>CM053601.1:61334373-61351858 GCA_028646575.1 Pseudocheirus occidentalis
ATTGGCTTTCTGGACCTCTTTTGCCATTTGAGTTAATCTGTTTTTTAAAGTGTTGTTTTCTTCAGTCAGGTTGTTGAATCTCTTTTCAAGATTTTCTCACATCATTCTCATTTCTCTTCCCAATTTTCCTCCACTTCTCTTATTTGTTTTTCAAAGTCCTTTTTCAGTTGATCTGTCACTTCTCGGCATTCTTCAAGTGTCTTGGAAGCATTTGGTGTGGGAGTTCTGACGGTGTTGTCTTCCTCCCATTCCATACTTTGATCCTTTTTGTCCACAAAAAAGGATTCTAGAGTTTTATTGCTGTTCTTATTTTGCTTCCTTTTCCTCATGCTGGCCAGTCAATTCATTGGTGGTTTTTTTGAGCTTTGTGGAACTCTGATTCCAGGGGGGAAAGCTATGTTCCAAATTGCTGGGGTTTTTCCAGCTTCTGGAGCTATTAGGGGGGGTGTTGCAGCCACCCTCCCAGCTTTGGCTTGCTGAGAGCACACCACAGGACCACCACCCAAGATCATGATCCAGATCCAGGCCGGTCAATGCAAGAGCACTTGGCCCTGATCAATCGACTCAGCCCCCCTGTGGGGTCCACAGGCCAGGGGCTCTGAAGCAGCCCAGTGGGGGTAGTTGCCGTTTACAGCAGTTCCTGCCCTTCCCCCACTGCTTCCTTGCCCTGGGGGTAGATTGGTCACACTGCTTTTCCTCCCCTGAAATTAGTTTGAACACTTCACTTTCACTGACCTTTCTTTAATCCTTATTTTTCACCCCTTGATAGCTGTGAACATTCCTCCAGGTTCTATAGATCTGCTCCTTGGGGTAGACTCATGCTGTGGCTTGGGAGGCTTGGCTCCTCCCGATGGCCCTGTGGCCTGGCTGTGTTTTGGTTTTGGCTTGGGCTGGCTGTGGCTTCTGCCTGTGGAATGAGCCCCTCCTGCCAAGCTGCCTTTCTCTAATCCTTATTTTTCATGCCTTTGTAGATGTGGAGTTTGCTGGAGGTGTTATAGATCTTCTCTCTTGTAGACTGGCTGAGGCTCAGCTCCGCTAGGCTCCTCCAGACTGCCCTGGGGCCTGGCTGTGTTTCAGTTTCAGTCTGGGCTGGCCTTGGCTCCCATCCTGCCACAATGAGTCCCTCCTGCCGAGCTGCCTTCATTGAGAGATGTGTTTTCGGTATTTTTGTGAGTTTGAGAGCCTTAGAATTTGTTTAGGATCATATTTTATGGGTGTTTAGGGTGGTTATGTGGGAACTGTAGAACCTTGCTGCTTCTAAGGTTTGAAAAATTGAAATTCTAATGCATTGTTGGTGGAGTTGTGAACTAATTCAACAATTCTGTAGAGCAATATGGAGCTATGCCCAAAGGCCTATAAATAATTTCATACCCTTTGACCCAACAATACCACTTCTAGTATTGTATCCCAAAGAGATCATAGAAGTGGGAGGGAGACCCATATGTACAAAAATATTTATAGCTGCTCTTTTTGTTGTGGCAAAGAATTGGAAATTAAGGGGATGCCCATTAATTGGGGAATGGCTAAACAGGTTGTGATATATGAATGTAATGGAATATTTTTGTGCTATAAGAAATAAGGAGCAGATGAACTTCATATTGTCCTAGAGACGCTTATAAGAAATGATGCCAAGTAAAAAGAGCAGAACCAGGAGAAATCTGTACACAATTACAGATACAAGGTGTGTGTGATGACAACTCCAAAAACTCATGATGGAGAGATATGCCGACATTCAGAAAAAAAACTAGAAAGAGCAGAGTTTGAATGCATATTGAAGCAAACTACCTGCCTTTCTTTCTTATTCTTGTTTGCTTTTGTTTCCTCTTTCCCATTGTTCATTCCATCCTTTACAATTCTTCTTTATAACCTGACTAAAGTCTAATGTCAAAGTAGTTGAAGATCCTATACTTGACTGCATGCTGCCATGGAGGGGAGGGAGGGATGAAAGAGAGGGGTAGATAATTTGAAACTCAAGGGATTGTGGAACTTAATCTTATAAACTAAAAATAAACAAATTAATAAAGACCAAAAAAATAAAGAAAAATAAATAAAGAAGAAAAATACTATATTCTGGAATTTTTCTAGGATCTGAAGTAAAATTCCCTGGCCCACCATTGTAGACCATAGGTCTTTTTTCTTTCCTTTTTTTTTGGAAGGTAAGTAGAAGAGTAAGGAGACGATTGGGACATTTGTCCTTCTGGTTGTCATGCTCTCTCTCTACCACTACAATCTTTCGAATCTCACCTTTAGAGTTTCATCAGTCACGTTTACCAGATCTTCTAGGGGGCAATGAACTCTAGTTCATTTTGCTCAAATGGTTCATCAAGGGTTTTTATTTTACCAATCTTAGGCACCAATTCCCCATTAATCACATTGTTTTATATTATCTAGTACAGAAATTATTCTTGGGAAAATAAAACAGACAAGAATAACTAAGCAGGTTTGTCTTCTTCTAAGAATTAAGGTAAACTGAGATGAAACAGTCTGAGCATGATGAATTTATTAGTTAGCCTAACAGTAACCAATACATTGGGTCTATGGCTTCCCAATAATAAAAATCATGAGGTAGGGTCTGCTAGCTTTCATATAGTTTTATAAGTACAAAAGAAGAAAGAATAGAATTGGGTAGGTGAGGGAATCAATTTGATTGGTTACAGAATAGACAGTATCATGGGGGTGGGTACGATATGATTGGTTGGAAATTGGAAATGAGGGATTAGCAAAAACCCCTTCCTTCCTTTCTGTGTCTAAGAAATATTCAATGCTTTAGTACACCTGAATACTTAGAGATAGTGAACCAGGCTTCTTTGGATAACAAGTCAGACATCCTTAGGGTAACCGATGTCCACCTGCAACCCTCAAGGATAACAGATTTCCTTGAGACCAGAATAAAATGGTAATTAGTGGGAGAACTAAACTTCTAAATTTAGCTTATAGGCAAAGAAACAAAGAAATATGGCTCTAGTAATCATACAAAAAAAGAACAGTAACACAGAATTGTATCAATTACAGCATAGAATCAATTATAAAATGATATGAAATTATTTTAATTTCTTAACTTCTCCCCTTTGAGTCAATGAGAAACAATATTTCCTCAATGAATTACTAATTAATATGTCAGAAATCAAATGATTCACCAGGAGACAAAAAGACCTGAAGGCACTAAATACTTCATTAAGGATTGTTAATTATGAGACTTAAACATTCTGTCATGACAGGCATAGTGTGAGAGGGTAGAGAAAGGAGGGAGGAGATTGACCAAAGAACTGACAGGGTTTGTTGGGGGAAGTACCTTTGGCAAGCAGGAGTTACAGAGACAGTGGTGTATGGGGAAAGAATGAGAGAGAGAGAAGGGGGGATATTCGGTGCCTTCCTTAGTAACTCATTCCTAATGTCCATTTCATTAGCACATCGTAGGTCAAGACTCAGATTTCTCATGTAGTCATCAGGTTTCTGAAAATATCTCCTCTTGGGCATTCTGGAATGGGCCAATTCTGAAAGCAACACTTCCTAGACGTTCTCCTTCTCTGGTTCAAGTTACCTGTAGAAATTCTTAGACATTTCTACTACATTCTACTACATTCATACAAAACTCAACACAATTTAGTAGTCTCTTAAATGTTACTTTTCCATTATCTAGGTCATGTGGAGTAAACCAGCTCTTATTAATCTATTAATAACAGAGCTGTGATGAGAACATCAAATTAGGAACCCTCTGCTCATTTGAAACTTCAGAGGATTTAAGTTTTTATATAGCCGTGCCTGTTTCTATCTTTTATCTGTACCTGATATAGGCACTGCCAAAAACAGGCTAAAGGGAGTATCTTAAAAAGAATTTATGAGGATCTGACTTGTAAAATGAGCTCTTCTGGTTAAAGATTTAATATTTACCAAAGTAGACATGTAAACTAAGATTGAGTGCTTTTCTAAATTGGCATTGACTATATTATCATTTAACTTTTAAGACTGTTTTTTATTTATTTTATTCCTCACCTTGGACTTAAACCTCACAAAAGGAGAAAACAAACAAACAAAACAAAACAAACCAAAAACCCAAAACATTATTTTTACTACCTACAAGTGTCTTGTTATGAATGTCAGCAAATTGTTATGTTCAATATATTTTAAAAATTCAATTAAAACTGAGAAATCAGAACATAAATAACTTAATGTACCACAGAAGGTAGACCTCTGAAAACTTTTAAAATTAAATATATAATCATATGATTGTGTTGCTTCCTCAAAATTTTCCACTTTAGTCACTTTTCTATCATGAGTCTATATCTTGCCCATCCTAAGCAAAATATTATTCCTTCTTTGATCTTTTTCTCCCCCTTCATCAACTGTCACATAATTTTGAAGTGTTATATGAAGTACTGAGCAATGAAGACACTTGTCCTGTCACAGAGCCAGTCTATATCAGTCAGGTCTTGTATTCAGGTTTTCCTGACTCCATGACTAATTATCTATCCCCTACATGCTTCCTCTTGTCTGACTGATTTGTTGTTGGCCAGATTTGAGATCAGGAAGATGATTCTTCCTGACGCCAGAACTAGCACTTTATCTAGTGCACCATCTAGCTGCCTGCCTGACAGATAGAAAGTTCTTAATACACACTTGATTAGTTGAATTAAATATTCCCAAAACAGAGGCTAAAAGTCCTGAGTTTTGAACCCAGTTTTTCCGTTTACCATGTCAAATGATTTGTTGAGCCTTGCTGTGTCTTTAAAAATAGGGGAAACAAAATTAACTGTCTCTTGACCTTCCCAAGGATGTTGTTAGGATAAATTTGATAATGTGTGTGAAATCCTGTGTATATGTAGGGAAACTATGCAATTAAAATTCAAAGGCATTCTTATTATATTGTTTATTACCTGTTATAAACTGATTTTTTTTTAGGATGACTGACAGTAGATTGAATGATGATCTGTTCCTGAAAACTCCATGTATAGTCAGACTATAATAGTGTGTTAGGCTTGGCCATTAAAAGCAAACTGAGCAGTCCACACTATTATCAGAAGCCAGGATTATCATGTCAAAGAAAATAATGACACATTTTCTGAATACTCACCTTTTTACACAGAGTAAGGAACACTTAGAAAATATTCTTAATTGTAGAGAACTCATTCTTATCCCAAAGAGTACATATAGAGAAAATGGAAGCTGCAGTACTTTCCTAGAGTTTGAATTAGAGGTTTCCCTCTGAGTTCCCAAGGGGTGATCAAGTGTTGGTTGACAACTCATTAATTTAGAAGACCACTTATGTCATTCAGCAACTTTCCTACATGTCACATGCCAGTAGTCAGATCCCTTTAGCCTTGGTCTTACAAAACATAGCTATCATGTAATTATTTTATGCCCAGTAAGGTGAAAATGATGTTAAAATCTTAGTAGATAGAAAAAAGTTACCCTTAAAAGCTCCATTTCCCCGACGCTAATATCCTGGGTCTCAAGCTAAGTATAAAACAACTTTGGTTTTATTCTCCCAATCCAATAATGAGAGTATTTTGAAGTTGTTCCCTTTATTATAATTTAATGATGCAACTTTCTAAATTCATACATTTTTAACCTGACTTCATTAGTGCCACTCTCTGTTTTGCTGGACTTCAAATTGCCCAGCTATCCTGACATCAATTAATGGTGAGTCCTGCAGCCTGGACTCTCAAGTGCTTCAAACCCAGCTGTTGTCTTCTTTCCCTCACTGTGCTCCCCTCTCTTTCCCCAAAGGGAAAGGGCTCCTTTTTGAAATGTGATAAATTTTGCACAGCAGGGTCAGAAAAGCAAAGAAAGAGCCTTTAGAGGATGTAGTTCTTCCTCTTTTCTGGAGGTTGGAAGTTATGCTAATGTCCAAAGGAGTAGTGAAAAGTAGCTTTTATGGCTGAGTGGGGCCAATATATCGGGAGGCTAATTTGATAGACTGTTGCCAATTAAGACTAAAATAAGCGATGACTGGATGAAATGCTCTCTTTTCATTAGGCAGTGGCATTTGGCTGCCATATAAGCATACCCAAAGTCTCCTTATTATAATCATGAAAGAGCAGTGATTTTGCTCTCAGCTTTTTAAATTAAAGCTCTCCATGGTCTCACTCCTCACTGACTGCTTTATCTTTTTATTTCCAACATTCCAAGTTATAACATGCTCAAATCCTGTGGCTTTTCTCCACAGTGTTTTCAAAAACTATTTTAGGCTTTGGGGTTCTGACTCTTCTTCATTAGAGCCTTAGCTAAACACATTTCTGGTTTATATAACCCTTACAATCATAAAGTAGGCCTATGAACACTTATGTGCTATTATTTTCGGTCCACTCTCTTCTGCCTGAATTTTCTCTCTAGTGCCCAATAGATGCTGTTAGAACTGGGAGAAATCGTCGTGTCAATGTTACCCTGATGAAAACTCTCTTCCCCCTGCTCTGCTTTGGCTTGTGGACAAAACTTTAACTCATTTTCCACAGGGCTGAACACAGTAGCAATATCTCTTGAGCAGATAATACTTATTCAGGTAGGAAATAAATTGGAAATGTGTGACTTTCCAAATATCACAATTAAAAAAAAATCCTATTGCTAATTGACTGTGGGCCACCAAAAGTAATGAAACAGGGTAGCTTTCTGAGTCTTTGTTTAAAATAGGCCATAGATTGGGTCCATAGGAAGCTAATAATGGGGAATTCTCCTGGGGTGCTACTGTGTTATATTTTTTTCTTTTTGGGCAATTTTTAATATTTTGTATATTTTACTATTACATAGAAAATAATTCTTAGCATCATTTTAAAAAATTCAACTTCAAGAACAAATAGATTTCTTCCTCCCTCCTTTCTTTGATATAACAAGAAATTTGATATAGATTATACAAAGCATATTTCCATATTGTAAAAAAAACACAGACCAAAAATGAATCAGAAAAAAATAAAAATGCTTCAATCTGCATTGAGATTCCAATAGTTCTCTCTTTGGAGGTAGATAGCTTTTTTTAATCTTAAGTCCTCGGAATTGTCTTTGATCATTATATTGCTGATGACAGCTAAGCCATTTTACAAATTGTTACTGTACAATGTTATCCTGGTTCTGCTTATTTCACTCTGCATCAGTTCATATAAATCTTCCCAGATTTTTCTGAAAGCATCCTGCTTATAATTTTTTATAGCACAATTGTATTCCATCATAAACATATGCCACAATTTGTTCAGCCATTCCTCAATTGATGGGTTTCCTCTCAATGTTCAATTCTTTGCCACTATAAAAAGAGCTGCTATTAACATTTTTGAATGTATAGGTTTTTTTTCTTTAATCTTTTTGTGATATAGAGATAGTAGTGATATTTCTGAATGAAAGGCTATGCATAGTTTTGTAGGCCTTTGGGCATACTTCTACATTGCTCTCCAGTTCACAACAACTCCACTTTGGTTATATCCTTTTAAAATGGCAGCAATGGTTTCAAAGAATCACAGTTGTAATGTTATATTGTTCTCTTTGAAGCCTAGCAGGAATTGTTTCAGTCCTCTTAGCATGGAGGCAATCTACTCTTTATTCTTGGAATATAGAATGACATAGAAACTTTAGGGCAAGGTTTTTTTTTTAAATATGCAGTCCATGATTTAAAAAAATAACAGTACATTTTAATATAATGGTTTCCTTTTTAATCATATGCATTTTATTTTATGCATTTAAAATAATTATGCTGTCAAAGGGGTCCATCACACTTATACTCATACACACACACACACACACACGCACACATGAGCTCTGTAAATCCATTTTTCAAAAGTCCAACTAGCAATTTCCATTTCAGTTACTTAGTTCACTAAATTTCATGATGGGGCACCTTTCAATGCTCAATTCAAAAATCCAGCATTAATGAGACTTGAGTTTTTAAAACCTCCTTACTAACAATAACTTTATGAACTCACAGGTTATGAAATCTCTTGAAAGTAGGTCAGGTTAGTATTAATTTGAGTTTCAAGTACTTCTAGCCCTGCTCCTTGGACTTACTTTCAAATAGCAGGATTGGGCTTCATGGGACTAGGACCATTTAATTACTTTTTCCTTTTGTGTGATCCCGTTTCTTCTTCCCTCTAAATATAGTTCCTCTTTGGTCTTTCATTCATTGCTATACTTTATAACACTCTAATTGGAAGAGTGGCTGGTATATTTCATCAAATGGGAAGTACTTATGGATAAATAGTACCATTATCAGAACACTCTGGTTTAGCTCTATTTGTCCCTTTGTGTGACCTTGAATTGAAGTTGCTCAGCTTTTAATACATAAATGAAGTAGTTTAACTGAATGAATGCAAGTCAGGAAGGATAGCATATATGCTAGAGAACACATTTAGAAATGAGGACAAGGGCAGTGACCAGACAGTTTTTGCTTTGGTCTGGACATTCCCAACCTTAAAATCCATGGCTTAGTGCCAGTTGTGGAGAGAAATATCTAATTATCATTTGAGGTTATGAGGGTGACAGCCTTGTCCCTCCTGTGGGTGTTAAGACAGATGTCTGTTTCTTCCCAAACTCTAGTTACATGATCTATATGTAGTTACTTTCCAGTGTCAAATTTACTAATAATAACTCAGATTTAGAAAGCCCTCAAATCTTTAAAAACTGTGAGTCAGAAAGTGCTAATACAATCGACATTTTAAAGATAAGGAAATGAAAGCTCAGAGAGTCAAGGCACTTGTCCTGAGTCACTTAGGTAGCAACTGTTCTAGCCATGGCCAATTTCAAGAACAGTTTTGATGTTTTTTCTGCCACATCATTACTTATTCCCTATCCATAAGAGGCCCTATCATTGTTTGATAATAAAGACAGTGTACTGCTAGAATAATAATAATAATAAAACTTGATAGAAGAACATAACTCTTATATTATTTTCATCTTTCTAGAAAGTCTTTGGTCTGCTAACATGACCGAATCACTGCATGATTTTGTCTCCTCACTTAAAATTTACCCTTAAAATTCATTAAAGTGTGAGCTCCTTGAGGACAGGGATTAAATTTTGCCTCTTTTGGGAGTCCCAGGGCTTAGCACAGTACCTGACACATAACAGGCACTTAATAAATACTTATTGACTGACTAGTTGACTCTACCACCAGCATTGTTCATCTTGAAGAGAAAGAAAAATAACGTTTTGTAAAGCTTGAAGATTAGAAATGGAGTGGGAAGTAAAGTAGCACATGAGAGAAGAAATAAGAAACATTTAGAGTATGATTCACACAACACTATGTAATGAACTAAAAAGAGAATGGACCAGTCATGTGGTTGATAGATAACAGATATGCTCCATTGGTATCTCTATAGTATCAAATGAATAAAAAGAAGATGCACTAGCTCACAAGATAGACCCTCTCTACTGAACTTATGGGAAAGCATGGTCTGTCCCATGAAATAGCCAAGCATGAAGGGCATGTAATCAATATCATTGAAGGGAATGCTCATATTGATAAGGTCATAGATGCACCGGGCTATTGCACATGAAATCAAAGAAATAAAAGAAAAAAAAGAAGTGAGAAGGAATCAGGAAAAAAGGTAAAAGCTAAGTGGGTCAATGAACTCACTGATATATTTGCCAGTTCATGCAGTAGTGTTACTACTTTGCATTTACAGAGTCCTTGATCCTTTAAAAAAAAGTTTTATGTGGTTTTATCAGCCAATGTAAAGATCAATGGGGAAAAGAGGATAGTAAAAATATGCCAATAATTTAGATAAGGATGAAATTATTTTCATGCATGTTGATATGCTCTTATGAAATATTTCTTCAAAACCATGGGTTATAGATAACAAAACACCTTGAAGAAAATGTTGAAAGGTTTTATGCAAAGTAACATGGGATATTATTTGTTTTCCTTTTATTTCTGAGAGAATTTTTTCCTTTTTCAGCAAGAATTTATTCTCTGTTTGCTCACCTCAGAAATCCATATTGCCATATTGTTTGTATAGTGTTTGAGCCTGAACTCATTCACCCAGAAGAGGTTTCTGATGCTATAGTATCCTAGATACTTTTTGTGAACACTGATCATCAGGTTAGAAAGGTCAATGATGTTTCCCTGTCCTTTTAGCTATTTCCTCCCAGGTGAAACTGCCAATAGTCAATGCAAAGGTCCATTCCATTCAAGACTATTTTACACCAGTTGACCTTCTCAGTATCGGCCAGGAAAAGGTGGTGAGGAGCAGATACCCAGGTCTGTTCATTCTCTCATCTCATTTATGAGCTTCAAACTCCTATATACTCACTGTCTGTAAAGGTTTAACAGGATCAGCATTAGGTCCTAGAATCACCTTCCCCTGTATCTTTACAGCTGCCATGTTTAAAAGTTCTCATGTAGTTTTTGAAATATGAAAGGTTTACCTACAAAATGAAAAGAATTATCTCTTTGATGGTGTGTGTGTGTGTGTGTGTGTGTGTGTGTGTGAAATGCAAGGGGTTTACTATGACAAATACACACACACACACACAGACAGACACACACCGTCTCAGTTCTTACCATCATGGGAGGAAGTATAATTTCCTAGATAGAAACCTAGCCTTGGAATCAAGAACACCTGAGTTTCAGTTCTGCCTCACTTCCCTCTGACTGTATTACCCTCTTACTCAACAAACTCAATTAGCTGCCTATTGCTTCTTCTGTTTGGCTTTTAAAGCCCTTCATAACCTGATCTCTTCCTATTTTACCTTCACTCTCCTCCATGTATTCTAGATTCCAGTGATACTACTAGCCTCTTACAAGACAGTATCTCCTGACTCTATGCATTTTCCTTTTTTTCTTCTCCCTTTCTCCCTCCCTCCTCTTAGCTTCCATTTCCCCTTCTCTCTCTTCTTTTCTCTTCTTTTCTAAGGCTGGGACTCACTTTCTCAAAAAGTTTGAAGTATAGCTGATCCCACTAGAAATTTGACCTGCTCAATTTCCAACATGTGATACTTCTTTCCTCAGGCAAACTGATGCACCACCTCCCTCAGGGACTAGCGTTGCCATACTGATACAAAGCAATGTGGATATGCAACGGAAATAGCACACTGAAGCTCAGAATTGAGTCTAAGAGTTCTGCTAGCCTCGGCCTCCCTAGGTGCTGGGATTATAGGCACGTACCACCAGTCTGTTATTCCATCCATTTTCCCTGGCTGCATCCCTTACCTGAAATGTGCTCCCTTCTTTTCTCTACCTCTTGGTTTTTCTGGCATCTTTTAAGTCTGAGCTAAAGACTAGTATTTTCTTTCTGAGATTATATCCAATTTATCTTGTTTATATCCTGTGCACAGTTTATATGTTGTCTCTCCAATTAGATTTTGAGTTCCTTGAAGGTAGGTACAGTCTTTGTCTTTCTTTGTTATCCCCAGCGCTTAGTACACTGCCTGGCACATAGCAGATACTTAATAAATATTTGTTGTTTTGTCAGGCATTTTCACTTTTCCTACATCTTAACCCAAGAACAAAAGAAAACCCAGCATTTTAGTGGGAGTTTATGTAAAAGCAATAACAAAGAAAGATTAGTTAACTGCATCGCAAAATAAGTGATGAATGTTTAGACTGTCTGTCTTGAGGCATTAAGAAATTCTATGTTTTTCAAAAGGGAAAAAACCCCTCATACAATAGATTGATTGTTAGGCAATAGCTATTGACTTTAGGCTCATTTTACTTCGTGCTTCAGCCTCACTATGCCCTTTTGAAGATGAATTTCTTCCCTGCTCTATAACTGCTTTGCTGTGTTCTCTTCGTTAATTATGAACAGTCATGGTCAGAACCTGCCATGATGGATCATGTACAAGCACCAACACAATTACTGTCTTCAGTCATTGATGTCTCTTGACACAACGGGGGCAAGCACAGAACATATGGTGGCTTTGTTTTCTGCTTAAAATAAAATATCCTAAAACTAAAGGATGGAGAAAGGGGGTGACTATTACTGGCAGAAACCAATCAAGTGGCCCCTTGGTGTGGGCTTTTTGAAGAGGTGATTTGCTAATCATTTACAACAATCCACATGAAGTCAACAGCAGTTGATGCCTTATATTTTTAGGCAAGTAAGCTTCACTAAAGGTCTATTATCTTACATAGAGAATATTAGAACAACATTTTCATCTATGTGGAAAAAGGATAGAATAAAACATCATTTAAGGAAAAAACTACCTCTCTATATATGATAATACTACATCTTTACTATTATTATAGAACTACCTGTCTAGAGTCTTTAATTGCCTTTATAATTACCTTCTTTTCCTTTATAATAAATTTAGGAACTACCGCTGATGTTTGGTCTTTACTAAGCATGCATCATTTAAGAAATGAGAGCAAAGCAGCATTGTACTAGCCAACTGTTACATACTATCTAAAAAATATCTCCAAATATATCTCTAAACTAGTAATTCATACACAATACATTGGCACTGAAAGTCTGGATGCTTAAACTTTCAAATGTCATGGAACTAGTGGAGGGGCAGTGTATGGTATAGGGGTAAAAGGTGTTGGACTTGGAAACAGGAGAGACTTAAATTCAGATTCCACTTTTGGCACTTTCTGAGGCTTCTAGATAACCATGGACAAATCATTTAAACTCTTTGATCCTCAGTTTCCCCATCTGTAAATGAAGCCAATAATACATTTGTGTGAAATACAAGGGGTTTACTACAACAAACTTACATCCCAGGGTCATTTTCAAGATCAAACGAAGTATTATATGAACAAGGTTTTGCAGTGCAAAGGACACAGGATTCAGAATAAAAGAACCTGGGCTGAAACTCTACATATTTTGTCACTTAAACCATTCATGACTTTGGGCAAATCACTTAATCTATCTGTGCCTTAACTTCCTAATTTTAAAACCAAGGGCTTAAACTACATTGCCTCTACATTACCTTCCAGCTCAGATACTACTGAAGTGGATACAGCATATGGAGACTTGGGGATTAAGGAGAATATTAGGAGTTGCTTTTCCAGTACTTTGAGAGGTCCCTCCAAAGGGGAACTTGTGAGACCACCCTGTAACTTGAGAGCATCCTAAAATCCTTTCCTCCTTATCTTGAAACATCATATAACTACATCCACATCCAGAACATCTACAGGCTATATGGTTTTTCTGTGGGAATTTTGCTATTCAAGGGCAGCTAGAGTGAATAGAGTACCATCCCTGGAGTAAGGAGGCCCTGAGTTCAAATCTGAATACAGATACCCAACACTTTTTAGCTGTGTGACCTTGGGCAAGTCACTTAACCCAATTGCTCTACCTTCCCCCCCTCCAAAAGAAATAAGAATTTTGCTATGTAAACCTAGCTATCCCAAGTATCAGTTACCTTATTCAATTACAATAGGCACATGTGCTTTAGTGCCAATAAAGCTCCTTCTGGCTATGAGAAAGTCCAAGTAAATTCTACCACGGTCAACCCCATAGCTGAACTGTTCTACTGCTTTTCTTGATCTGACCTCATCACCAGGATCCATAATAGATGAGTCAGCTATTGCTTAAGGTGCCAGTGAACATCTAGCAAAATGGTGGCATGACGGAAAGAATGCTAGGATTGAAAAAAGAAGAGAAGGGTTTCGATCCAACGAACACTGGTTAAAAGTGTCTCTGAATGATATCTGGGTCTCCCTAATTGTGTAGTCTTGAGCAAGTGATGTGAACTCAAAGCCTTGGTATTCGTTCTTGGTTACTTGTCTCTTATGGTTGTTCTGAGTATAAAAATTGACAATACAAAACTCTCTGTGAATGGCAAAATGCTTGATAACGGTCAAGTTATTATTATCATTACTTGCCTTACAGGGTAATTGTGAAATGAAAATGAACGTAATGTAAGTAAAAATGTTTAAGCACAAAGAATCAGGTATTATGAACTATTTGAGCTTTGTAAATGACCTTGAGAAAAGCATGCAGATAAATTGTGCATTCAACGTTCCTTCTTGGGCTTATTTGAGAGAACAAAATGCACAAGTGCCTATAGTGACAAAGACAAAATCCTTCTTAAAGCAAATGATAGGATTTTTTCAGATTTATCTTTCTTAGGACTTGGGGCCAAGCTTTTTTCCATGAAACTCTTCCTCTTAAGTTATATTAGAAATCAATGGGGGAATGATTGGACATACTTCCCCCTCTCCCCTTACACATGCTCTTTTTAAAGAATACAATTAAAGAAGAAAATGAAGAGGCAAAGAAGCACAATACGACAGAACCTGAATATAAAGAGAACTCAGTGACCGACCAACTACTTCTGCCCATTCCTACCTACAGAAGATTCTCCCTTGCAATAGGCATGAAATTTGATCATTCTGCCCCTATTTAAAGGCTTCCTCTCGGGGAGAGGAGTCTGCAACTTTCTGAAGTTCTCCATTCCACTGTCACAGAACTATTTTAGGAAGTTCCACCTTACATCTGCCTCAAAACTTTCTCTTTATGATTGCCAACCACTGTTTCTAATTTCTTCCCCTTAGGCCAAACAGAACAACCTCAAACCTTCTTCTGCATTACAGGATTTGAAATGTTTAAAAACAATTTTCATGGCCCATCATTCCTTCCCTGGCCCCAGCTCCCTATTTTTTCTTTTACATCCTCAGTTCTTTCCACCTTTCCACTAATGTCATAGACTCAGGCCTCCTGGTAGCTTCTTCTATGGTTGTTCTTTCACTTATCAAGAATGGTCCCTTCTGTGTCCCAAGCAGGGCAAAGTACAGAACAATTATCAACTGTCTACCATGGATACTGTGCCTCCTGAAAGCCCCTAGAACAGTGGTTCTTAACTTTCCTAATCCCACGACCCTTTAATATTTCTGTGTGGGCATATCTGCATGTGGGCAGACCTGCCTGGAGACAGTTAGAAGAGCAGTGTCTCGGTTCCTAAGACCATCGGAAATATGTGTTTTCCGACAGTCTTAGGTGACCCCCCCCCCAAAGGGGTCATGACCCACAGGTTGAGAACTGCTGCCCTAGAGCTTTTTAGGTGAATTACTATTCAGCCACTTTTCTCAAGTTATTTAATTTTGTAGTTGATTTCTTTTTGATCCCAAGTGTGAGACATCATGGATTAGCTGGCTGGCATAGCTGACACAGTGCTGGCACTGCAGTCAGGAGAACCTGAGTTTAAATATGGTCTTAGACATTTGCTAACTGTGTGTTCCTGAGCAAGTCACTTAACCCTGGCTGCCTCAGTTCCTCATCTATAAAATGAGCTAGAGAGGGAAATGGCAAGCCATGCCAGTATTTTTGCCAAGAAATCTCCAAATGGGGTCATGAAAAGTCAGACACAACTGAAAAATGACTGAATTATAGCAACAACTTGGACAAAAGGGGAAGTGGTTTGCCTGGAAGGACAAATCCTTGGTGAAAATGGGAAAATTTTTGCAATGGCTCAATTTTTTTCTAGATGTTATCTAGATGAACCAACTTGGTCCTTAACAAAAGTATAACATAGTATAGTGTAGAATTTGTGAGGAACTGAGATCAAGTTCACTGACTCATAGTTGCAGACTCCACTCTTTCTGGTTTTGAAAGTCTGGATGACATTTATACATCTTTCCTCCTAAAGAAAATATTGCTAGCACATTGTAAGCACTTAATAAATGTTTATTTCTTTCATTTATGGGATAGCTTGCTTATTATCTGTATGGCGTCAATGATAGCTGACAGTCACTCAACAATTCCATTGGCCATTTAGGTCTTTTAGGACCTTGGGATGTAGTTCTTTGGGGCCTTGTGACCTTAACTCACCAAAGGCAATCAGCTACTCTTTGACTCATCTCCCTACTATTCTAGAAGTTCGTTTTTGAATTGCAGTAGCAATTTTTGCCAACTGGAGAGAAGATACCTAGGACAGTGCCTTAAACTTAGTAGGTAATTTGTAAGCAAGTATTGAATTGAATTGGCTCTTAGATCCTACACAGAGAGATCTAAATCAGCATTATTATGGTTCAAAAATATGTCCTCATTTGAACTAAATCAGACCATATTCTAGGGAGAATAAAAGAAAAAAAATACCTCCTTTCTTGAAGCATGGCTGGTATTATCAGTAATAACACTTCTGCTTTAGTTCTCCACCCCTTGCCCCCAATGAATAAATTAAAAAAAAAAAACCTTGAACAATGGTGCTAATGGCAGGGAAGAAAAAATGCCCAGTTCTCTTTTTGTTGTTTTTCAGAATGCATTAGCAAAAGAAAAGTCTTAATAGGTATAATTCAGTTTCTGAGATATTTGAAGAGATTTTGATATCATTAAAACAAAAAAAAAAGAAAAAATAGTCTGCCATGACTGAAAAACCAGACTAGGGAGTCTATAGCAATAAGCTGAAATTTCTATGAGTTCAGCATGCAGTTCTGACTACTTTATCACCAAGAAATTCAGGACAAAGCCGCTGAAGTGTCAGATGAATAGTGCTAAGTGTTTTGCTAGGGACCATGTATCATAGCTCATTCAAGATGGCAATAGAGATGTTTGATTATGATTCAATAGGATTGGCTTAAAATAAGAAAAAAAATGTTATCCTGAAGTGGCATCCAAATCACAATAAGATACATCACTTTAAGAACCAGGGGATACCTGAATAATAGTTATTGTTTCCTCTCGCTAATGTTTGGTCCTTTCTGAAAACAAGGGAGTTAGAATGCACTTAGCTACACTAAGTGCCTCCGATCAATAGTACAACTGGGTCAAAGCAGATATTAAATGATCAGAGGGCAGACATTCTGTTCATGTCCAGTTGAAATTCAAACTTAACTCAGGGTTATTGCCCCAAGTTTTTTATGATAATAGTAGCTAAAATGAAATTTGTCCCTTACTTATACAGTAGTAATTTATACCACCATGAAGTGCCTACATTTTCCAAGGCTAAGTCAAAGTGTTTCCCAATGACACTATTTTAATAATGCATACAATGACCAAGCAGATCTGTAATGGGTATATTATGCATAGCAGTATATTTTGTGATTTTTTCAGATACACAGTCCATTAATTCTTGCATATTCTAATGAATTTTGTAACTGGTTATTTAGCTTGTAGATCTTTCTGGCCCCTGGCTTAATGACTTCATTCTCTCTTACTGTCTTGTATTAATTGTCCAATGGCCATAGGAAAGATCCCTGGTAACTTTACCACAGGTTAAGCAAGGAAATAGGCATTCCAAAGTATTTGGAATTGCAAATTCTTAAAGATGGAAAGGACTTGAGCATTCATACAGTTCATTTCTTTCATTTTGAAGAAGAGGAATCAGAAAATTGCTTCAAGGTACTTGGATAATGGTAAAAAGTGGGGTTGAAGGATTTGGGGGGAATTTTACAGACACTCAGGGTTTCAAGGTATCTCAGAGGCTATCTAGTATTATCTGAATACCAATCTCTCTATAATACACTCAACTTGGTTATTCCGCATTTGCTTAGAGATATCTAGTGAAGGAGGAATCCAAAAGCTTTGGAGAAATCTCATTTCAATTTTGGACTGCTTTTATTAGTCTCCTTATACTTTTGTTAAACAACTGCCTCACTATTCTCAAGTAGAATATGACTAATACCTTTGC
>CM053601.1:61351958-61379296 GCA_028646575.1 Pseudocheirus occidentalis
ACTATCCACTGTGCCACTTTGTCTCAGCTAGTGTATGTGCCCTGTTCACCACATTCCTACACTCACACATTTAGCCTATACTCTAGGCTAAATATCCCTACCTCCTTCAGCTAGTCCTGTGTGGTATGATCTCAAGGCCTGTCATTATTCTGGTCAGTTTCCTCTGCATGCATGTTAGCTTTTCAATATTGTTCCTGAAATGTCCTTGATACATTCTTTTAAATATAGGCTATATTACACATTTCCTTATCAAGTCCTACGTTGAATAGCAGGTTTGATTCCAATTAATCCTATTCAATTTGACTACTGTTGAGTTCAAGTAGATACTAAGCAAATTCTCAGACCCCTGATCTATATTAGAACAGATGGTTATGAACCAACCTTCTCAGACTCTCTTGACTAGACTGGGTCATCAGATTCATGTTAGAAATATAAGTGGTGAAGAAATTTGTACTTTTCTATAGCTAAATGCATGAATCACTCAGAATTCTGATTCTCATTTTTTTTTCTGAGACCTCTGGATAGGAATTATTATAGGCTAGCAAATTTTGGATCAACATAACAGAAAACTCTTAAAATTATAACTATTTGATAAATACATAAGTATTTAATAAACACAGTTTTTTATACCATACATTAATGCTAGAAGCTGGAGATTTGACATTAAATGAGACAGTCTCTGAAGTAGCTTATATTTTATAGGGTAAAAATTATATGTACAATGTGTACAACATATATATATTATATATATGTATATAAATACCTATATACAAATCATAGAAATAAGGAAGGCGTCATGTTAGAGGAAAATTCTGAGCTAAGCTTTGTTAAAAAGTAGGGATTCTAAAAAGCAGAGATGAGGAAGATTCCTTCCAGTATTCCAGGAATGGTGGACAAACTCTACAAAGTCATAGAGATAGGAAATAGAATATTGTGATTGAATATCAAGAAGCTTAATTAGTTTTGCTGAATTAGAGTGTGTAAAGGGGAAATTCATCTAATAAGGTTGGAAGGACAGGTCGTGAATGGGGATTACTGCCAAAAAGAGGTTTTAACTGGTCCTATAGTTAATAGGGAGAGCTTGAAGTTTATTGTGTAGTAAAGTGATGTGGTTGGAATGGAGGTATTGGCCAACCATATAGGCAGGTATATGGAGAGTGGAATAGACCAAGGAGAGAATTAAAGCAAAGAAACCAATTAGGAGAAGTCTATTCCAATAGTCCAGGTGAAAGGTGAGGAAGGCCTGACTTAAGGTGGTTGCTTTGTGAATGGAGAGGCAAGGACCAATAGGAGCAATGCTTTGGTAAAATTGATAAACTTGGCAACTAATTATAAATGTGGGAGGAGGGAGAATGAGAAATCAAAGATGATGATGAAGTTAAAATCCTGGGTGACTATAAGTGTTCTGGTACACTCAAAAGAAACTGAGAATTTAGTAAGGTGTATTTTTGGGAAAATAGAATGAATTCTATTTAGAGAATGTTGAGTTTGAGATGCTGAAAGGACAACGAATTTGAAATGCCTACTAGGAAAGTCTGTGCTATAGGGAGTAGATCTCAGGGTTGTATATATTGGAAGAAATGATAATTGAACTCATGACAACTTATGAAGTCATTAAAAGAAGCAAACGCAGGGCAGCGTTTTGGGATACAGCCACAGTTAAAAGGTGATATATAGAACAGGATGCCTCATAATTCTTTGATATTTGACCCATCCAATTGGGCTACTATATAAATCTGATTGGAAGCCAGCCTCAGACTCATGAGGCTGTTATATAAATGTGTAATGACAATGTAATGTCAAACCAGAGAATCTCAAAATTGGATGATATATTATCCAAATATGAACTGAACTGGTCGTTTCTACTGTATCTGAAAATCTCCAAGGATAGAGAAGTTGCTGGCTATTAAAGCAGTCTATTCCACTTCAATACCAATATCATTTTTAGGAAATTCCTCCTAATATTAAACCCAATTTTATCTCTCTGAAACTTCAATTAATTATTCCCAGTTGTGTCATCTAGGGTTACTTAAGCAAAATAAGTATAATTCTCTTCAATATGGAGTCTCTTCAAATTCTGAAAATAGCCATTCTGTTTCCCCAAATCTTTCTCTTCAGACTATCCATCACCAATTCCTATGGCATGGTTTCAAGTATCCCAAGTATATCCCCTTTCTTTAAATACATTTGTTAATGTCTGTTTTTCAAAAGGGTGTACTGACCAGGAGAGACTTAGAATTACCAATTCCATTGTTTTTTAGTAGAAATGCATGCTGATTAGGAAAAATAGAAATCAGCATTATCTATTGTATGGTATTAGATTTTTTGCTTATTTTGTTAAACTTTCCCCAATTACATTTTAATCTGGTAGGTTGGGTAGTTTAATCCCTCTTCAAAACAACACTTATTTTAACATCATCTCAATTCACTTTAATTTTTAAAAACTCTTTCATGTCATTCTGTTAACTCTTATTAACTTATTAAGTATTAGCTTTTATTGAGTCCCATAGTTCACTTAAAACCCTTCAGGAACCTTTATGAAATCAACTACTATCTCAACATCTCCACTCCCTCCTTACCCTTGTAGCTGCCTTCCTGAATCATGATCAGAACTTGACATTTGTCATCATTCAATTTCCTGTTATTAGATTAGGCTCACCCTCCTGGACCTTGGAGTTCTTTGGTGAGCCCAAGGACCCCCACATCAGCGATGCTTCCTACATTCCCACATTTCTCTCCCTTTTTGCCCAGCCAAGAAAAACAGTATATCCCTATTTATAGCAGCTACCTCTCCCCTGCCAATATTTTCTACAACACAGTGAACTCTACCAATTAACATTATCTTTCATGAAGAATTATTTTATGAGTTGTAATTTCCATACTTTCAGGGATATAGAACTAGAAGGTACCTTAGTGGCCATCTAGTTCAACCACCTCATTTTAAGGAGAAGCAGAGATTGAGTGAGGTTAGGTGCCCATGGTCATTAAGATATGGGAGTGAGTATTTGAGGTCATGACTCACTCCCTTCAAGGCCAGTGCCCTGTTTCCTGCCCCCACATAGCTTCCTCTAATTTCTTATGATACTTTATATGCATTCGATGATTCTTTGACACAGAATTTAAAATGACAATTTCAGTTTCCCAATATCAAGCTGTGAATATCCAGATTTGTAGTTGACACAATGGATTGAAACTGTCAAAAAGATTCAGTGCTCCAATGCTATGAATAAATTCTAAGTTTTGGGGAAGAAAAGCTCATTATTCTAAATAAAATCCCAATGAAAGATTGAATGTTACACATTTTCTAGGTGGTTACTTCTTCCACACACCTGTTAAGAACAAAATGAATGTCCTAAATGCTTAGTGGAAAGATCACTGGATTCAGAATTATATGCTCTAGGTTTAAATCTCAGCTCTATCACTGATGTGACCTTTAGCACATTACTTCCTCTATTGGGCTCTCATTTTACTCATCTGAAAAATAAAGAAGTTGGAGTAAATGACCTCAAATGGTTCTTTCCTCTTCTAACATCCTTCAAGCATATGATCCTATGACCACTGAGATAAAGTAGTCCTACTGAACCTAGCTAAACAGATCTTAAAGATAATATGAATAAACTACATCAAAGACTCTTTAGGACTCAACATTAAATGAATCAGTGATTCTTATGCCACTATGTTTTGAATCTAATATTATTACAGATTTATCTTGTTTTATACAACAAATGTGCTCCTAAAAATTCACATAAATCCTATTTTTCAAATTAGATCATTTTCTTATTGATTCACATTCTAATTTCAGGGATGTTTTGTCTTCATTATTGATAGACAATTGGATATCAGAGACTACAGAGATGTTATTTTGACATATGTCTGCCTAAGACACTTCTCTGCTTCTCTCTTCCAAAACCTTTCTGGAAGGAGAACTAGACTTCAGGTTTCCTTCATTCCTAATCTATCCACCTGCCCAATTCTAGAAATAACTTTGCTTGGGGGGACTTTAGCATTTAGAGAGAGGAATAAGTACTGTCTTGATGTGCATTTCAGTATCCAGGTTCTTCCCCTCTTTTCCCACCTTTCTTAGCAATGTTCAGTCCTTCAGAAGCATTAAAAGTAGAGGTATCTTAAGACCAGCTTCCTCAACTCATGAAACTCCCCCTTCCTTTGTGTTTCAATTATTATATAATTGAAACATATATATATATGTATATGTATAAGGTACAACAATTATTATTTATGGACCTTATTATACTGTCTTGACTCTCAGCCCAGCTCTAAAATTAACATAACTGTAACAACTTAGTTCAGGTAGGAAGGTGACACAGTAGATTAGAATGCCAGGCCTAGAGTCAGGAAGACTGACTTCTGAGTTCAAATCTGTCATGAGACCCTTCTTAGCTGCATGACCCTGGGCAAGTCACTTAACCCCGTTTGACTCAGTTTCCTCATATTCAACATGAACTGGAGAAGGAAACATCACACCACCCTAGTATTTCTGCCAATAGAACCCCAAATGGGGTCACAAAGAGTTGGACACAAGTGAAAAATGATTGAACAACAACTTAGTTCACTTCAACTAAACTTCAACAAAATGATGTTAACGTTTCCAGTGAGGATTCAGTATACTGAGAATTTGACTTGTTTTGTTTCTAAGTAGACAGGAGTTCTTATATTGACCATTTGTGAAAATGGATACTGGTGTTTTTATTGATAAATCAGAGATTGCCTTAGGGTAGGCAATGTGATTAGCATTTTAACAAACTATGTGGACACATGCATATTCATGCAAAGTAAACACACCAATTTAACTAATTTCAGGGACCAATTTCATTTTCATAAAGCTATCAAGACATTCCTGGAAGCAGATTGAGGTTGAAAAGGTTCACACCATCAGCTTAATGCCTTTCTGGTTGTGTTCAAAGTGCTCTTTAATAAGAAAGAAATGCATCGCTTTTATAGGCAATGTCATATAAATTTTGCTGATAGTATTTTATGTAACATAAAGAACAGAAATAGTATCACTTTTGACTTCGTTCAATACTTACATTTTCAATAACTGATCATTTACAATATTGCCTCAGGTAATCTGTCCAAAGTTAAGGTTCAGAAACATTTAATGATAATCTAATAACATTTTTGAAAGGCTGGCGAATGATCATTGGATTTAGTATTAGGAAGGACCTCAGTGACCATCAGTTCAACTCTTTCATTGTATAGCCCTAGAGACTGCAGAACAAAAAAGGACATTAAGTCAAAGTATGAAGTGACAATTATGTCTTAAGTGACTGAAATAGTGTCAGGCATTGCCAGCACAAATATTAAAAAATGAGATAGCCCTTGTCCTTAAGGAGCTAATTACTATTCTATTTATGGTTCTATTTCAGGACTGTCTTAGATTATCTTAGATTCTCTCTGCTTCT
Source organism: Pseudocheirus occidentalis (assembly GCA_028646575.1). Lineage (NCBI taxonomy): Eukaryota > Metazoa > Chordata > Mammalia > Diprotodontia > Pseudocheiridae > Pseudocheirus > Pseudocheirus occidentalis. The sequence goes on from CM053601.1 coordinate 61,357,379, forward strand.
CTCTTTATAATCTCTTGAACTCATTAGCTACCATTGGTTCAATTGTCACTTCTACGCAAATGATTCCCAAATTTATACATTCAGCCTTCATCTTTCTCCTTAGCTTCAGTTCCTGATGGGAGAGGATGTAATACATTTATAACTAAGTAAACATAAGATATACATAAAATAAACACTAAATATTTGGGGAGAGGCATGATCACTGTGGCTATCAGGAAAAATATAGTGAAAAATGTGGTACTTAAGCTGAGCTAGAAATGGAGCTAGGAAGGAAGACCAGCCCATGCATGAGGGATGGATTGCTTATACAAAAGTACAGAGATGGAAAAGAAAACCTTCTACATTGGGAATAGCATGGAATCCAGTTTGACTGCATTACACAATTTTGTTTATTCACCCTGGGTGGATTTGTTTGGAGACCAGGCCTGAAGGGCTTTATGAGGCTAACAGAAAGGCTTGCATTTTATCCTAGTGGGAATAGGGAAGCACTAGAGCATTTGAGCAACGGGCACAGTATGGTCTTACTTCTGCTTTAGAAATGTCAATTTGGAAGCCATATGGAGGAAGTATTGAGAGGTAAGAGACTGGTTGCAGAGAGATCAATCAACAGTCTTACAACAGTCTAGGCAATAGGTGATTAGGGCTTGAACCATTTTGGGGTATAACTCAGTGAACAATGGAGCTTAAAAAAATCAACAAAATTTGGCAGCTGGTTGGATATAAAAGTTATATCCTTATAAGAGTGAAGGGTTAAAGATTACCTTTCATTTGTTGGACCCAACTGACCAGAAGTATAGCTGTGCCTTCAACAGAAATAAGGGAGTTAGAAATAAGGGTGACTTTCTGAGGAAAGGTATTTAGTTTAGTTTGGGACATGTTAAATTTATGATGCTCATGGGGTAATCCTGATAGAAATTCTAGCAGAAAGAGATAGAGTTATGGAACTGAAGCTAAGGAGAAAGATGAAGGCTGAATGTATAAATTTGGGAATCATCTGCATAGAAATGATAATTGAACCAATGGTAGCTAATGAGTTCAAGAGATTATAAAGAGAGAAGCAGAGAGAATCTAAGACAGCCCTGAGATAGAACCATGAATAGAATAGATAACACATACCTTCCCTCCCCCAAGAAAGAACATCTTAAAGGTAGGAGTGCTGAGGATTATCGAACACTGCAGAGAAGCCAAAAAGAAATGAGGAATGATAAAAAGGTCATTGGAAGACCTTAGCTGTCCTGGAGGACTAGCAATCAGATCTTCTCTTATTATTCTGAATTTTTAATATTCCACAAGTTGAGAAAAAAAAGTATTATGCAAACAAAGATAGAGGAGAGAGATTATAGTAGAAAAGGGTGAGCTGTCTTGAGTGGGCAGGATCCAGAAGTAAATATAATGTGATGCTTTGGTTACATGGAAAGTCCCTCTCAGAACTGAGGGAAGAGAAGAAGAGATGAGAAGAGAGAGAGAGAGAGAAGGAAATAAAGGGGCAAAAATGATTTGAATACTTGAAAATACAAAATTGTTGTGGCTGTTCAGTCATTTCTGATTCTTTGTGACTCCATTTGGTGTTTTCTCAGTAAAGATATTGGAATGGTTTAACATTTCCTTTTCCAATTCATTTTACAGATGAGGAAACTGAGGGAAAGAGGGTTAAATGACTTTTCCAGGATGATACAGCTAGTTTCTGAGGTTGGATTTGAACTAAGAAAGATGTGTCTTCATGATTCCAAGCTCAGTGCTCTAACCACTGTACCACCTGGCTGCCTACTAAATTATAATAATCTACTAACTTTGGAATCTTGGAAGATAAAGTTATTTGATGGAGAGGAGAAGAGAGAAAAAAGGAGGGGGAAGGGAAGGGAAGGGAGGGGAGGGGAGGGAAGCCAGTCTCAGTTGGGCTACTCATTGTCTCCTCCCCTCCCCTCCTTCCCTCTCCATCTCTCTTCTCCCTGCCTCTCTCTTCTCCTCCCCTCTCTTCCCCTCTCCTCCTCTCCTCTCCTCCCTGTACCTCCTCTCCCATCCACTCCCCTCCACTCCCCTTCTATCCCCTCCTCTCCTCTCCTCTCTTCTCTCTTTTCCTCTCCCATCCTCTCCCTTCCCCTTTTCACCCCCCCCTCCTCCCATCAATCTCTTCATCTTTTTCTTTTTCATTCCCTTGCCAGCCTCTCCTGGAATGAAGCTGGTATTGGCATGCTTTTGATAATGGATCTGCAAGTGAATTTCCTTGGGCAGATGATGCAAATGGCCAACAGCCACAAACAGCAAAAAATATGCCCAGCATGGCCAGCTGAAGTGCTTTAAGAGTGGGCAAACATTCGGATTTAGGACATGCAACATTCTTGCTTACAACTGAAAAACCATTGTAGTTGGCAGCGTTCAAAACTGGGCTGCCTTCAGGAATTAAAGTGGGCTAGCATGTACAAAATCGGCGTATGGCAACATAGGCCCAAAGGCCAAGCTAAAAGCAGTGTTTGATTCTCTAACTAGCAGCAGATGGGAAATATGTCATAACATATACAGTCTCAATATATGTCAACAGTGTGATGTGACTGTTATAAAGGTCATGACAATAAGGCTACTTCAGCAGCATGTTTTCATGTCCAGAGCAAAGGATGGTATCTCACTGTACTCTTTATTAGAGTGAAATTGAAATACTGTATTTAATTCTGGATACTAGTTGAAAATAACATGGGGTGGGGGTTAGAGAATAGGGTTCAAAGACAGGAAGCCCTTTGACATCTGGGTAAGTCAATTGGCTTCTTAGTGTCTGATGCAATTCTCCAAGTATATGAGCAGCAGAATGGCTGACAGTTTATATTAGTAGAGGAAGTTCCTTATACCAGAGAAATCACAGGTTTGGACTAAAAGTGAAGCAAATTTATATGAGGGCCATAACATACAACAAAGAAAGAATAATCCAGGAGAAATGGTATAAAATGTTAGAGAAGTATATGAACGAATAAAAAAGAAAAGATGAACAAGTTTCATGTGATACATAAGACGCGATTGAAAGATACACCAGGGTTCTTCGTTGTTATCCGTACAACGCCAACAGGACATGAAAAAAGGCCCATAGCATGTTGGATGGACACTTTGTGGATGATAAATGAGAGAGCCTGGATTAGAATGGCACAGGCTAGGGAGGTATGACTAGATTGTGAACTGAAATGTTGTAAGCACTAACCATATCATGGAAGTAACAGATTCAGCAAAGTACTGGATTATACCAACATTTTTAGAGGAACAGTGAAAAAACCAGCATTAACCAAGGCAACTAGGTTGTGCAAAAGTACTAGACTTGAGTCAGGAAGATCTGAGTTCTAATCCTTCTTCAGAAGCTTACCAAGTGTATGACCCAGAGTAAGTCATATAACATCAGAAAGCAGCAATTACATCTTGAATCTCACATTCTCTGGGGAATTTGGGTTGGGTTTTAAAGGGTGGCATTCTTCATTGCAGAAACCCTTTCCTAGTTTTTCTTCTTTTTGGAGGGCAATTGGGGTTAAGTAGCTTGTCCAAAGTCACACGGCTAGTGTGTCAAGTGTTTGAGGATGGATTTGAATTCAGGTCCTCCTAACTCCAGGGCCAGTGCTTTATTCACTGCACCTCCTAGCTGCCCCCTATCTTGTTTCTTAATTTGTTATATGCCGACAGACTGTCAGCAGTTTTATGGTTTTCATGAAAGACATGAACTGGACTAGTAAGAAAAAGTCAGATTTGTAAAGATTGAGAAGGATAATATAATTAAAGATGCATGGTGGTACTGTGGTAAGAACAGCATGAGAATTAGAAAACCTCTGTTCAAATACCCTCTGTCCTTACTGAATATGTGACTTAGGGAAAATAACCTCAATTCTGATAATCTCATTCCTTATCCATATAATAAAGAAGTGGGAGTATATGAGCCCTTTCAATTCTAAATCAATGATCTGATGATATGTGACAGAATCAAGGGAGGAAAATTAGATTGGTGGGTGGTTTGGGTTTATATAATATAAACCAACCAATGCTGGTTTTATGATACCTCAGCACATCATGGTATTATGATATTATGAACATTTGACTACTGATTTTAATTCACCTGAATCAAAACAACAAATAACCCAAACCATTTTTCTACATTATTCTATATTATTACTTTTTTGGAGGGTGGGGGTTTGTTTGTATTTATATCAAATATCAAATATTTATATCAAATATATCAAATATTTATATCAATTATATCAAATCATCATTATTAAATGGCTAGGAATTCTTTATTCTGGCAGCATGTTCCAGGTACTTTCTGATGAATTCCCACAATGACCAAAGTTAACTGTCATGTGTTTGAAAGTTAGGTTTGAACTATAGGTAATGAGTGAGCACCAGTTCCAGACATTAGTTATCATATTAACTGCCATCTCCCACGTGGGGGGCTGCCTACTTTCAAGTTGATGTGTACTTCACAATTCACATTGGCTTGTATAGATTGGGCTATATCTTTCTGAGAGGGCCTGAGTGACTTGTATATTAAAAACATGATATATTAACAAGGTTATGAGTTTGTGAGTTGTTTTTCAAGATCTGGCTTTCCTGGAAAAGGATAATTCAAGCACGATAAAACCATATCAGAGAACCCTCGACTTGGCCAAACATTTGTTCAGTAAATTGGGTCTTCAAGCAAAAGCTAGCTGCATATTCTCTCTTGCTTTTTCTTTGTTAACCCATTTCTCCTCCTGTTTCTTGCCCTTTGTTCTTTTTCTCATTTCTGTATCTTTTCACAGGTAACAATTCTAACTTTACTACAGCTTTCCCTTCCCAAATGGATTGTAGTCTTTGAATCCAAACTAAAAGTTCGTGGGCAGCAAATTAAAACTATTAGGTGGTGATAGGTTTACATAATCTATTAATTATAATTATTTCTTTTTGCTGGGGATATAGGTGTTGAAGGAGAAGATGGATTTGTCAAAATAGAATTCTAATACTTTCTCTTCTTATATTTTAAGAGAGTATGTTTTCATTAAAAATCAGTTTCCTCCCTAGAATTTTTCTGATTTCTTTGTTCTCACCAACAATCAACTAACAACATCTCTCCCTGTGTTGGGTGGAATGAATCACTTTAAGTAAAAGGTCATAGACAAGAAGCACCAAAGTAACATAGAGCTCCCATAGGTGAAATAAATGTTAAATGATAGCCTACAGATAAAATCCCTTTTCCTAATAGGTTCAAAATAAAATTTTCTGGGAGTTTTCCAATTCAATACCTACAAACCTCCTTCCATGAGAACTTTTAGGTCTTTGGAAAGTCCTAGTTTTATGACCTTGGGGAAGCACTGACTTTCTCTAGGCCTCTTTTTTCCTTATCTGTTAAATTACTGGGGTAGACTGGAATTTCTCAAAGATCCTACCCAGTTGTAAATCTCTACAACGATATGAACTCAGTTGCATGGAGGCATGTAATGGGAATGGGAATCTGAAGATCTTCCCTGGAATAGACCTAGGTGAATTTGAGAACCTTCCCTGATTTGAAAATAAACCCTGTCTCCTAAAGTGCAGCATGTGGTTACATGGAGCCTGTGGCAGGCTTGTTTTTCAAGACACAACTTTTGTTACTTTGTGATTGGGCAGTGGGTCACGGCAGTTGTGATGTCCTTTGACCCTGGAGAAGGCTATATATACCTCTGAGGTGAGGTTTTGCTTTGGAGCTCACTTTGAGAAGAGTTGTGTGATTTGGCCAGATGAAACTCTGGGCAGCTGTAGAGCACCCTGGCTTTGAAAACCCAGATGTTGGTGATTCTCTCTCTGGTAACTAACCCTGTATGGATGTAATGGTCAGATACCTAGAAGTGCTGTCTGTTGGTCTGCTGAATTGTGTTATTTTCTCTATTTGTATTTTTTGTCTGGTTGTAACTTCTGTTTGTATTCTCTGAAGTTCAGAGTGCTGACTTTCCCCCCTGAACTAGGTAAATGTTATATGTTTGATTAAACTAAGATTATTAACCCTTTTTTAGTTGCTTTTCTTTAGAAAAGCAGATCAAAGAATCTGTGCTAGCAGCCATCCTGGGTATGCTGGGGTACAAACTTGTGCTAACAGCCATCCTGAGTATGTTAGGGTGCTTGCTGCTGCAAGTAGCTAGCTCATCACAGAGGCCTAAGAAACTGTTTCTCTATTTCTTTTAGCTGCTTCTTAAAATTATTTGTCTTCTTTTTATTATTGTGATTAGTTGTATAGGCTCCTTCAAATTTGTTTTGGAAATTGACACATTTTAAATCCTAAATGACCAAAAGGTTTAGAGGCAACTGCTTTCAGTAGCATGTTATATTTTTAAATTTTAAAATATATATTTAATGTAGGTGGCATAACATATAGAACTCTTTAATAAAGATAGTGCTATTCTTTACAAAACCCCCAAATATATTGATGTTAAGATATCCTTTTATTTTCCCTATAAAATTATATACACTTTTTTTTTCCTCCAGGTAATTCTTTTATATTCAGTGGAACAGAAAAAAAGCTGCTGATTTTTTTTTCTTGGAGAACTGGATTGTTATTTATATATACCTTAGTACTTTACTAATGGCAGCATAGTACAATGCAATCAGTGCTGGAACTGGAGTCAAAGGTGCAGGCATTAAAATTCTCATGTAGTTTATATGGTTTAGGACATAACGTCTCTGGGTCTCTAATTTCCCATTTATAAATAAAAAACACAATAAAGGAGATAGAGTGAATGACTAAATAAATAATGTACATTCCAATTGACATTGTTTATCCTGATTTTTTTTGACACTAATCCTCAAAAGATGGGAGAAAAAAAGTCCCTCATGATTTTCTTTCTTTCTTTCTTTCTTTCTTTCTTTCTTTCTTTCTTTCTTTCTTTCTTTCTTTCTCTTTCTTTCTTTCTTCCTTCCTTCCTTCCTTCCTTCCTTCCTTCCTTCCTTCCTTCCTTCCTTTCTTTCTTTCTTTCTTTCTTTCTTTCTTTCTTTCTTTCTTTCTTTCTTTCTTTCTTTCTTTCTTTCTTTCTTTCCTTTCCCTTTCTTTCTTTCCATAGATAAGAAGACAAGGACAAGGGCATGGATCATCCTGCTCTTGCTCTTCAGCAGCATGTAAAACTTTGAAAACACAGGTTTAGACCTGTGGTGGTAAACCAATTATATCCGTAACTATTCTTAGCTTAATAATTGTCTGTGCTCTTTCTAAAATTGTGAATCTATTTTTGTAAAGGGTTATTTCCTTCCCCAGTTACCTCTGTTTTTCACATTCAAGTGCACACACACAGACACACACACACAGACACAGACACAGACACACACAGACACACACACACACACACACACAAAATGATTTGTATGGCAGGGTAATACAAACAAGTCCCCACTGTAAGTCTAAAGAGGGAGCTGAAAAAAATTAAACCTTGCCCCCTTTCTGCTTTGTACGATACATCACTGTCAGCAATAGAAATTGTGGAATAAGAATTTGGCTGGTAATTTTACTATGATTAATGAGATTAACAAATGGATCCTATTTACTATCTGGCATTTGCGTCAGACCTACAGCATTCACAGAAGCCAAGGAGAGTTGGTTAGCCAATAAAAAACAAACAAAAAAACAAGAGATAGTCCTTAGAAAAGCAAAGACTGAAAGCGTCTGGGCAGATAAGTAGTCCCTTTACTGAGGCTCATAGTGACGTATCTTTCACAGACACCAAAAGAGTGTTTTGGTTTTTGAAAAATTAAAAATAAAGACGCAAGTATTTTATTGAAAACCCATAAGACAATATGCTTAAAGAATCACACAATAGGGGGCTGCTAGGTGGCACAGTGAATAGAGCACCAGCCCTGGAGCCAGGAGTCCCTGATTCAAATCTGGCCTCAGACACTTAACACACACACACACAAAAAGCCTAGCTGTGTGACGTTGGGCAAGTCACTTAACCCCCATTGCCCTCCAAAAAAAAAAAAGCAAAAAAAAAATAAATTGTTGAGCACACACACACACACACACACACACACACACAAAAGAATCACACAATACTCATAGAACCACAGTTATTTTATGTGCATACCCTACCCAAATGCTTATCAATTTATTACATTATTATTATTCACATGCCCCCTTCTTCATGGAAATACCTGCTTCTGCAAAAATCAAGCTTGTTGTAAACATACAGAAATAGAAGCAAAAAAACATTCTTAGATTATTCTAAGAAGCATTTGCATAGTGATGCTATATAAAAGTATAAACATCAACTTAATAAAAGAAAGAAAAATGGTTGAATTAAAAAAAAGAAAAATCATTGGATGGCTTGAATGCTACAGAAGTAATGGCAATATTTACAAGCTAACGATACTGTTTTGCAATCATAGCTATTCTTTCCCTTATCATGCCTGGTGGGTCACATGAACAAGCAAGTAGCAGAGAAAGTGCCATATTTGTAAGTTGCTAGGATTGCTCTGAGTTTGACTTATGACTAAAATGTACAGCTTTCTAATGGTTTGTGTTCTTAATGTATAGACACATCATGTCCCTAAGCCCCTACATGATAGGTATTCAGTTTAAGAACTTGTGTTGCTAGGTCTGAATTTAAACTTCACTGAAGCATTTTCAAATGAAGAATTCTGTTCTGGAAGATTCTGCGTGAGTTTGACACAGCTAGACCTTCAGAATACAGTCTTTAGTTTGCTGTAGCGTATCTATTTTGAGCTCATTGGCTCAGTTTGTAGAGGTACTCAGAGGCCAGGGAGGAAGCCAGTTGTGCAAACTCAACTGTTAGTGTAGACTAGATGGGGAGGTTTTCAAGGAATAGCCATTTTCAACAGTGAAAATAGTGCCCAAAGAAGCCATAGGTGAGGGAAAAGTCCCAATTATTGATGTTCATGAATAATAGCCATCCTAATAGTTATACTATAGTTATGTTATAGGAAAGTTATACTATAGGAAACTTCCATCAGTAGTTATACTGATGGAAGGATAAAATGCCCAGAAAAAAAGGTCTTTCAGATACTGTTAAGAAAAACAGTCCTGGGAAGAATGATTTTAAAAGACCCCTCATAATTCAATAAAGTATAATGTTAGTGATTATACCACCATGAATCTATTTAAAAAAAAACGAGTCATTGTGTGACATAATAAATACAGACTGAGCTAAAATTTGATTTCCCAAGTGCACAGATTTTTATTTCAGATTTGAGAGTGATAATTTAAGCATGGTATCAAAATTCCCTATGCTTATTCCTCACCTATACCCACACTCATGGGGAACATAAAATAATATTTTAATAGATATAATAATCCATACTAATATAGGAGGTCTGGCATACGACTGATTTTATTAAGAGGAAGAAGCATAGCGAGCCCCAACATTACTGCTATGCAACTGCTGAATTTTTAATATCACACTCATATTCCTAGAAGGAAAAGGTAATTAAGGTAAAATTGCATTAAATAAAAGATAATAAAATCAGGTTTTTCCATTAATATGATGAAGAGAATAGGTTTTAAAAGACAGATTTTATTTCACATTAGGGCTCTGCTCTTTATTTTAAGAAACAATATTTTTTTCTCTATGTGACATTCTCAGGATTAAAATTTGGTATAATTCACTTTGGAGATTCAGAAAACAAGACAATCATTGCTTTTTCAGAATAGCACTATTGACTCAATCCTCTAATGAATCCATCAGTCATAAGAATACAGTGTTCATCTACAGAGGGTAAATTGAGTCTGTCAAGACAAGTCTATGCCTTGTGTTTTCCACAGAATTATATGCATTTTTCTCCCTGCCTCTTTCTCAGCCATTATAAAATTAAGTTTATTGTTTATATCATCATCATCATCACGTATGATATTAGAAATTTATAATTCTAAATTCTTTTAAATTAATTTACACAAAATTTCTGTTAAACGATATCTTAGAATCATACATTTGCAGGATTTTAGAATGTCAATATAGAATTACTTAAGTAACATCTACTTTAATCTCCTCATTTTTAAGAAAGAGAAAACTGAAGCTCAGAGGGAAAAAAAGTAATTTGTCTAAGGTCACAGTAGTTTGATACAGAATTGAGGGGAAAGGGCAATGGAATCTATTGTGATTAGTCCTTTAGGATGTATCTCCCTCTTGTTCTTTACTTCATCTCTCCTAGGGAAGGAAGAAAAGAGGAAAATGATGAAGGAAAGATAAAAGAATGGAAAGATTGGGGAGGAAAAATAGGAGGGAGGGAAGAAAAGAAAGAAGGAAAAAAGGAAGAAAGGAGGCATTTATTAAGTGTGCCAGGCAAAATGCTAAGCACTTTACAGATATTCCATTTTATAATGCCTTAATTTTTACACAGGAAGAAACTAAAGCTAAAAGAGGTTAAGTGACTTGTCCACTGTCACACAGCTAATAAAAATTTGAGGCAAAGAAAATACTCTTCACACAAATGAGAAAAGAACGAAATAAATGGAGCCAGAGAAACAGGGGCAGGCTGAACCAACATAATAAACAACAATTCTGCCTAAATTAATTTATTTAATGCCAATCCAATCAAACTTTCAAATATTTACTTTATAGATCTGGAAAAAATCATAACAAAATTCATTTAAAGGAATAAAGTTTAAGAATATTGAACATCAATGGAAAAAACCCCAAGTATCAGTACCAGATCTTGACTTTAGCTACAAGGCTATAATCGTCAACACAATTTGATAACTGAAGAAGAAATAGAGTGGTTCATTGATGGAACAGACTGAGTATAGAATATATAGAAGAAAATGTGCACAAGGAACTGAGTTTGATAAACTTACAATTCTACCTATTGGAACAAGAACTCACTATTTGACAAAAACTGCTGGGAAACTGCAAAGTAGTCTGACAGAAACTAGCCATAGACCAATGTTTCACAACAAATAAAAAGAAAAGTTCAAAATAGGTACATGCTTTGTAGATAAGGGGTGATATCATAATCAAATTAATGAATCACAGAAGAAATTGCCTGTCAAATCTATGAATAGGGGAAGAGTTCATGACCAAACAAAGAAAAGAAGAGTTTATGGGATTTAAAATGGATCATTTTTATTACACAAAATTAAAAAGTTCTTGCAGAAACATATCCAATGAGTCAAAATTAGAAGAAAAGCAGGAAATGGGAAAATATCTTTCCAGTAAGTTTCTGTGATGTGTCGAATTTCTCAAATACATACATACATACACACACACACAAATTTGCCTAATTTATAGCAATAATAGTTCTTCCCCAATTGATTAATGATCAAAGGCTACAAATAAACAATTTGGGAGGAAAAAATCAAATCTGTAAATAGTTATATAAAATGCTCTACATTACAAATAATTTACTGTAAGATACCTCCTCATACCCCTCAAATTGGCTAATATGACAGAAAAAGAAAATGAAAAAGTATGGAAGGAAGGGATAGCTCTGTGAATTAGTCCAACCATTCTGTAGAACAATTTGCACAATAACTACAATATTGTAGAGATAATTAACTGTGAAAGACTTAGTAACTCTGATCAAGACAATAACTTACTTCAGTTCCAAAGGATTCATAACAAAAATGCTATCTTCTTCCAGATAGAGAAAGGAGGTACAGATTGAATCAATTTTTTTTTCTCTTTTTCACTTTTTTTCTCAAAATACAGTTAATGAGGAAATTTATTTTACATGATATCATATTTGTAATGGATTTTATTTTCCTTGCCTTCCCAATGGAAGGGGGAAGAGAGAGAATCTAGAATTGAAAATAAACTCTGAGAAGAAAAAAAAGGCGTGAAGCAAAGTTTTAATTCAGATCTTCCTGACTCCAAATCCGTTTTGCTATTCCTCAATTCCTGAGTTACGGATATATGGATATTTGTATATTCTCTGCTTTTTGATCAGATTAGTCAATAAGATTCTCAATAAACATTTATTAAATGCCATTGTGTTAGGCATTATGCCAAGGACTGGGGATACAAAGAAATACAATAGCCCCAGTCTGTGATAAGGCTAAGTAGCTTCAACTGTTAGGACAACAGCTACGTGGAAGCTGGAAGCCAGATAGGCTTTTCTATGACAGACGTACATGACAACTGTAGGAAGGTAGAATGTTGCCTGCCACAAGAGCCAACCACTAAAGATGAACACTTCTGCATAACAAAATATCTGTAAAAGATCATGTAGTGTATTAGTTCTTCATGACAAAGGGAACAGTCTACATCAGGGTTTCTTAAATTTTTTCCACTCATGACCCCTTAGGAACTTCCCCATATGGGAATGGAACTCACAATTTAAGAATTGCTAGTCTACATCGTAAGTGAAATTAGATACTTTTGAATTCACTGGTGCTTTATTTTCATAAGGAGATAAGACAATTTTCTATAACTCTCCTTATAAGTCAAGGGAATCATTAGAACTCAAAGAAAATAGGGAATTTAACTTTGAAGCATTCTACTTACCTCTTAAACTAATGGAATTCATGAGTGAAGCATAAGGTAACATAAGATTAGGCAAAAATCTCTTTCAAAATTCAGAAATATCAATCAATGTATGTCTGTATTAAGCAAGAATAAAGTCTTATTGTTTGATTCCTAAAGTTTGCTGCCTGTGTTTACTTTATTAAGATTTAAAATGCCAGAGAGGAAGTGTGAAAGATTAAGCATGGAAACCAACCAGCTAACGTGGTAGAATGCATTGATTTCAAAGATATTGATTCAGAAAAGTAGAACCAGTTCCCACATTAAGAAACTGACATTTGTTCCTCTATCCATGAGTTATCCTTTCTTAAAATATTTTCTTGAAGTTACATAGTTATGGCTTCATGGGGAATAATACGGATATTTTTCCAATTGTTAAAATATTACTCTGACATTATTAGTATTTGCTTTTAAAGTGATAGTTTTGTTTTCACTGGGACCTGAAACAAAACAAAACAAGAAATATTACTACCACTGAACTTGACTGAACTGATAAAATTAAACAAATAAGAATCATTAGTAATTAATTTAAGAATATTAGGTCAGAGAAACAGAGCAACTGATAAATAATTAAAAGGGAACACTGAATGATGAGGAATGGTAGAAGAAACTCATAAACTCTGTGTCCACTCACCACATTTCAATTAATGATTATAATTGTTTTCTTTAATTCAAAGATGGGCAAACACATCAGAATGGAAATTAAGCTCAAGAGGAAGACAACATTGACAGATAAAGAGAAAGGAAAAGAAAACTAAAAAATAACCTTTCTGTATATCCTTTTTCTTTGATATGGTCAGATAATTAAAGGTTGAATCAGTGAGCACAACAACCTACACTTGGAAGTAGAAGAGACCTTAGAGATAATTCATAGTTCAAAGGTAACTGGCAAATATTTAACAAAATAAAACATACAAGAAAACATAGATAATGTTAATTTATGGTTTTCTAAGTCAATATATAGCCCTTTGGCATTCTTATGCCAAATTTGTGCTTGACACTACTGAAGTAGATGGTAGAAAATGAGGAATTTGGAACCACTCTTCATCGTCTTATCGCCTATTTCTATTCTGCCTTCTCCCATTGTCATGCTTTTACTTCATACCTTCCCCATGTCTGGAATGAGACTACTTCTTTTCCCCAATGTCTTTCTTTAAGCAGCACACTGATGCTGCCTTCACTATGAAGTGACCCTTGGACTCCCTCAATTAAAAATAAAATAAAATTATTGAAATAAATTAAAATAAATTAAATGTTAAATTAAATAAAATAATAAATTATTATTTATTTGAAGACCTGCCCTGATTTGAAGATCTTCCCTGACCCCTAATAGGCTGAATATAATCACATGAAGCCTGTGGTGGGAGGAGTTTGCTGAAGGGTAGAGCAGAGCCAACAGTAAGCTGGGAGTCAGAGCAGTTAGAGCTAGAAGGAAGAGAAGATGCCCCCAGGCAGACAGTTAAGCTTGTGAGTAAATGTCTGTTTGTGGGAAGGTTAAAGGAGGGTATGGCTCTTTGCTACCCTGTGGTGTATTAACTTCTATGTTGCTGGTGCTGGGATTTGGTTTTCTAGTGTCTGAATAAATATTTCTGCACATGTCTTTATGGAGTCTACTATATTTTGCAAATGAACACTACGTCAGCATATTCTCAGTCACCATTGGTGCTGTGAATATTGTGTTGGTGCTACACACACTGGAGGCAGAGACACAAACACTGAATAAAGGTGGGAGGCTGGAGCAGAATCCATTATGCTTCAGCTGAGGTAAAACAAGCAGGAGTAGTAATCCTGATCTCAGACAACACAAAAGCAAAAGTAGACCTAATTAAAGGAGACAGGGAAGGAAGCTGCATCTTGCTAGGAGGTACCATGGACAATAGAGTTATATTTGTAGTAGACATACATGTACTAAGTGCTATAGCATACAAATTCTGAAAGGAGAAGTTAAATAAGATACAGGTTAATGTATAAGATGCAAGATCATATATATATATATGTATGTATGTATATATATATATATATATACACACACACACATAGATAGACAGATAGATAGATAAAGAGAGAGAGAGCATTATGAAATGTAAAAAAGATAATTTTGATTATATTAAATTAAAAAGATTTTGCACAAACAAAACTGATGAAATCAAGATTAGAAGGAAAGCAGAAAACTGGGAAACAATCCTTACAAATCTCTGATAAAGGCCTTATTTTCCCAATATATAGAGAACTGAATTTATAAAAATGCAAGCAATTCCTCAATTGATAAATGGTCAAAGGACATGAACAGATAGTTTTCAGATGAATAAATCATAGTTCTCTATAGGCATATCAAGAAGTGCTCTAAATAACTTTTGATTAGAGAAAAGCAAATTAAAACAACTCTGAGGTGCCACCTCATACTTAACAGATGAACTGATATGACAAAAAGGGAAAATGATAAATATTGGTGAGGTTTTGGGATTTGGGATACTAATGCATTGTTGGTGGAGTTGTGAACTGATCTAATCATTCTGGAAAGCAATTTGGAACTATGCCCAAAGGACAAGCAAACTGTGCACACCCTTTGACTCAGCAATACTACTAAAAGGTCTGTATCCCAAAGAGATTATAAAAAAGGGAAAAGGACCTACACATGCAAAAATATTTGTAGAAGCCCTTGGTGGCAAAATATTGGAAATTAAAGGGATGCCAATCAATTGGGGAATGGTTGAACAAATTGAATGCAATGGGAGACAGTTGTGCAATAAAAAATGATAACAGGCACATTTCAGAAAAACCTGGAAAGGCTTGTAGGGACTGGTACAAAGTAAAATGAGCAGAATCAGGAAAACATTGTATACAGTAACAGCAACATAGCATGATGAGCAACTATGAACCACTCAGCTCTTCTCAGCAATAACAATGATCCAATCAGTGTAAGTACAAAGGACTCACAAAAGAAATGCTATTCATATCCAGTTAAAGAACTGATAGAGCCCGAATGCAGATCAAAGCACGTTTTTTACATTTAATTCTTTTTCATGTTCTTTTTTTCCCTCTTGATCTGTTTCTTCCTTCACAACTATGACTAATATGGAAATATTTTTACATGATAGCACATGTATAAATTATATCAAACTGTCTACCATTTTCATAGTTGTGAGCATATATACAACCTATATCAAATTGCCTACCATTTTATGAAGGGGGAGGGGAGGGAGTGAGGAAGGAGAAGGGAGATGGATAAAAATTTGGACTTCAAAATCTTGAAAATAATTGATGCTAAACTTTTATTGACATGTAATTGGGAAAAAATAAAATACTATTACAAAGAAAAGAGTCCTTCTTGAGTTATGAGAAAAATTTCAGATGGGAGCCTTATATATATAATTTTGGAAGCTTTGAGGAAAAGATCATCCTGATGGATACTTTAATCTAAACATTTCTCCTGAAATGAGATCCTAAATGGGATCATAGGTAAAGAACTGGAAAGGACCACAAGAGAACATCTAGTTTCTAATCCAGAGTCCTAGGGAGGTTAAGTGACTTTTCCAAAATCACACAGATAGTAATCAGAGGTGGGATTTGAATTTGGGTCCTTTGACTCCAGTACTAGTGTACGTTCTGTTCCATCATGATAATCCAGGAATTCTCTCCTGCCACAAGACTAGTATCTCTTGTTTCTCATGCATATTATGCTCATTCCTATCTCTACACATTTGCTGATGCCCTTCAAGTTTTTGTCTGGGAAGCATTTTGGTCAATCTTCCTTCTATAGATCTCTTTTGAAGTCCAGTTCATCAGCAATAATTTCCCCTAGCCAATTGTAGCTCACATTAATCTCTATCATTTCCAAATTTCTATCATAGCTCTACTTTGATGGTCATAATTCTGTACTCAATTATATATTGTATAGTATACGCTTTATAGTATATATACCATATAGTGTATATACTATATACTCTGTGCATGTAATATATATATATATACATATATATGTGTATATACATATATATATATTTTTTTACACACACACATCTGTCTATCTACGTATGGATATGTAGCAGACTGTTTTCTCACTGTTCCATGTGCTTGTAGCGTGTCTGTCCTTTCTACTAAATATTTTAAAGCCTTTTGAGGAAGGAACTGTGCCACCTTTTCCCTTGCTATTGAGCACAGCACTATGCTAGGCACATAATAAATGCTAAATAAATACTTGTTGTTGGATTGAGAAGATGCTCTTAAGGAGTTCATACTAGCTAGAGAAAAAAACTTATCCTGGCTTTGTACTGAGCTATAATCAGCTCAGGTGAGCAGAGTTTTTCCTTGTGACCCCAGCCCTCGCTTCCACTTCCAGAACTTGGGTCAGTCCTTCAGCAGCACAGAAATCTTGTAGTAATCTGAGTCCTGTTTCTTTCACCTGGCAGCCACTCCTGTTTTCACAAAGTACAAGTCATTCCCATGCATCTCTGTCCTATTCTATTGTCCCTGCTTGCATAAAAATTCCTAGTCACACATTTGGCTCTGCAACCATCTGTGATGCTTCTGGATGGGTCACTAAATGGCTGTGCTATTTCCTCCATTGGTGAAACAGAAATTACTCTCCTTTACAATGATGCTGTGACGAAAGGAGAGAAAGAAATGGACAAAAATATCTGTGATCAGTACTTTCCAAGAAAAAAAATTTCAGGCAGACCCTATTTTATACAGGGATGACATTGAATGTGGTCTCTCTAAACAAGTTATCTTTTACAAGTGTGTATTAGAAGCAATCATAATGGGGTGGGTAAGTGCTGCTGTGAATAGAGCACTAGCCCTGGAGTCAGGAGGATCTGAGTTCAGATCTAGCCTTAGACACTTAACACTTACTAGCCATGTGACCTTGGGCAGGCTGTATTTGAACTCAGGTCTAGCTGCCACTAAATAAGTTTTTTTGGGGGGGCAGGGGCAGAAGGTGGGGGTGGGGTAGGGAAGAAATCAATCTAAGCTAATATAAGAAATTATACAAAGGGGAAGGGAAACTCTGAAGTGGTGCATAGAATTTTTGTTTTTTTCCTTTACATTTTATTCATTTATAAATGCATTCCAAGAAAAGATTTCCATCAACATAAGCAATGAATGATGTTAATGAGAAAAAGAAAAGTCAAACTTAAATAACTAGGTTGCCCCTAGAACATCTCATATACAGGAAAAAACACATTGTTTGACACTCATCAAATCTTATAGTTGCCTTAAGGAATCGGATAACCATACTCTGGATAAAATAAGAAAAGCTGACAAAAGATACCCAAAGCAGTCTTAGGAAGGTCATAGTCCAATGACTGGTTTAAATTTTGTAGAGATATTAGGCTGCTACTAGAGGCTTAGATCAGAAACTTAAACATTTTGAAAGAATATGACAAAGTTCCACATCAGTAACTTATGCCAAAGCTGTGAAGGTAGATGGAACAAAAGTAAAATTGGTTTATTGAACTGAAAAAAAAAATGACTTAAAGACAGGAAATCAATACTGATGGCAAGAGGCACCTTCCTACTTGGAAATGATCATGACTAGGAGAAAAACCTCTCATATTTATAACGTCAGAAAGCAATTGGCCTGACAAAACCAAAAGGCATTTACGGGTTCTGGCGATCAAATTGGGAGGGAAGAATCCAGTCAGCCAGTCACTCGGTCCACAAGCATTTATTAAAGAACTTACTATGTATCAGGCATTGTCTAGATACACTGGAGATACAAAGAAATGCAAAAGCATAAGCCTTGTCCTTCAGAAGAACATATTTCATACATTCAAGTGGAGTCAATAAGAATTTATTAACTGTGCAAAATGTTCCAAACATCTTGGTACAGTTTAAACTTTAATAGCTTAAATTATTTAGGGTACTATGCTAATGACAAAGATGAAGGTCCTTGGCCTCAAGGAACCTGCATTTCATTGGAATGGTTGTTAATTTATGATAGCAATTCATAAATGGACATTATTTTATTGCCTACCTAATACCTTATGCTGGGAGGAACTGTGTGGTGTGAAAGATCCCTGGATTTGGAGTCACAATGACCTGGTTTCTAATCTTATTTGTAAAACTAACGGTGTGATTCTGGACAAGTGACTTCCCATCACTGACTCTCAGTTTCCTCACTTGTAAAATGAAGATAATAACAACAACAACAATAATAACAATACCTCATTGGTTTACTACAAGGATCAAATGAGATGTTACAGATAAAATGCTTGATAAAACATCAAAGTATACAAGTCCTCCTTTTTGCCAACTTTAAAGTTTTAATAACTTAAAATTAGACTATGACTTTGGAGACATGCTGTATTATATCTAACCACCTGTAAAGGCCAGGAAATGTAGAACCACATTCCCTTTCTTGTCGGTTCTACTCTTCTAAGTTCATTTTTGATCTGCTGCTGCTTAAGCACCTTTCTAATTCTAGTGGTCTTCTCAAATCTGAGTTCTTTAGGGTGAAAAGCCCTTGTTTCTTCAAGTATTCCCTTTACTCTGCTCCACTATTTTCCACGTTGAAAGAATTTGCTGGCCAAGTGAGAAGAGAACCAATTAGGACAGTTTATCAGACCTTGAGCCCCCTGATTTTGGTGTATAAATAGCTAATGTCATTATCCTTATATTAAGATATATCTTGTGCTTATGTAACATTTTCATGCATTAATACTTCCAGTGATCTGTCATTGTGTCACTATGGGTAATTCTGCACACACACAGACAATGGCCCTCCCTACCTTAGTAGATAATTTCATGTGTCTCAGTGCCAGTCTTCTGGTGATGAGCTTCCCTAGCCTTAACTGGGATGTTTCACTAGGGGACAGTCCAATACAAAACCCATATTGGAATCATCTTTATCTTAAGATCAACCTGAGCTTATACATTGATGTATACTTTAAAATAAAGAATAATACAGACCTCTCTTTGAAGACTCATTGAATAAAACAGAACTTATTAAACATCTCCTATGCACCAAGCACCATATAATTATTGAAGATTTAAGGATAGGAATGAAATAATAGTGGGCAGAGCCAAGATGGTGGTGTAGAAGCAGCAGAGTTCCACAGCTCCCGCACAGCCACCTTAAATACACATAAAATATGACTCTGAACAAATTTTCGGGCTCCAAAATCTACAAAAATACAGAAAACATGTCCCTTGCTGAGGGCTGTTCAGCAGGAGGGGCCCATCGGGACAGGTTGGGAGCCAAGGCCAGCCCAGCCCCAAACTGAGGCCTAACCCCAGGGTGGTCAGGAAAAGTCACACCCACACCCAGAGTCATTCTATGGCTAAAGGCTAAAAAGTGAACCTGAATGAATTCAAGAGCAACACTGTGAGACTGAGCAGAGCAGATTCCCAGCCCAGCAAAGTGCCTACTCAGGTCAGGGTAAGGTGAATGCTGAGCACAAGGAAGCCTCACCAACGTGGAGTGGAGAGAAGAGAACAGCAGACTGAGAAAAAGCTCCAGGCAGCAGACTCACCCAGGCTGGCCATCTCACCAGAGGACAGAGGATAAGCAAATCAGGTAGGAAAAAACTCAGGGACCACAGCAGGGTCAGCAGGTTCTGAGGGGGCAATCTGGATGTTTAAACTTATACACCTACACTTCCAGAAGCCAAGATGGAGGAATAAAGTTTAGTGGCTCTGATACCCCCACCCAGACCCAGAAAAGTCTGGAATTAAATGCTCCAACCAGAGTAAAATCTTGAATCAGTGGAAACAGCCTGAGGCTTGGGCATGGCTGAGGAAAGGGGAAAGAAGACAATACAGAGTCTAAGCCCAGTAGGGTGGAGCCAGCAAGTCCTATCAAGAAAAGCCAATTTAGCACCACTGGGACAATCAGCAAACAACAGCTCTGACTTGAACCTTCAGCTGTAGCCAGCCTTGAGCCTGCTTGAGCCACAGCTCAGGAACACAGACTCTTAAATCTGAAGGAGCTCGACCACCTGATCCCCATAAGTTACTCTGTAAGCCTCAGGGTAACTTGGGGGAATCACTGAGAGTCTTGGTATAGGCCTCAGGCAAAACACTCAGAGCTTATAGCTACCAAGCCCCTACCTCCCAGTGTGAGAAGCTCAAGATTCCGGCACCCCAGACACAGATATCCACCCCAAAAATCCAGGACATAGGCGCTCACAATGGGGAAGAAGGAAACTATAAAGGTCAGGACCATCAAATCTTTTTATAGTGAACAAGAACAAACAAATTCAGAAGGCAACAGGGATTCTATATCCACACTGGAGACCACAGAAGGAAATGCAAATTGGTTTCAAGCCAAAAGAGCCTTCTTGGAGGATCTCAAAAGAGATTTTAAAAACGAAATTAGAAAGGTAGTGACAAAATTGGAAAAAAAATCCCACTGAAGAAATCAAATCTTTGTAAAGCAAAATTGGAGAACTAGGACAGGAGGTCCAAAATCTAAACGGAGAAAATACCTCCCTTAAAATGAAAAATGAACATATGGAACAGGAACTCCAAAAACTAGCTGAGGAAAATGATGCACTAAAAATTAGAATCAGAAAAATTGAAGCTAAGGGCCCTATGAAGCAAGAAGAGTCAGTCAAACAAAACATAAAGTTTGAAAAATTAGAAGAAAGTGCAAAATATCTCACTCGAAAAACAACTGACCTGGAAAACAGATCCAGGAGAGATAACCTAAGAATTATCAGCCTACCAGAAAGCCATGATGAAAAAACCAGCCTAGACAGCATCCTCCAAGAGACTGTTAAAGAGAACTGTCCAGAGGTTCTAGAATCAGAGGGAGAAATGGTTATTGAAAGAATCAACCCATTGCCTCCTGAAAGAGATCCCAAATTGAAAACTCCAAGAAATATTGTAGCCAAACTCCAGAGCTACAAAGTAAGGAGAAAATACTGAATGCAGCCAAAAAGAAGCATTCAAATATCGTGGAACTACAGTCAGGATTACACAGGATTTGACAGCTGCTACATTAAAAGACAGGAGGGAATGGAATGCCATATTTCATAAAGCAAAAGAGCTAGGACTGCAACCAAGGATCAACTACCCGGCAAGACTGACCATATACTTTCAGGCAAAGAGATGATAATTTAATGAAATAAAGGACTTCCAGACTTTCCTTATGAAAAGGCCTGAGCTCAATGGAAAATTCAGTCTCCACTTACAAGATGCAAGAAAGACTTAAAAAGGTAATTAAGAAAAAATACACTCCCACATACATATACACGCACAGATGCTCACACATGCACATAACTTGGGACTCAATAAGAGCAAACTGTTTACATTCCTTTATGAGAAGCAGATACCTGTCAATACTGAAATTTGTATAACTATTGAGACACTTAAAAGGGATGTACACAGAAAAAGGGTATGGATATAAGCGAACTGATCTGAAGATTAAAAAAAACATATTAAGGGGAAGAAAGGGATTGTAATGGGAGAAAAGGAAAAGTAGAGGTAGAAAATGGTAAATTATGCCACAAGAAGAGGCATAAAAACCATACTAAAGTGGGGG
>CM053601.1:61379796-61395158 GCA_028646575.1 Pseudocheirus occidentalis
CTCCCCAGTTAGCAAAATCCACTGACCTTTCTCTTAGCTTTTTTTTCTTCTGGCCTGATAAATGTGGTAACTGTGCCTCCAGTGTAGCCGATCTGCTCTGCTATAGCCTCGGTTCCCCGCCCGATGCCCCAGGGCCTGAGCCGGCAGGGGTTTCAGCTGTGGGTCCCCGACTGTTGCGAAGAGCCCTGCCTGCTGCGCTGCCTGTAGCAACAGATGTGCTTTCTGTCTGGTGGAGAGTTTTGGAGCTTGAAAATCTGTTTAGCGTCCCATTTTATGAGTTTTTTAGCGTATTTGTGTGGGAGCTGTGGTGCTTTGCTGTTTCTACGCCGCCATCTTGGCTCCGCCCCCCGTCATTATTAATAAAATATTCTCTCTTCTATTTCTTCAACAAATGTCTGCCTTGTACCTTTTGTTAATTGATAATGTGGGAATCTATATGTGGGCTTATATAACCAAAGTGAAAACCCTCAATCAGTAAGCTCATGAAACCCTTAACTTTCATATTGTCTCTGAAAGTCCTGCAGGTAGAAAATACCCTAAATCCAATAAGAATATTCCAGTATTACTGACAACATAAGGAAACCACTCTATGAGCCTGATAAGAATGAATTTAAACCTCTTCAAAAATGTGTGTCTATGTATGTATATTTCATGAAATAAGCTTGGAGAAATTTGACAGAAAGCTAATAGGAATGGTTAGTATCCTGTGTAACAGAATCTGCACAGGCCAGAACTAATCTAATAAAATCAAGGTTAAAAGGGACAGATGTAAAGTGTTGCACTTAGGTTAACAAATCAGAGTGGAGACAGGGATAGAGAGAAACTCATGTTTATTAGGGTATTTAGCTGAATAATTTAGCCTAATTTGATTATAGATAGATATATAAATAGCCTATATATAAATAGATAGATAGATAGATAGCCTGTATATAAATATATAAACAGATATAATTATCTGCCTATACTCAAAAGAGATAAAAGTCAAATGTCACATATAATAATAATATTTATAGTAGATATACTTTTCAGTGGCAGAGAACTGGAAAATAGGGGATGCCCATCAAATGGGAAATGACTGGTATATGAATATAACAGAATACTGTTTTACTTAAATAAATGATTCAATTCAGAGAAACCTTAGAAGACTTAAATGAACTAATATATAATGAAATGAACAGAACTAGGAGAACAATTTGTGTTATAACAACATCATCATAAAAATTAATAATTTTGAAATACTTAAGAACTTATTAACACAATGATCAACCATGATTCTGAAGGACAAATGAAGCATATTACCTACATCTTCACAGAAATTGTTGCCCAGTTATTCATTCACAGCTGACTCTTTGTGATCCCATAGACCATAGCATGCCAGCTGCTTTTATCCTCCACTGTCTCTTGAAGTCTGTCCAAATTCATATTCATTGCCTCCATGACACTATCTGTCCATCTCATCTTCTGCCATTCTCTTTTCCTTTTACCTTCAGTCTTTTACACATCAGGGGCTTTTCCAATGAGTTGCATTTTTCCTTATGTGGTCAAAATACTTAAGCTTCAGCTTTAGAATTTGACATTCCAATGAATAGTCTGAATTAATCAACTTAAATATTGACTAATTTGATCTCCTTACTGTTCAAAGGACTATAAAAAGTTTCCTCCAGCACCACAATTTGAAAAAATTAATTCTGCAGCTTTCAATTTTCCTTATAGTCTGACTCTCATAATCATAGATTTCTACTAGAAAAAAAATAAACTTTGAAAACACAGATTTTTGTAGGCAACATGATGTCTGTAATTTTTAGTATGTTGTCCAGATTTTCCAGAACTTTCTTTCCAAGAAGCAAGAAGCTGGTTTGTTTTTTTTTTTAATTCCATTCCATGCTTCCATTTGTTCTCTCTCTATTTGCCAGGAAGTGACAGAACCAGTTGCCACAATCTTAGACTTTCTTTCTTTTTTGGTGGTTTAATCCAACTGTTATAATCTCCTCACTCACCTTCATCATGAAATTTCTTAATTATTCATTTTCTCTCATCAGAGTGGTATCATTTGAATATTTGAGATTGTTGATATTTCTCCAGGGAACCTTAATTCCAGCTTTTGATTCATCTATCCTGGCATTTTATATAATATACTATTCCTAGAAGTTAATGAATATGCAATATATAGCCTTTTCATAATCCTTTTCCAATCTTAAAACAATTATTGTTCTGTATTCAGTTCTAACTATTGCTTCTCAACACTCATACAGTTTGCTCATATGACAAGCATATAAAAATGACTAATAAAGAACTGTTTAGGTTGTATCTGATTATTTACCATCTCAAGGAGGGAGGAAGAAGAAAGGAGAGAGGAATAAAATTTGGACATCAAAATGTAAAAAAAAAATTCAAATATTTTTAAATGATTGTAATGCATAATTTGGTGAAAATAATATATAGACTTACATACATACATACATACACACACACACACACACACATATATATATATATATATATTTTTTTTAAGTTGATCTAGCATTCCTATGGCTTGGGGACATGCCACAGTGTGTTGGAATCCACTCAATCAAAGGTTTTAGTGCAGTCAATGAACCTGAAACAGATAATTATTTTTTGGAACTCCCTTCCTTTCTCCATAATCCATTGAATGTTGATAATTTGGTCTCTAGTTTTCCTGCCCATTCAAAATACAGTTTACTCTTCTGACCATTCTTCATTCACATATTGCCGAAGTCTAGCATGTAGAATTTTAAGCATTATCTTGCTGGCATGTGAAAACGAATGCAATTATTTGGTAATTTGAACATTATGTCATATTAACTTTCCTTAGGATTGGGACATAAACTGGTCTTTTCTCATCCAGTGACCACTGTTAGTTTTCCAAATTTGCTGGTATATTGAGTGCAGCACTTTAATTTACATCATCATCTTTTAGGATTTTAAATAGCTCAGCTAAAAATTGACGGTCTAAATATGAAGAATGAGATGTTTTATAACTAATATTACATGTTTTGTTTGATTATGCAGATTTGTTAATAATGCGTTTCTCTTTTTATTTCCCTCTCCTTCTTCCCCAGTTTGGTAGAAGATGGAAGTGTGAGAGAAAATAAATCCTTGTATCTTCTAAGAAATTAATTTTTCTTAGTCTAAGAAGGAAGTGGTAGTCTTATTTTACTTTGCTCTGATCAGATCACATTTTGAGAATAGTAATGATCCAAATCATTTTTTTAACAAAATGTATTGTCAAGTTGGAGTGTGTTCAGAGCAATGTAACTTAGTTGATGAAAGGATTCAAAATAATTTTATTTGAGAATCAGTAGAAAGGGCTTTTTAACCTGTAGAAAAGGTAGTCTATCTCACAAAAGAGACATTAACTTTATTCTTGTTCTTTCCAAAGGATAGTACTAGGACGCATAACCAAGGATACAAACTTTACAGAAAACAAATTGTATGCTTGAAATAAAAAAGGACTGAATCATGACATATCTCAAAAGAAAATAGATTATTTAAAAATTTTTTTCACCAGAAATATTCAGAGATTGGATGGCTTCTTATGAATTGTATCACAGGAGGTGGTAAACTATATGAAGGGGATTTGGAGTGCATGATTCCTAAGTTCACTCATATGGTCCCTAGTTAATAGATAAAGTTTTCAGAAGTAGTTTTTAAAAAAGGATATTCCTTCTTTGAACCTGAGAGTAAATAAAAACTTGAAAAGTGCAATTGTTAGAGGCAGCCAGACCAATCTTTGCTTACCCTGTGTATTCACTGGACTATTGATATGGGCACTACTATATGAAGTATAAGTTACTAATGAATTATTATTTTAAAAATTTATTAATCGTTTTGGAAATGTGTCCAGAAGAAGACAATCTCAGCAATGTTTGAACTAGAAACCATGATCTATGGGGATAGGTTAAAGGAACTCACTATAGCCTGAAAATATTTATGGGGAAAGTGTTAGTCATTGTCAAATATTGAAAGAGCTATTCTGTGTTTAAAAATCAGGTCCTACAATTGCTCCAAACCTTAGCTTATTCAACCTAAGAATTTAGCACTAGGAAGTCCAACATTTACACCTGCTATTAACTGCTAATCCCCATATCAGAAACAACTTCCAGAAGCAGTTTACTGGTTCAGTAGACAGAGGACTGGGTCTGGAATGAAGAAGACCTAAGTCCAAATACACCGTCAGATACTCACTGTAACTCTGATCAGGTAATTCTATGACTGTTGCCCTCAGTTTCCTAATTTGTAAAATGAAGGGGAAAGTGCATCTACCTCCCAGGGTAATTGTGAGAATCAAATGAAAGAATAATCATGAAGTGCTTAGTAGAATACCTGGTCCATAATAGTCTCTTAATAAATGTTTGTCCACTTTCCTTTGAGGAAGTGTTAGGCTCTATGTGATTTTCTCTACTTTAGCAGCTGTCTTCTGCTTCTTTTCTCTGGGCCTTTTGCTGATATGATGTCACCTCTTCCAATTTGGCATTTATATTTTCTTACTCTCTGCGCCTGTCAGCCAAAGCCTAGAACTACCTGTAGAAAAATAGTTTTCTTGGTTTTTCTCAGTCTCAGAGAATAAAACAAGGAGAAATTGGTATAAGTTAGATGAAAAAAAAACTCTCAGTTTGTTATATGGAAAAAAATCCCAACATTTGGAACATTCCTTAAATACGACGAGCTACCTGGGGTGGTGATAGATTACCACTCTGATTGCAAATGTTTAAGCAAAGACCAGGAAGCTTCTTGCTGGTGTTGCAGAAGGGCTACCTTGTTTAAGTAAAATTTGGTTTACACAGCTACTAAGGTCTGTTCCAAGAATGGAATTCTATGACTTCTGATTGCCTACTCACAACTCTTTAGCCATAAGAAAAATAGCCACATTCTAATGAAAATTTTAATAATTATATTTTGATTGGTATAAAGATTTTGTAACCTCATGCCTGAAACAAAAATGTTCTTAGTCATAACTAGGCCTAATATAAATTAGGCGCAATAGAAGAATTAAGAGAATTTGAGCTATAGGCTTTCATCCTGACTAGCTATATATCTGACAAATCACTAGAGTCACAGTTACCAATGATGTGGGAGAATTAATTACATAAACTTATAAGGACATTTTGGATACAAGGGGAAGACATTGCTTTCATGTGTTATAGATTTTTATTAACAAAAAGTAATATATGATATGTGCAATTTGCATATTTGGAAGTTGGTAGACATTATAATTACTTGGTGAAGACATTTTTCAAGTCTTCACTTGAAGCCAAACTACATTTCATAGAAAACAGAAACTTTGATTAAAAGGGAAATATATTTTTATTTATTATCAATTCTTTATGGAAAAAAGAAACTAGTTCTGGCTTGAATAAATAGTAAGCAATCAGAAAGTGGTCTTTCCAAATAGATGCAAAGGCAAGGGTAGAGCAGTTCTTTGGAGCACACTTTGCCTGCTCTCTTTTAGAATTAGTGATAACATCTCTGGGTTGTAATGGGGGGAGGGGATGGAGAAGAAGAGCAGTGTGGAGAAGGATAAGGGAGGGCACAAGACTGAAGTCCAAGCTAGAGTTACTGCAGAGAAATTGAAGGCAGACAGTATATTTCCCAGACCATTTAAGATATAATTCCCTTTGGGGGAGGGTGGAGGAGAGATCCAAGATGGCACAGTAAAAGCAGGAACTTACTTGAAGTTGTGTTCTGACCACCTAAAATATCTGAAAAAAAATGAATCTAAACAAATTTCAGAGCAACTTAACTCACAAAAATGAGAGAGCAAATTACATCTCCAGTTGAAGTTAATGTGGCAAGCCAAAAAGAAGGGACTATCTAACTAGACTGGGAGGAGATTTGAGTCCCACATGGGCCACACTGGCACTGACCAGTGGAACAGAATAGCCAGATGTGACTGAATCACTGGCAGCTGTGACAGTTTCCAGATTTCTCAACACATAAAATCCAAGGGAAAGTAAAAGGTCAGTGGGGAAACTCTGTTGGACCTGGGTGAGAGAAAAGCAGGGTTCAGCCCATGCCCCCAGGGTGGTAAGAGATGGCTGTGGCTGTGGCAGTGGGACACCTGCTCCTGGAGCTCCAGGCCCACAGATGGTGGGGGAACCAAGTGACTGATGCAAAGATAATTGACAGAATATCTTTGCTAGCACTGAGAAGGATTTCTTTTGCTTTTCCCTGCTTGGATCTGGGTCACAGTCTTGGGTGTCAGTCCTGGGGTGAGGATAAGTGCTGATGTAGCAGAGCTTGTGGCAGCTGTGAAGAGGAAATACTCCCCAAAGTTGAGACAGGTGCCTAGAAGTAACTCTGACAACAGCTGGGCAAAAGCCCAGAAATTTAGGACACAGTACTCTCCACTTGGGAAGCAAAGCTCTACCATGGCAAAGAGCTCAAAAGTCAAGTAATTGGTCTGGGATATCAGGATTCTCATCCTTGTAACTTTGCCCAAGACCAAAAGCATGCCATCAGACCTCTTGCTTTCGGATGAGACATGTAGTTTCTCCTCCTAAGTCTAACGTCTCTTCTTTCTGGGTGGCTGAGAAAAAAAACTAATTTATACTCCTGCAAACTATCCTTGTACCTTTATAGAGAGTAAGCTCTAATCAAACTTTACAATTCTTTCATTCCATGGATAGTATATACTCCTCTTCCTCTGTTAATCTCTGGGATTCTAGACTCTCTTAGCAAAGATTTTAATCTTTCTAACTACTTCAACTGTTCTCTAATTTATGTATCACAGCACTACTTTTAATTAGACTCCATCTGTCTCCTCCCATTCCTACATGGTGAGATGTTTTCGTAGTCTTAAGTTGTGGTCAATGAAATTTTCCTATCTGTACTTTCTGAGAACTAAAGGGACCATCCATGCCTTCCATATAATTTTAGATCCTTAGCCATTTGGATAAGGGACTGATGTGTTAGTTATGTAATAGTAACAAATAGCAGAAAACAAACACAATAAAATCTAATTAAAATTGCAATAATTTTATCTATGGAGGACCTAGGAGATAGGGAAAGTTTAAAAGTTAGAGAAACATGGATAGTATGATAAAAATGTAAAGCACCACACATTAGCCACTTGTCTTTTGACACTAGAGCAAAAGAAGAAGGAATGGAGAATAAAGTTATAGGTTGAAATATACAAATTGGAAGAAGGTAGAACTAACCATACTCAATTCTTTTTTTGTAGAAGTAGATGAGTTTCTCTGATAAAAAAGATTATAAAGGTGGTATAAGAGGCTTGAGAAAAGGAAAGGTTGAAATGAACTCTGTTGGGAAGGTGATAGAAAAGTAAAGGTTTAAAAAATGACTGTTTTGTAGCACTAAAGGATCTCATTGAGATCAGATAGCATGAATTGCTAGCGACAACATCTAGACATCACAGTTTGGGGAGTTAGTCCATGAGTAGAGGTGGAAAAGGTGAGTTGACATGTCAATATGAACATATTAAGGGCTTGCAAAATTCTAGACACTGTTCTAAATGTTGAGGTGCCCCCCCCAAAGGAAAACCAGTCACTACTTTCCAATGAGGGATATAACCTGCAAACAACTATGGAGAGAGAAGACACATGCAAGGTAAATTGGAAGTAATCTCCTAGGGAAGCACTAGAATATGGGGTGAGTGTGGTAAAAAAAAAATCTCTTGTAAAAGGTAGAATTTGTGCTGAGACTTGAAGAAACTGAGAGATTTCAGAAGGTGGAGATAAGAAGTGATAATAAGGATAGAGACAAATAGTAAAAATTTCCAGAGTGGAGAAATGGAATGTCTTGTGTGAGAAAAAGCAAGGAAGTCAGTGCATCTTGGTCATAAAGTACCCAGTAGAGGGTAGCAAAGTGTAAGAAAATTGGAAAGCTATTACAGAGTCAGGTTGTGATGGACTCCAAAAGCCAGCGGATTTTGTATTGATCCTGCCCATTAAAAGGAAACACTGGAATTTATTGAATAGAGGCTAGCAAGGTCAGACCTGCAGTTTAGAAGTGAAGTGAGGCAGGAAAACCACCAGAAAGCTACAACAGTGGTCCAGATGTAAGATGAGAAAGGTGAGCAAGGGTTTGTTAGATGAATCAGAGGAATGCAAAATATTACATATTTTGCAATGGTAGAAATGAGACTTATAAATAATCTAGAGAATATGTGAGTAGATGAGAATGAGAAGTTGAGGATGTCATATAGGTTATGATCCTGGACAATGGAGAGGACGGTGGTATCCTCAACTGCAATAGGAATCTTTGGAAGAGGGGAAGTTTGAAGGAAAAGATAATGATTTCTATTTTAGACACATTAGGTTTGAGGTATCTAAAGGGTATTGAGTGAAAGGCAGAGTAGAGATTAGGATTGGATGAATGGATCTGAGAATAATCTGCATAGATGATAACTGAAGTCATGGTAGCTGAAAATACTACCAAGTGAGAAAATATCCAAAGAGAAGAGAACCCTGAACAAATTCTTGGGAAATATCCATGGTTATAACCTGGATGAAGATTCAACAAATGAGACTAAGCAACATTCAGACAGGTAGGAGAAAAGCCTGTAGTGTCACAAAAACCTAAAGAGGAGAAAATATTAAGGAGAAGAGATTGATCAATAGTATTAAAAGCTGCAAAGACATAAAGAAGGATGAAGATGGAGAAAAGACCATCTCATTTGGTACTTAAGAAACAACTGGTAGCTCTGGAGAGAGTAATGTCAATTGAATGATGAAGAGATATGTAAGATAATAGTTAATTGCCAAGGGCAAATCAACTGACGGTTTTGTGTGTGTTAGTTTGCTTCTTTGTTTCTATTTTTAAGTAAGGAAGAGACATTGATACTTTTGTAGGTTAGGGGGAAACAACCGGTAATAAGCGAGAGATTCAACATTCCTAAGAAACTGAGGGTGAAAGAGGGTATAATCTACTGGGACAAGTAAAATGTAATAGGATGAAAGGTACATGTAGACAACCTGCCATGTTAACATGACCACCTCTATACCATGAGAAGGTCAAGACATAAGACATAATGGGTGATGATATAAGCAAATTAGAGGAGCACAGAAAAAAAGTTACTTCCTAGATCTATGAATAAGAGAATTCATGACCAAAAAAGTGATAGAGAGGATCACAGGAGGTAAAATGTACAACTTACACTGGATTACATTTTTAAAAGTTTTTCAAAAACAAAATCAATGCATCCAAAAGAAGGAGGAACTCAGAAAACTGGAGGAAATGTTTTACCCCAAGCTTTTCTGATAAAGGTCTCATTTCTCAAATATATAAAGAACTGAGGCAAATTTATAAAACTAAGAGGCATTCCCCAATTGATAAATTTTCAAAAGATATGAACAGGCATTTTTTAGAAGAAATATGTTACCAAGCGTCATATAAAATGTTCTAAATTGTTGATAATAGGAGAACTGGAAATTAAAATAACTCTGAGGGGTGGATAGGTATCACAGTGAATTGAGCACGAATCCTGGAGTCAGGAGGACCTGAGTTCAAATCCAGCCCCAGTCACTTGAGTCACTTGCTAGCCATGTGACTTTGGGCAAGTCACTTAATCCCAATTGCTCCCCAAAAACCAAAAAATAAAATAAAATAAAATACTCTGAGGTAACATCCCGTGTATATCAAATTGACTAAGATAACATAAACAGAAAATAACAAATGATGGAAGAAATGTGGGAAAATAATATATTAATGAAGGAGCTGTCAAGTTGGTAGGATTGTGAAATATTCCAACTAGTGTGAAGAACAATTTAGTTCTATTCCCAAAGGACCAAAAACCACTATATAACCTTTGATTAAAAAATATCACTATACCCCCAAGAGATTAAATAAAAAGGAAAAGGTCAATTTAAGATATTAACACCTTGGGGACAGAGTCAAGATGGTGGCATAGAAACAGAAGACCTCTGTGGTTCCCCACATAACCAGCTCAAATACCTATAAAGTATGACTCTAAACAAATTTTAGAGCCCCAGAACTCATAAAATGACAGAGAAACAAGGCTCCTGCTGAAGGCAGCCCTGAAGAGGGATGAAAAGGGCTCATCGCAGTGCTGGGAGCAGAGCCCAGCCCCATATGGCTTAAACCCCGAGCCACCCAGGAGAAGCCCAGGCTGGAGCTTTCAGGAGAGAGGAACACTGGCAGCTTTGGTGATTTCCAGATTACCAACTCATAAAATCCAAGGAAAAAGGGAAAAGATCAGTGGAACTTGGCTAAATTTCAGGGAGAGGGTCTAGCCAATAGCCTCCAGAACTAGAAGCAGTCTGAAGCAGCGGTCCTGCAGCTGCCTCCATGTGGCTGCTTCAGAGCTTGTGGCCTACAGACTTCAGGGGCCCAAGTGGTCATTTAGAGGCTAAGGGCTCTTGTCTTGAGCTGCCTGAATCAAGATCACAGTCTTGGGTGGTGATTCTGAGGTGCATTTTCAGTGAGCCAAAGCTGGTAGGGTCTGCAGAGACTGCGGCATCCTAATAGCTCCAGCAACCGTGAAAATCCTAGTGATTTGGGACAAAGCTCTCCCCCCGGGAAACAGAGATCTACTGTGGCTCAAAAATCAAGTTAATTGACTGGCAACATGAGTAGGCAAAAGTAGGAAAGAGAGCTCAGCAATCCAACTTTAGATTACTTTTGTGGGGACAAAATGGATCAAAACATGGAATGGGAGGAAGACAACACAATCAGAACTCCCTGACCAAAAGCTTCCAAGAAAAAATGTAGACTGCTTACAAGTGATAGAGGAGATTAAGAAGGATTTTGAAAACCAAATAAGAGAAGTGGAGTAACAATTTGGGAACAAAATGAGAATGATGCAAGAAAACCATGAAAGGAGAGTCAACAACCTGACTGAAGGAAATACCACCTTAAAAAATAGACTAACTCAAATGGCAAAAGAGGCCCAAAAAGCCACTGAAGAGAAGAACACCTTAAAAAGTCAAATTTGCCAGATGGAAAAAGAAGCAAATGGAAGGAAATTACTTAATGAAAAATCAAGATACTACTAAACAGAAGTAAGCAAATGAAAAAATAGAAGGTAATGTGAAATATCTCCTTGAAAAAACCACTGACAAGGAAAATAGATGCAGGGGAGACAATTTAAAAATTACTGGACTACATGAAAGCCATGATAAAAAAACCTCTGTGTGTGTGTGTGTATAATTATTATTTAAATGAACCTGGGAAATTAGATATACAGGCACTGGGATATGGAAACCCATATTGCTCTAGCAGAAAGTAAGAGCAGTGATGGGGGAGGTATAGGAGAGAGCAGATTAGGGGAGGGTGTATACAGTGGAATGGCTGTTTTGTCAGGGTGGCTAAGAGAAGACAGGAAGAAAATTTGTAACACAAAATATTGTGGAAATCATTGACGTAAACTAAACAAAGTTAATTTAAAAAAGTAAAAGGTCACAGATGTGTGTATATATATATATATGTATATGTATATGTATATACACCCTCACACATATACATGCATATACACATACACATACACACATATATGTATATATGTGTATATATGTGTACATATGTGTGTGTATATATACGTATGTGTGCATATATATACATATATATATATGTATGTATGTATGTATATATAGATGTATAGATGTATTGCAGGTTCTTTGTGGTAGAGAAGAATTGTAAACCCAACAGTAAGGGGTCACTGAACCAGTTATATATACTATATATTTTTATTAAATATAATTGTGCTGTAAGATGATAAAAGGGATAGTTTCAGAAAAACCTGGGAAGACCCATACAAAGAAGTGAACAGAACAAGGAGAAAATTGTACCCTCCAACAGAAATATTGTAATGAAAATTCAGTGTGAATCAGCTACTCTTATCAATACACTAATATATGGTAATTACAAAGGATGCATTAAAAATTTTGCTCTGCACTTTCATAGATGGAACTGATGACCTCTGAGTGCAAACTGAAGAATATTGCTTTTCTCTTTTACTCTTTTTTTCCTCTTTCAGCCTAAACAAGTCAGGACAGAAAGCAGCAACGGGTTTTGAAGATGGATCTGATATGGAATTCCTTCTCAAGTCTGTAAAAGACCCTAGGAAAAAAGACAAGACAGAGGCCTGAGGCCTGTATCTAGGACTGACCCAAAGCACTCTGGAAAGACTTATGATCAAAGAGACCATAGAGAGTGAGGCTAGATCCAGGGGTATTGTGGGGATGAAGACAGAGGCCACACACCAGTGGGCTCTATCCATGGCTGACACAACACTCCTGGGAGTTCTCAGGAGCTAGGAAGACACCACAAGAAGGGCTGCATGAAAGTGAGGCAGTGCTAACTGGGAAACTGTAAAAATAGAGAGAGAGGTCAAAGATAGAGGGCGAGATAGGATCTGAGCATTCACAACCTAAATGGCAAATGCTGCAGAGATATTAAAAAAGATAAGAATTGAGAAAAACAACAATAAAAAATTTGGCAATTGATTTCCCACTCTAGGTCTATCATCCTGCGTCTACTTATGAATGTAAAAATGATTAAGTAGGGGGCAGTTAAATCATGAATGAATATTGAAAACAAAATGCGTTGAAGTCTTACTCTATCCTAAGCCCTCTGCTAAATATTAAGGAAACAAAGACAAGTTTGCAAGATAGTTGCTGCTTTCTGGAGGCTTTCATTGCAATAAGGGAAAACAACAAATTTTAAACTCAACATATGCTTAGAGCATAGTAAGAATTCAATGCATTTTTTCAATCATTCATTCATGACTCAATCCATGCCCTCTTCCTCCCTTTTCCTAATTTTCCTATTACTGCCAAAGTCACTAGCATGTTCCCAGTTAACCAGGATCCTACCCAAATGTCATCCTCAGCTTTTTACTCTCTCTTTTCCCTCATATTTGATCTATTGTAAAATCCTCCTATTTTTACCTTGACATCATCTCTTGTACGCCCCTTCTCTCCTTTGAAACTGCTTACAGTCTAGACCAAAAAATCATTATCTACCTCATGACTGGACTAGTAAAATAGTCTATAAGGTGGTATTCATGGCTCAAATCTATCCTAATTCCACTTGACTTTCCATTTATATGTGAAAACTGATTTTCCTAAAGGACAGATCTGACCATGTCACCTTCCATTCAATAAAATTGATTGGCTTTCTATCATGTTCAGGATTAAACATAAAACCCTTTCTTTAACATTCAAAGTGCTTTATAAAATTCCCACCTCTTACTTTTCTAGCCTTTAACTACATTATCCGCTTTCACATATCTTGAGGTCCAGTGACACCTATCTTCTTGCTTTTCCCCACAGAAAACCCTCCATTTCCTGAATTTGTGCATTTTCATTGTTTCCCATGCCTGGAATTCTCTCCCTCCTCATCTTTATCTCCCTGGCTTCAGCCAAGTCCCAGCTAAAATTCTAACTTCCACAAGAAGCCTTTCTTCCAGTTTCTTAATGCTAGTGCCATCCCTCCATTGGTTATCTCCAATTTATCCTGTATATATTTTATTTGCACACAGCTTGTGTTGCCTCCCTCCCTTAGCTTGAGGGCAAAAATTGTTTTTATTTGTTTGATTCCTGTTTTTGTATCCCTAGTCCTATGTTCAGTGCACAGCACATAGTAGATACTTAACAAGGTCTTGTTGACCAACTAACTGATACATATAGGAGGAGAAGAGTTGAGAGGTGGTGCAGCTGATGATATGAATTATAGAAGAATTGTTGAAGATAGTGAGGAAGTATTTTTGCAATCTGGTTCTAAGAAAGGTAATGTGAAAGCTCATCTCTCTGAGCTCAGGGTCCCAGAGATAGGATTTATACCTTTAATCTGCCTCCACATATGTCCAAATGTATCCATTCTTTAAAAATATCCCTTCACCTGACCTTGTCAATATCACAAGCAAACGTCCCATATTTCTTCTCTCTTTTAAAGGAAAATTCCTAGACAAAGATGTAAATCCTCATTTCCTCCATTACCTTTTCTCCCATTTACTTCTCAGATTTTTGCTATACCTCTCCTCCCATTCACTTTTCAGCCCTCAAAATTCAACTGAGACTTCTCTATACAATGTTATAAATGATCTCTTAACCACTAGATCTGATGAGTTTTTCTCACTGCTCATCCATCTTGACCACATGATACTCATGTGTGGTTGAACAGATTGGGAAGAATAGTTTAATTTATGTGATGTCATATTGATAAAAGAGAAATAAAAAAGAGAAGGAAGCCGCAGAACTGTTTTAAATGGTTTTAAGAAGGAGAATTGAGATATAGGACCATAGTTTGATAGGATCCTAGTATCTGGTGAAAAGTTTTTTTTTTCATTATGACAGAAACCTGCCATAAAGGAAGGAGGGAAGGAATGTGGAGAGATGTGAACAAAATGAACAGAGACAGAGAGAAAAGGAAGAAAAGGAGAGAAATTATATAGTGGGAGCAATATGCTAGAGAAGATGAGAGAGAAAGGGATAAAAGGCAAATGTAAGTTGACATTAACAAAGAGAAGGGCTGCCTCATTATCAGACTGTGAAGTAAAGAACAAAGGATTATGGTGTGATGTCAGTGGGGTTGGAGATAAGAGAAAGGGAAGTTCATGACAAATACCTTCAATTTTGTCTGTAAAGTAGGAGACCAGGTTCTCAGCTGTGATATTGAGGGGTTGCATTGAGTGGGAGGCTTGAAGAAAATAGAGAAAATTTGGAAGAGCCTCAATTGATAATAGGATACCAATTATTAAGAAGTGAAAAAGAAATACTTTCCTACAGTGAAGGCCAAGTAAAGGTTAAATAATACATATTTGTAATGGATCCAAACAACAAGAATTGATCATTTCATTCTCCTTCATTCAATAACATAAGAACAGGAATGAAGGTATCTTTACTTCCCATTCCTTGTTTTTGACCTTTCCTAGGCTGTTCTCCTCTCCTTCCTCCTGGGTTTGCTATGGATTCTCACTTCCAATCTATTTTTTGTAATCTCTATTTCTATGCCCCAAACACAATCTCTTACAAGAAGCTTCTAGTGATTCTCCTTGTTGTTAGACCCCTCTTCTTCCTTATCTTCTCAAATACATACACTCAAATACAGATATAAGTATCTGTTTGTAAATGTATTCTACCATCTCTAGCAGAATGGAAACTCCTTGAAGTTAGGCCTTTTTCTTGTTTTCTTTTGTTTTATCAGTTTATTCTCAGGTGTCTTGTATTCAGGAAGCACTTAAGAAGTGCTTATTGGATTAGATTGGATTGGATTAATGTCATGATTGTGCTCTTCTAATGGAAATACTAAATGTTACCCCTGAAGCACTACCATTGACCTAAAAATATGGGTACTCTATTCATGTAGTCAAATGCATGGCATATGCCCCTGTTATTCTCAATGACTGAGAAGTAGTTCAGAGT
>CM053601.1:61395658-61412466 GCA_028646575.1 Pseudocheirus occidentalis
TCTTAGCCAATCTGACCAGTGAGATGTGGTACCTCAGAGTTGTTTTGATGTGCATTTCTTTAATCAATAGTGATTTAGAGAATTTTTTCATGTGCTTATAGATATCTTTAATTTCTTCCTCTGAAAACTGCCTGTTCATATCCTTTTCCCATTTATCAAGTGGTAAATTACTTTTATTATTATAGATTTGACTCAATTCTCAGAATATTTTAGAAATGAGGCCTTTATTAGAAACATTGGTTATAAAAATTCTTTCCCAGTTTTCCACTTCCCTCTTAATCTTGGTTACTTTGGCTTTGTTTGTACAGGAACTTTTCAATTTAATGTAATCAAAATTATTCATTTCACATTTTATAATGCTCTCTAATTTTTGTTTGGTCATAAAGTCTTACCCTCTCCATCAATCTGACAGGTAGACTATTCTTTGCTTTCCCAGACTACTTGCAGTATCAGCCTTTATACGTAAATCATGCACCCATTTAGACTTGATTTTGTATGCAGTGTTAGATAATGGTCTATGCCCAGTTTCTGCCATACTACATTCCAGTTTTCCCAGAAGTTTTTGTCATATAGTGAATTCTTATCCCCAAAACTGGGGTCTTTGGGTTTATCAAACAGTATATTACTATAGTCATTTACTTTGGAGTCTTGTGTACCCAATCTATTCCATTGATCCACTACTCTATTCTTCAGCCATTACCAAGTAACTTTAATGACTGTGGCTTTATAATACAGATTAAAATCTGGTATGGGTAGGCCACCTTCCCTAGCATTTCTTTTCATTAATTCCCTTGATATTCTGGACTGGGGAATTCTTTTAATCACTATTTTACCCTCTTGTTCAAGAACAAGAACAAGGAAAACAAGGCAGCTTTCCTTGATGATTTCTTGAAAGATGCTGTCCAGATTGTTTTATTGGTCATAGCTTTCAGGTAGACTGATAAATCTTAAATGATGTCTCCTGGATCTATTTTCTAGGTCAGTTGATTTTTCAATGAGTATCTTATATTTTCTTCTATTTTTTAAATTGTTTTGACTTTCTTTGATTTATTCTTGATGTCTTATAGAGTCATTTACTTCCACTTACCCAATACTAACTTTTAGCAAATTTTTTCTTCAGTTAGCTTTTGTACCTCCCTTTCAATTTGGCCAAGTCTACTTTTTAAGCAGTTCTTCTCTTTGGTGCATTTTTGTACCACTTTTTCTATTTGGCCAATTGTTTTTAAGGAGTTGATTTCTTCAATGTTTGTCCTTCCTTTTTCAAGTTATTAACTCTCTTTTGTATACCTTTCATTTCTTTCCTCATTTTTTTCTTCTACCTCTCTAATTTGACTTTTAAAATCCTTCCTTAGCTCCTCAAAGAAGTTTTTTTGGGCTTGGAACCAATTATATTTCCCTTTGATGTTTTTGATGTAGGTATACTGACAATGTTGTCCTCTTCTGTGTTTTGATATTCCCTGACACTATGCTAATGCTATATAATTCTTTTTTTGTTCATTTTTTGCCTATTTCCTGGCTTTTCAAATTGAACTCCCCTGGGGGCCACAGTTCCAGGCTTCTTGTGCTGAGGGCCAGGGGCCTGGTTACTGGCTTTGTGTACTAGGTCCCCAGGTGCTGGCATCTGAAGGCTCTAGGAGTCTGGTAGCTTACCTGGTACAGGGCTGGGTTCCTAGTGGTGATATCTGGTATTTGCTGAGGCCAGCTTGAATTTTTCTGCCTTTCCCTGGGGCTACACAGAAGTATGTGGAAGTTAAGCTGCTAATGGATATCTGCCTGCCTCGGTCTGCCAATGGGAAGTTCTGCCTCTGGAGGACTCCTGCCTGCCTGGAGCTATATTAAAGCATCGGGAGATGTGGCTGCTTAGAAGATGCCGGTCCATCCAGGGCTAGGCTGAAGAAAGGAGAGGTTCTGCCACTGGAGGATGC
This sequence comes from Pseudocheirus occidentalis, assembly GCA_028646575.1. Lineage (NCBI taxonomy): Eukaryota > Metazoa > Chordata > Mammalia > Diprotodontia > Pseudocheiridae > Pseudocheirus > Pseudocheirus occidentalis. The sequence continues at coordinate 61,397,584 of CM053601.1, forward strand.
CTGCCCACCTGAGTAGTAACTCATTGAGTTGGAGTCTGCTCATTCCCCTTGCTATCTTAAGGTACATATGGGGGTCCTAATGTTGGTGTTTGCCTGCTCCACCATCTAAAGATTCAGGATCTCTTGCTGGTTTGCTGAGGGGGGGCTTGCTGCTGACTTGTTGACTGTGCTCTCCTTCTTAACTGAGTGAAATGAACCTTTCTTGGCAATCTTCCAAGTGTCCCAGGCTAAAAACTGCTTCTCCCATCCTTCTGCTGTCTCTGCTGTTCCAGGATCTCTCCTGAGATGCTATTCTGGGTTCTTTATAGGCCAATAAGTGAGAGTGAAAGTGATTTACTATCTACTCTGCCCTCTTGGCTCCCTAGGGATCCATGACCCTTTTATTGTTAGACATTGCAATCCATTTATGCCTTTTCATATGGTATGATTCTTTTCCATGTATCATAATTCCTTCTCAGATGATCAATGCCACATTTTAATCTGTCTCTTATTGTACTGATCTCGCTTTTTAAATTTTGTTTTTCAATTAACGAGCATTTCTTTTCTTTTTCTGCTTTGAAAATGAAAAGGAAAAAAAAAAGAACAACCAAATCCTCATGACAAATATGTAGAGGAGAAATAAACAAATTATATTATGGTCCTTGTTCAAAAACATATGACATATTTCACATCCTGAATTCGTTATCTTTCTGTCAGCAGGTATCAAAATCAGTGAGGTATCAAACTCAAGACCCCAGTGTGGGCCATAGCAGATGAAAATGTAATTGGAAAATGTTCATCAAAATAAAAATACAATTCAACATGGATAGTATCAATATGTGGTTTTCAACATCAATATGTGGAAGTCAGGGATGCCTTTCTATTTTGGTTTGACACCACTGATACAGATTGTCATTAGTCTTTTGGAATCATGGATGATCTCATTTTCACTACAGGCTTTACCCATGTCCCTCTCTGATCATACATATTCTGAATCATAAATTAAGCTTTGTGCATGGGTCAGTGATAGAAATACGTTGTTGCCTACTTATAAACTTGATGTATCTTGCCATTGTACTTTGGTAACCTAGGATTTTGATTCTTTGGAGTCTGTATGGTTTACAACCTTTCATCAATTAGAATATTACTGGGAACATATTGGTATGTTCAATCTAGCTTGATCTTTTCCTCATTCAATTTGGTTCTTAATTCATTGTCCATCTGCAGTGTCTGTTCTACCTACATAATCACAAAATTATACTGATGGACAAATTTAATGGGCTCTCCATTCATGGCATCCTTCCAATTTCAGCTACAAATTCTCTTGGAATGACCTGGCTTAGTTAAATCTTGTGCCAAGACTTCTGGAAACTTATTTTAGCCTCCACCACTCGTTACTATTTTGTTAGGCAACATTATCATTAGCATTTACAGCCTTCCTTTGTAATGTTTCACAAATTAGTTTCAATTTAAACTGATCCTATGCTGGACTGACATTTCTCTTTGCTTGGTGAGACTGAATCTTTCCTAGAAAAGATAGTTTCTGGAATATTTTGTCTTTTTTTCTTTATTATTTTATATTCAATTTTTATATTACTTAAACTACTATACAAGAAAGTAATTACCATAATCAACCCTTATTTATTTTTCCATAACCCAAAGCCATAACTTTAAGCAAAAAAATATGTAGTAGCTTCAACAGTCCCTCTCACAGAGACTATGAATCATGTTAATACATCTTTAAGAGGAAATAGAATCTTGGGGAGAGTGGCACTTAAACTGCAATCTATGGAGTTAACTGTCATGTTAAGAAAGAAACGACTGAGAGAACATCTTTCCTGATAGGCTGAGTAAGCTGACTGTCAAGGATAAAGAGTATGAAGAGATATTTCCATAGAGCACTGAGGTTAGCTCTTATCCAGTGGAAGACCTGTGCTATGGAGAATCGAACCTGATGATAATTCTTGAGTCACTTTGACTAGTTTGAGAGAATTGTGATCCTGGCACCAAGGAGGAGTCAGCAAATGTACTTGTTGATTAGAATAAACTCCAGCTATTATCATCCTCAGAGTTAATACATTATTGAACTATTTATATATCTTCATATTGTGTGTTACAATGTCAATAAAATACACAGCCAATAACATAGATGTTCTTTGAGCCTATAAAATGGGTGGGAAAGTGGGGTTATCAGTAGGTGGGTTTGAGATAAGGAGAAAAAAACCAAAAGCTAATGGAAAATAACTTTCCCCAGTTTGAAATAAAAACTAGAATGGGGGCTCAGAGGTAAGCAATTACATAAGGCATCTTGTTCATTTCTCTTAATTTACAAAAAAAAGAAGTCAGAACAAACTACTTGTTTGCTTTGGAACCCAAGATGAGAATAAGTAAGGAAATGAGCCCATAACATTATGAAAAAGGAGTGATCAACCCACCAAGGGCACACATAGTTTCATCATCTCTAAAACTTACTATATATAATTTTAAAATTCTGAATGATAAATGTATACCTATGCACATGCAAACACACACATATACGTATCAGTCGTAAAGAGATGTGCAGGGAAAGGCAAAAAAGGTGAGGCAGGATTTGAACTCAGGCCTTCCTGACTTTTTCTGGCACAGTAGATAGTGTGCTGGATTGTAGGAGTCCAATAAGTCCAGTATAACATCATCCTTAGAACAATAATAACAACATTATCTCATAAATTTTTTTCAGAAGATACCTCATTAGTCAGAGAAGCAATGCCACCCTGACATTTCCAAATTAATGTCTAAAGTAGATAAAAATAGAAAGCCATTTTTTATGTAACTTCATTTGATTTGGAATTTACCCTGCAACTCAATGTGTTTCTTTCTTAGAAAACTCCCTAGTATATGACAATACGCTGTGATTTGAAATTAGTTATTGTATTTAAAACTTTAAGGACATGTGAAAGTCAACTATTCTGTACCTCTAATTTTACACACAGGAAAATTGACCATTCCAAGTCACACAACAGACCTTTATCAGTTACTTGCTTTGCGCAAAGTCCTAAAGGAGGCATCAAGGAAGATATCAGGAACAGATAAATCCTTATATCCATTGAAGTCTAGTAAGAAAATAACACACAAAGATAAGCATGATATAAGTATTCGTGAAAAGTGCATTAGAAAAATATGTAATTCTGAAAAGGCAAAGTCCCTACTAATAAGGGGTATACTTCCAGGCTTTCTATAGGAAGTGGTATTTGAGTTGAGTTTTAAATAGTGGGTAGCATTAAGCAAACAAAGAGAGAGATGGTATTCCACACATAAGGGGATGATGTGAGCCAGAGTATGATGATGGGGAAGTGCAGTCCATATTTGGCAGAGGAGAACAGATAAATTTGGCTGGAGTGAGATAGGGCTGGAATAGATGGTGAAAGACCTATAGCATATGAAGAAATGGAAAATAAGAAGACACTAAAGATTTTTGTGTACAGCAATGTTATACCTTCTGGCAGAAGTAGGAAGGTTAGATTTGAAGTGCAGGGGAGAGAAAAGGAGATCAGAATGTCAATTAAAAAGTTGTTGTAATAGCTCAGGCTCAATTGAAATAATCAGTGTCTGAATTAGAGTGGTGGAAGCTGAAGTATAGAGGAGGAGACATAGGATGATATAGGGATAGACTTGTCAGGACTTGAGTATAGGTCTGCAAGAGGTGAGGAAGAAATAAGAGTCAATGAAAACTCCCCAAATCTCAACATGAAGAATAGGTACCACTGCCCACAACAACAAAGTCAAATGTATGAATGGATTTAGAAAGCTCATAGACAAGGCCTCTCTGTTCATGTACACATGCCATTCCCCTATGCCTGAAAGGTGTTAACATTTCTCTCTGTCTCTGTCTTTCTCTCTGTCTCTCATTCTCCCTCCATAGAAAAGATCCCTGGTCCTCTTCTCATACCAAAATATCTTCTGATACACTGACACTGACTCTTCCCTGCATCACATATTTCATTTTTCTTTTCTGCTAGATTATAATTTTATTTTCAGGGTGAATACTATGTTGTTTTTTTGTCACTGTATTCCAGCAACTAATACAGTGATTTGAACAAACATGGCTCTAGATAAGCACATCTGAATTTGTTGTGCTTTTAGAAAACTAGATCTTACTGCAAAGAACCTTGGGCAGGCTAGATATTGATATATTTAAATATAATGAAAAATGTTCTTCCCAAGGGGAACTTCACTTTCTAGGCAGAACACAATTGAAACATATCTGGTCAACTTTTACTATTTCCAGAATCGTTCTCAGTGACTGGGTCCTGCTAACGGATACCTTCATCAGTTTCCACACTGCTTTCTACCTCTTCCTCTCAGCATGGTTTGGCACTTGTTTCTTCCAACTCTGTAGCGCTCTTAATGCATCCTTTGTCTTTTTAATACATTTTTAAAATGATAAATTGGTCAGTGATGAGTCTTCCTGACTCCAGGCCCAGCACACTATCCACTGTGCCACATAGAGTCAGGAAGGCCTGAGTTCAAATCCTGCCTCACCTACTTACTAGCTATGTCATCACTACCTCAGTTTCCTCACCTGTAAAATGCATAATAGCAGATGGTTTATAGTGTTGTTGTGAGGATCAATTTAGCTAACATATAAAACTACTTTATAAACCTTAAAATGCTACATACACGTTAGTTATTAATGCCACATCATCATTTTAGACTTACTTGTACAAGGAAGTTACACTCAGAGATTGGAGCCTTCTGGGTCCCAACCCATCGATTTCTATACTATTGTACTCTAATGAGATTTACCCTAGAAAAAATGAGCAGATTACATCTTCATTTTAATATTGCTAATGAACTGTCTAGATTAACAAGTGATATTTGTTCAATGAACATAGAAAAGTGGAAAGTTCCTCAAGAATAAAATGCAATTAAGCCTATAAAACCTGAGTGGGATGATGCATGGAATAATAAAAAATAAATGAAGCATAGTTGAGCATAAAGGAACTTTAATACTATCAGAGATTAACAGATAATATATTGAGAAATCAAATTTAATTATATGACTAATTCAATTGGAAATATTAAGAAAATCAGAAATCAAATTTATTTAAAAGGCACCTTCCTGTGAGTTAAAACAACAATTGCCATTCTTTAGCACACATCTGTAATCCCTAGTATTGGGGATAGTGGCTGAAGCTGTATCCCATGATTCAATGAGTTCTGAACTGCTTTAGGTCTAGAGTCTATCAGGTATTCAAAATAAATCATCATTAATATGGTAAGCTTCTAGAAGCAGAGAGCCTTTGGCTTGCCTGAGTGGCAAATTAGTACAATAAGGAAAAAAAACAGGATACAATTTCCATATTTACTGGGATTGGAATTATCCCAGGCATAGCTGCTGTAGTTTCAACTCCAGTAAAATAGAAAGAGACTGTTTAAAAAAAAAGTTCCTTAAAGTTGATTGCTCCTATAAACTCTAATTTACTAATGTTGTTATTTTTACAAGCTCATAGGATATAGCTGCAATTTTATTAGCAATGCATTGGGTCACTATGGAAGTATATCTCCAAGTAAAAAATAATGATTCGATCTTCTTCTTGCCCTTTAGGAATTTATAAATAATTTCTTTAATATGCCACAAGTAGAGTAGACACCATCATCAAAAAAAAAAAAGAATTTACCACCAAAGCAGAAGGGGGTCATTTTACAAAATCCAAGAGTAATAGACAATGTGAATTGTGATTTATGTCCTAGGCAAATTCAAACAATTTCAAAATATCATTTCCCAAATTCTCAAAAGCCAGATATTTTGTTGCTTACTTTCTTTAAAAACCATTTTATTAAAGTTTTGTTTTGCATTATGAACATCAGTCTATTACTTTCACTTTGTGAGGTCTCTTTCAACAAACTAAAAATTAATTAAAATGAATACAGGACCTCATCTGAAAGTGTATGCCACATCTCACATCTGTAGCATTCCCTTCCTTCTTTATTTTTTGATCAACAGAAATTGATTTTTCTCTCTTCCATCCTGAATCCTTTGGAAAAAAAGAAAAGTAAAATAAATTTCTTGTAACTAATATGCACAAAGAAATAAAATTTCCTTATTGCCTGTCTACAGAGATAATCCTGTCTCATTCTTGACCCTAAATCCATTGACTCTCTCTAATGGATAACATGTGTCATTATCAGTCCTCTGTAATTGTGGTCATAAAACTGATCAGAATTCTTAGAACTTTCAGAGTTACTGGTTTTTATAGTGTTGTTGCTATAAGGCAAGTTGTTCTGGTTCTGCTCATTTCATATTTCAGCAGTTTATAAATGTCCTCAAAATTTTGTTCGCTTTATAATGTTTATTTTACAATTTAATATTTTCTTCTGCTTCTGCTCACATTTGCCTGCATCAGTTCATATAAATCTTTCCATGTGTTTTGGAAATCATACATTTTATTATTTCTTAAAGAAAAATAATACTTTATTCTAGTATATTCATATACTACAGGTTATTCAACTATTCCTCAACTGTGTTGGCCTGTTGTTTTCAGGTTTTCTTCTTTTGTCACCACAAAAAGAGCAGTTAGAAATAGTTTGTGCATAAAGGACCTTTTCCTTTTTCTTTGTTTTTTTTTCTAGGTATAGGCCTGCTTAATTTTGAACATTTTGACTAATGAATGAATACAAAACAAAACAGAACATTAAGTGTTCACTTTTTGCCATTTATTAGACTAAGCACTAGAGTAAAATGAATGCAAAGACAGTACCTGTCCTCAAGGGCAGAATCAAAGGGAAGCTGTCATGAGGGAAAGGAACTTGGGTCAGGAAAATTACTGCAATGATGAGCTGGGCCTAGAGCAGTGGTTCTCAACCTGTGGGTTGAACGACCCTTTCCCAGGGGTCACAGTCATAGCCTAAGATGATCTGAAAACACATATTTCTGATGGTTTTAGGAACCAAGACACCCCTCCCCTATCCATCTCCAGGTGGTTCTGCCCACATACAGATATGCCCACATATGAGTATTAAAGGGTCATGGCCTTAGGAGGGTTGAGAACCAGTGGCCTAGAGGATTACATGGACACACTTGACTTAGAAATAGTAATAGAGTTGGTTTGATTATAATTCATGCTTACAAATGGGGAGGGGTAAGAAAAGTTAATTTCAAGGGGCAGGGGTTAACAAGATTGTCCAAGAAGAGAAAACATAGGGATGCAAGATTAAGGAGTAAAGGAGAAGAGCTCACCAATTAAGACAGTAGGGGATGATGGGTGGAGATCTTTTTTCCAAGACAGTAAGCAGAGGGGAAATAGCAATAGTCATCTACCCTAAAATTACTCTTTATGCTATAATATATGGGAAAACGACTAGTCTTTTTTGTAAAGGTAGTTTAGCTCTGGCTAAATGACTGCTAAGGAACATTACATGTACCACAATGGAGTCAGTGGAATTTTCTTTAAACACAAGCATTTATTAAGTACCTAGTATATGCCAGGTACTCTGCTAGGTGTTGGGGATACAGTTATAAAACAATCCTGCCTTCAAGGGGCTTACATTTTACAGTGTGAGATAACATGTGTGTATATATATATATATATATACATATATATATATATATATATATGCAGATAAAGACAAAACATATACAACACAAACAAAAATATTTTTTGGAGAAAGGCACTAGTGGATTACAGAATCAGAAAAGGCTTTGTGCGAAACCTTTACTTCTTATTAGGAAGACTAATAATGAAATAGTACAAATTTAATTACAAAACTAATAAAAGTGGAACTTCAGCTGAATTTTGTAGAAAAAAGGGATTTTAAGATGTAGAGGCAAGGAAAGAATGCACACTAGGTATGGGGTATGGTCACTGCAAAGGCACTTTTTAAATATTAAGTATTTTTATGTCAATATGGCAAAATATAGTAGAACAAGTATGGACTTAGAGTCATAAAATGGGGTTCAAATCTCAGCTCTGCTGCTCACTATCTGCTTTACTTTGGCTAAGCCACTTAACTTCTCTGGCCAAAATTTCCTTAGTTATAAATCAAGGGAGCTGTACTTGAAAGTTATGTTCCTATGATTCTGCCTGGTACTAATTACTGTGAGGTGTTTGCAGGAGATACAGAAAAAGAGCCTCAGACATCACAACCTGGCTGAAATCCTATCTAATTTTTTAACTCAAGGAAAGGATGAGTTGGAGGATGCAAAGGGATAAGGTCAAATGTACATGGATTCACTCCCTTCTCCCCTCTGGACATGCATAGATACTGAGTTTCTTTGATTTTGCAAGCCAGTCTCCTTATTTGACTCAGATTGTTGTCAGATGGCTTTCATTACCACTCTGTGTAGAGAGGAGTGTCTCTACCAATAAAAATCAAGGAACTCCTTTGCTAGACCCAGAAGCTTAGGTTACAAGTGAAATTCTGTTCATCTGACTGAAGCTCTTAAGAAGCCAGAGTCCCACAGGACATCATCTTTCATTTTCCTAAGTGGAAAAGAATCACTACAACATTTACTGTAGTTGTCTGCACCTCTAATATATTGGACGCTGTTTATCAATGTCACAGATGCAAGGCTTTAAAGGAATATAATTTGAAAAGTTGCAACACATAAAGTACCAAGGACCTTCAACGAGTCAATCAATTAAAAAAGTGAAAGTGATGAGATGACTTAAAACAGTTTTTGGACTTGTCAGCAACTTAGTCTTAAATGACACAAGACAATTTTACCGGCATTTATTAAGCACCCTACTACACAAAAACTACCATAGATAGAGACATAATCCAAAGACAAAAACAGCATGGTCCACACCCTTGAGATGCTTTTTTTTTTCTCTTAAATTTTGCATTTGACTTGCTTCAAGCAGTCATACCAATGCTCTTAAAGCAAACTCTGAATTCTTTTGAAGTCCTCATTAATCTTGGTGCTATCCTGCTGAGATTATGCCCCATTTACGCCATCTATATCTTGTTTGTACATAGCTGTTTGCATGTTGACTACTCCATCAGAGTGTGAGCTCCATGAGACCAGGAACAGTTTGGTTGGTGATTTTTTTTTGTATCTTTGCATGATGAATTCTTGGCACTTGCCTGGTACTTAGTAAATAATATAGGCTTGCTTACTTAACTTGACAGTGTGCTGAAGAGAACACATAAGCTGCAACAATTAACTTGTTTAGGTTATATAAATACAGGTTTCTACTTACAGACCTCAACATGAGAAGGGGAAGAAGAAAGCAGGATTGCCATTGGAAACAAACAAAATAAAACACTTCCCAATACTCAGAAAACCCAAGTAATAAAAATGTCAGCCCCCAAAAGGTGGTTTAGCAATTCTGTAAGACTAAAAACAGCAGTATACCCACAGATCTACATTTCTAGATCAGGTTCCTCTCTGGGAGTTCTTTAAACTAATTAAATAACAGATAAAAACAAAGAAACAAACAAACAAAAGCAGAGCATAACAAAAACAAATGAAGAATTGCTTAAGAGATATAGTATAAAGACACTACCAGAGAAATGTAGAGGGCATTTACTCACCCTCTAAACTAATGAAATCACAAGTCCTCTTAAAAAAAATTACCTTCTACACTTCTAGGTGTTTTTTTTCTGTACTTAATGAACTGCTATAATAGTTTATTATACAAATGCCAACGATTTAGTATTCCTCAAAGATGGAGGATTGAATCCACTTGTGAAAGATCAAATATGTGTCACTGAACAGGACACGTTGTCAATGCGTAGATCCCTTTTTGGTTATGTGCTATGTGTAAGATCTTGAGCAGTATGGCGCCTAACTCTGCACTGCATAATTCTGCTGAGAGTTCCACTTTAGAGGCTCAAAAAATGGGTTCCTGCCAAATCTCTCTGGAGGGACAGACAGCAGGGACATACACAAGAATTCCAGGGAAAGCAGAAGGGGAGAACCCTGACTACTGCAAATGAGCAGACATAAACTTTTCAGATACTTACATGCTATCTTCTCCATCAGTCTTCCATATAAAGGGGATTCATACATGGATAGAACAGATGTGACAAAGGCAATTTGATAATATATTTCTTGGGAGCCAGGAAACAGAATATATTCCAAAGTAGATAATAAGATACCAAGTACATTTAGTTTTGAGGACTTACGGATTAAAGTTCTTCACCAAAGGAAGAATGCACAGTGATGGGCAATTTATGCTAAATATCAGTAACCAAAGGGCAAGGTGACCATTTTACTATGAAATGATATTTCTTAGGGCTTGTGTACATGATAAAAATCAATGTGATCAATTCTTTTAATTTCATTTAAAGAAGAATCTCCAAGTCATGTTGTCATTTAAGTGAAATTACTTCATGTTGTCTAATTTCATTTACACTGAGAATGTCAATGAGATGGCTTAGATTGTCTATTAGTGTCTTAAACATCTGATTTTAAAAATTTCACATTAAGAATAACAGTGAAATTAATAGTTGTAGAATAATTAATTTAAAAATAATTATTAATAAAGAATTAATTTTAGTTAATTCTTAATTTCAGTGCATTAACTCTGCTAATTATTTTCCATTTAACCTATACATACTTGGCTATGTACATAGTTGTTTGAAGGTTGTCCCCCTCATTTGACTGCAATGTCTTTGAGAGCAGGATATGCCTATTGCTTTTTTCTGTATCACCAGCAATTAGCACAGTGTGGGCACATAGTAGGTACTAAATAAATGTTGACTGATTGAATTTAAACACACACACACACACACACACACACACACACACACCCTGTTTCTTGGCAATATCTACCACCTTAGCCATAAGAATGTAACAGTCACTGTAGAACCAGAAGGAGGTAATGTTGGACTGAGACCCTTAACCCTAACCCCAATCTAAACAAAACCAGTGCAGTCAAAATTAGAATAGGAAAGCAAGAAACTTGGAAAGAATTTTCACAGCAAGTATCTCTGATAAAGATCTGATTTTTAAAAAATATAGCAAACTGAGCCAAATTGATGAAAATAAAAGCCATCTCCCAGTTGATAAATGGTCAAAGGATATAAACAGTTTTCAGAAGAAACCAAAACTATCTGTAGTCATATGAAAATATTTTCTCTAAATCACTGATTAGAGAAACATAAATTATTAAAACTCCAAGGTACCACCTCATACCTATTAGATTGACTAACATGACAGGAAAGGAAAATGACAAATGTTCAAAAGCAGGGACACTAATGCACTCTTGGCTGAGTTGTAAATGAACCCATTTGGCCTAACATTTTCAGATTTCAAACTATATTACAAAGCAGTAATCATCAAATCAATTTGCTCCTGGCTAAGAAATAGAGTGGGAGATCAGTGGAATAGATTAGGTATGTAATGCATAGAGCTAAATGACCATAGAAATCTAGTGTTTGATAAACCCAAAGATCCACATATACCAACATCTTACACTCTATAATAGTATAAGGTCAAAATGGATAAATGATTTAGAAACAAAGGGTGATATCATAAGTAAATTAGGGGAAAATAGAGCGATCTATCTATCAGATCTATGAACAAGGGAAGAGTTTATGACCAAACAAAAGATAAAGAGTATTATAAGAAGTAAAATAGATAATTTTGAGAGCATGAAATTAAAAAGATTTTGAACAAGCAAAATCAATGTAGCCAAAAATTAAAATGGGAAAGCAAGAAACTGGGAAAGAGTTTTTACAGCAAGTTCCTCTGATAAAGGCCTCGTTTTTAAAATATATAGAGAACTGATCCAAATTTATACAAATAAAAGCCAGTTCCCCATTGATACATCATCAAAGAATATTAACAGGCAGTTCTCAAAAGAAGTCAAACTATCAATAGTCATATGAAAAAATGCTCTATATCACTATTTAATCAACATGAAATGCAAATTAAAACAATTCCATTAACAATTAAATTGAAAATCCATTACCAATTAGATTGGTCAGCATGACACAGAAGGAAAATGTTTAGTGCTGGAGGGGATGTGGAAAAACTAAAATACAAATTCACAATCGGTGGAGTTGTACACTAGTCCAGTCATTCTGGAGAACAGTTTGGAACTGTATCCAAAGGGCTATAAAACTTTGAATGCCATTTGATCCAGCAAAACCACTATTAGGTCTGTATCCAAAAGAGATCAAAGAAAAGGGGAAAGTACCCACATGTTCTAAAATATTTATAGTAGCCCTTTTCATGGTGACAAAATATTGGAAATTGAGGGGATGCCCATCAATTTGGGAATGGCTGAACATGCTGTGGTATATGAATGTAATGGAAAGCTACTGTGCAATAAGAAATTATGAATATGCATCAGAAAAACGTGGAAAGACCTGTAGATATTGATGCAAAATGAAATGAGCAGAACCAGGAAAACACTGCACACAGTAATAGGAGCATTGTGTAATATTCAACTATGAATGACTTAGTTCTTCTCACCAACACAAGTACAAAAGACCCACAAAGGAAAACGCTATCCACAATCAAAGAAAGAACTGATAGGAGTCTGAATGCAGATTGATGCACGTTTTTTTCCTACTTACTTTATTCTTTTTTGTGTTTTTCCCCTTATAATCTGTTTCTTCTTTCACAACTGTGATTAATATGAAAATATATTTTATATGATGTCACATGTATAACCTATATCAAATTACCTACTATTTTTGGAAGAGGGGAGGGGAGAGAGTAAGAAAGAAAAATCTGTTACTCAAAATCTTTTTTAAAAATAATGATAAAATTGTCTTGACACGCAATTGGCAAAAATATTTTTAACTATTAAAAAAAATCTAAGACAATGCATCATTATCATCATCATCATCATCATCATCATCATCATCATCAGTTGTTTAGATCCATTTCACTTAGTCCACAGACATATTCTATTTGACTTGGAAAAAGAACACTCAAAAGAGCTAATGCCAGTATTTTCTCTTCTTGAGCATTAGCATCCAATCTCTTCACATTAGAAGTACTGAGGATCATGAAGAGGACTTTACATAATGTTAAACTGCAGTTCATTTGAATTTCAGCAGTCTATTTTGCCTTCCAGGTGGATGAACATGCTCATCTAAAAAACAAATAGGTTATTTAATGTGGCTCAATGACTGTCTGATTACAAATAGGAAGCATCCAATTAAGGTGCCAAAGAATCAAAAAGTAATTTGTCGCCCTGCATTTTCCTTGATTGTCATTCACAGAATTGAAATAAAGCCTCAATACTTTTCCTCATTTCACAATCATTAAGAATACAGTTATAATGGACAAGTCAAGTTTAATAATATCTAATTGGAACTATATTAAATACCACTATGATGAAAAAATTATGAGAGTGCTTATGGGTCAGAAGAAATGAAACTGAATTATGACCAGAAGGGCAAAAGGTATCAAATCATGCAAACACTTTTACTTTGAAATAAAAGTGTACATTACATCTCTATTTTTTATGGATCAAAAATACACTATGTCAATTGATGCAGATTGGTTTTTCAATATATTCTGAAAGTCTAGTCTTTCTAGTGTTAATGGGATCTGACTTTAAAACTTAAAAACAATATTTTGATGAAGTCTCAAATATATATAATTCTTCCTGAGGACAAGTCTATCAGAATCATGCATGTATCTTTCAGAGAATTTTGCTCACATCAGCAACTCAATAAATATTTTATAGTTGAGGCAATCGAGATCCTGAGAATTTGTGTTTTCTCCTAGGTCAAACAGATCATCAATAGTTATTGGTATTGTCCTTCATTCTTGAAGAGTATCCAAATGAGATCACTATATTAAAGTCAAGCTACAGTGTGTCTGACTGTGGCTAGTGAGATCAATATGAGCTCGGAATACTCTACCACAGGTTTGGCATAAATAGTCCATGTGAACATTTGGGGTGGATTCTCCAACTTTCACCATTTCAGGGTTCTTTTGAACTACTTCGATTCTGCAGTAATCCAATGCAGAGTGCAGCACTTTCTTTGATGTTGGTACACCATGATGGGTAGTTCTTTGCCTGTGTCTCCTATGTCATGTAATCAATCAGCTGTGGTTTCCTGACATTTAGTCAAGTATTCTTTCTGCTACTTCTTACCAAGCTGACTCTTGAGAATAAGAATAACTGGATTAATCAGTGAACATCAGCATTTGGGTTAACAAGAGTTGGAAAATACATTTTTAATGATAAATCAATAAACAAATAATTTGTAATCAAGCATATGTTTTATTGAGTTCTATTAGATATGCCCTTTAAAGAATAATTTCCAAAGAGCTCTATAATTGAGAGTAAGAATGGTGTTAAGGAGCAAGAAGACTACTAAAGAATAATAATAATATGTAAATTGGAACATTGTAAGAATGAACTTTTGCCTTGAAAAATTCTGAAAGGGTCAAGGACTCTATTACCTTCTTAAATGGCAGAGAGGGGAAGGGGTCTATCTTGGGAGGCAGTGTAGTACAAGAGAATGCACTTGAACTTGGAGAATAGGACCTGAGTTGAATTCTAGCTCTGTAGTGTACTACATCTGTGAACTAGGGCAAATGTCACCATTCCATGCCTCAATCACCTTAAGTTTAGAGGTTTTGGATAAGAGGACTTTTAATGCCTCTTCATCTATGATCTTATAATCTCATATACTTTCATGAATTTTTTAAATTGAAAAATTCTGGGGTAAGATGACAGAGTAGGTCTGAAAATGACAAAATCTGGGACCACTGAAGGAGAGGAGCCAAGGAGCCAAGATAGTGACACGGAAGAAGGAGAACTCTGCAGCTCCCACATAGCCACCTCAAATACCCATAAAATATGACTCTAAACAAATTTTATGGCTCCAGAACTCACAAAAGTACAGAAAAACACATCTTCTGCTGAAGACAGCTCAGCAGGCAGGACATTGCAGCATGCTGGAAATCTAAACCAGCCTGGCCTGAAACTGTGACTTGGCCTGGGG
>CM053601.1:61412966-61454726 GCA_028646575.1 Pseudocheirus occidentalis
CTCATTGGCTTTTTGGGCCTCTTTTGCCATTTGAGTTCATCTATTTTTTTAAGGTGTTATTTTCTTCAGTCAGGTTGTTGACTCTCTTTTCATGATTTTCTCACATCATTCTCATTTCTCTTCCCAATTTTTTCTCCACTTCTTTTATCTGGTTTTCAAAATCCTCCCTAAGTTGATCTATGGCTTCTTGACAGTCTTCATGTTTCTTGGAAGCTTTTGGTATGAGAGTTCTGACTGTGTTATCTTTCTCCCGTTCCATGCTTTGAACTTTTTTGTCCCCAAAAAAGGATTCTAGAGTTCAGTTGCTGTTCTTACTTTGCTTCCTTTGCCTGTTCATGTTGCCAGTGAATTACTTGCCTTTTTATCTCTGTGGAACTCTGCTTCCTGGGGGGGAAAGCTTTGTCCCAAATCACTGGAGTTTTCACAGCTTCCAGAGCTATTAGGAGGCTGGCGAAGCCCCCAAGCTTTGGTTCACTGAGAACATACCACAGGACCACCACCCAAGACCACAATCCGGATCCAGGCCACTCAGTGCAAGAGCACTTGGTCTCTGAATGAATGCTTGGCCCCCCGGCAGTCTGCAGGCCAGGAGCTGTGAAGCAGCTAGGTGGAAGCCACTGCAGAGCCACTGCTCATGCTGCTTCCTTTCCCTGGAGACAATTTGGCCAGACTGCTTTTCTCCCCCAAATTTAGCTTAAGTTCCACTGACCTTTCACTTTGTCCTTATTTCTTCTGGCTTGATAAATCTGGCAACTGCCACTGATCCGCTCTTCTGAAGGCTCCAGCTGCAGCTTGTCCTGCTTGTCCTGCTTGCCCCTGGGCCAAGCCGTGGTTTTGGGCTGGGCTGGTTTCAGCTCCCAGCACTGTGATGAGCCCCACCTGCTAAGCTGCCTTCAGAGGGAGGTGTATTTTTGTGAGTTTTGGAGTCCTAAAATTTTTTTAGAGTCATGTTTTATGGGTATTTGAGGTGGCCATGTGACAGCTGTGGTGTTTTCCTACTTTTGTCACCATCTTGGCTCTGCCCTCTCAAGGATTTGTATTCTAATTGGTGAAACAACATAAAAATGCCTATGTACATGAAAACAAACACATATAGAGTAGATTGAATGTAATCTCAAAGGGAAGGTGGGGATGTTAACAGGCCCCCGGCAGGTGACTGGATTTGCATGTTGTAGGGGAAATATTGCTAGACTTGAAGTCAGGAAGATATAGGCTCCCATCTCTCTTTTGACACCAGCTGTATTACCCTAGGCAAGCCAAATAACCTCTCTGGGCCTCAGTTTCCTCCTGAGGGCATTGGTTAGGATGACTTCTAAGCTTCCAGCTCTTAATCTCTGTTCCTATGAGAACTATTTTGTATTGGCTTCTCCACCAGGATTGATTCTAATCTAGGTTTATGCTTTGAAAGTAAGTTATCCAGGACTCGAAAGCTATACCATAACCTCCTGCAGGAGAAACAGTCAAAGTGCTCAACATCCTGGAGATCCTAAGGGAAGCTCAACAAAGTTAACATGTAATTTTCACTTGTTCAGTTATAAAATAACCATAGGTACAATGCCACTGCATCTACTTCTGACTGACTGATGCTTTGGTGTGAGGCATTTTTTTTATTTGAGTTTTACAGTTTCAAACAATTGAGAAGATGTGGGAGCTTGTGCTCGGTACATTGTGAGATCAAATACAAAGAGTCTATTGCCTAGCTGATGTAAAGATAGAATTCCCTGTCAGGAACTCCATCCAAGGGACATATTCCTACTCTGAATCTTAATGGCCCAGGAATACTTCAGGGTGGACGGATGAAGAGTCACCTTTTACCAAATAATTGAAAGAGTGGGAAGCCTGTTACTCTATAGAAAAAAATGTTAAGAAAGTGCCTTCCCAGCAGTGGTTGAGTAATGGCACTACTGGTAATGGGAAGAACATTTAAAAAAAATTAAAATGACAAGCTATTGATTTAAGACGCTAATTAGAAACATTTGCAGCATTGTTCATTATTATTTAATGATTTTAGTAGATTGCTTGGTGATTGATATTGAAGAAATATGTGCCTCAGAGAAAAAAAAATTGTTATTGTTTCCTGGGATAGGTTGTCAGGTGTCAATAGTGATAACATCCTTAAATACACCACATTAAATGCCTAGATGATGGTCCAGATGTGCAAGAGCAAGATCATCCGAACATCATAAATCTTAGCAGGAGGTGAAATTTAACAAGGACTCATCACTAATCCAGAGACCACCCACATACCAAGCCTTCTTTCCATCAGACCTCCCCACAAAAAAGAAATTCCCCCTGATAAATTCCTCCCTCCACCCACTCATAGCTTGCTTCTCCTCCTGCCTCTCCCTCCTCCTTGGTCAGGCCCCTCCCATACGACTCAGCCTCCATGTGACTCAGCCTCCATGTGACTCAGCCTCCATGTGACCCAGGCTCCATGTGACTCAGCCTCCATGTGACCCAGGCTTCATGTGATTCAGCCTCCATGTGACCCAGGCTCCATGTGATTCAGCCTCTATGAGACCCAGGCTCCATGTCATCACAGCCTTCCTGTGTTTGACTGAAGGGTGGGGGAAGATCTTCCTATTTTATTAACATTACATGAGGAAATATTGGTATCTCCTTCTTTTGAGCATTAGAGAGACCTTCTCAGGAAGTTTTTTCCTAAGAGGGACCTCTGCACAAACAAGAAGGGAAGGTTAAATTCAGAAGCTTTCCCTTTTCTGCTTAATTCTTCAGCTGTGGAAGTTAGGATAATTAGGGTCTAGAGATAGGGATTGTCAGTGGAGGTCATCCAGGAGCCCAGGACTAGAACTACAGTCTAGTGAGTCTTAAAATACCAGGGTCTTACAATAATCAAGGGCAGGGCAACACAAAAGTTCAGGATTATCTCACTCATGACCTTTGGAGCAGATTGGTACTCAGTATGCTAAGGAAAATGAGCACAGTGATGAGTGTTTGATAAAGCCAAAGATCCTAGCTGTTGGGATAAGAATTCACAATTTGACAATATCATTATAACATAAACTAGACATACACCATCCTCTCACAATCTCTACCAAAATAAGCTGAAAATACATACATAATTTAAATACAAAGAGTGATATCATAAATTATTGGTGCATAGAAGAAATTACCAGTCAGCTTTATGGATAGAAGAATTTAGATAAAATGATAATTTTGATTACATAAATTCCCTTGCCTAAAAAGTTCCAGAGGTTCCCTGTTGTTTCTAGGACAGAATACAAATTCCTCAACTTGTCATTTAAAGCATTCCACAAGTTGGCTTCACCCTGCCTTTCTAGGCTTGTGACACATTACTCACCAGTAGGTACTCTACAGGCTACTCAAGGCCCATTTGGTCCTTGGATATTTTCTCTCCTATTTCCATGACTTTACATTGGCCTTGAATGAACAACTCCCTTAATGATCATATCTTATAATCTCCAGCCTCCTTCACAGTTTGACTGACATACAACTTCCTTTATAAGGCCTTTCTTGAACCCCCAAATTAGGGTTTTGGTTTTTTTTTTGCTTTTTGGAGGGCAGGTTGGGGTTAAGCGACTTGCCCAAGGTCACATGGCTAGTTTTTCGTGTTAAGTGTCTGAGGCCGGATTTGAACTCAGGTACTCCTGACTCCAGGGCCGGTGCTCTATTCACTGCGCCACCTAGCCGCCCCCAAATTAGGGGTTCTTAACACAGGGTCCATGAACTTACATACATACACACACATATATGTGTGTATAACTATGACGATATTCCTTTGGTATCTTATGTATTTTATTTTGCTCATTTAAAGACATTATTCTGAAAAGGGTTTCACCCAACTGCCAAAGGAGTTTATAACCAAAAAATGTTTAGAACCCCTACCCTAGATGCTTAGTATTTTGTTCTTACTTAAATGCATATACATTGTGTCATCTGATACGCCATTTTCTTTTAGATAGCAAAGCCCATTTCCCTCTTGGCCTTGTATCACCAGTATCTAGCATAATGCTTGGTTAACAGTAATACCGTTTTTTCACTGCCTAATCATCACAGATTTCATGTCATTTTTTTCTTACAAAAAAACGGGGTATGAGCATTATGTGAAGCTTTTTTAAAAAATTGTGCCAGTCCTGCTTAAAAATAATTTGTTACTAAACTGTCTTTGGTGCAAGGTTAGGATGTATGGAATACTCATGAATATATATTAAAACTGAATACTGACAATGCATGTGAAGTGAGAATTCTAGGCTTCTGGCTCAAAATGAGGGGGAGATAATTATGATTCCTATGCCATTGGTATTCACATTGCTGGTCTGTTTACTTCTTAAGTGGCATGATGAACAGAATTACATCATGCAACAATTACACAATGAAAAGTTATAAACCAATTTTTGGACTGAAAAACAGGGTGTGATGATCATGCGGTCATGACTATTATGCCATGAAATATGGTATATATAAATAAATACATGAAGATAATTATTGAGGCTACCTAGACAAAGGAGCTGTACAGATAAGAGTGTAGAATGGCTAGTCAGCTTACCTTTCTACTGTTCTAAATTAATAAGATCTTAAATTCAGAGCTGACAAAGGACTTTAGAGTCTCCCAAATCATTGAGTTCAGCTGGGAACAGAGAAAATCATTGAATAAGGAAAATTATTTCATTTTCCTTGTGATTATGAAATGGTAAAGCTACATTTGTCTATTTATATTTATTTTTCACCTTTTGTGATTGCTTCCTTTTATGCTTGCCTGAAGTGCCAGGGTGGGAGCAGCCCATGGAAATGTTCAGTCTTGCAAATCTAAGGAGGCCTTTATTTTATTTTACAGAAGGTGATTAGGTTGCTGCTGGTTTACTATTCTGATGACACTGAAGACAAGCTTGTATTCCTTTTGCTGTCTACTACACTGATTGCATATTCAAATCAGCTCATGTCCTCTGCCCATATTTCTTCTGTCATACACAATCTTTCCTTTAATAGTAGACTCTTGCTTCCTTGTTGAATGCATACTGAGACCCTCTCATGCATGAAAATTAGTCATCCCAGGCATTCTTCTTTCAAATCCATCAGTGTAACATAGAAAGGGAAAGACTGTTTTCCAAAAGGAAATTCAAGTTATTAAAAGTAAAACAGATATAAAGAGGTCTTGTCAAAAGCTGTCTAGAGCATTCTTCTGGAACAATTTTCACATGCTATGGAGTCAAGAGAACAGAGCAGGTGTTGCATGATAATCAGGGAATGTGACCATTCTGTAAGAAATGCATCATTGTAGGTAAAGTCAGTCTTCTATCATAAGTGAACTAGTCAGTAGCTCAGGACCTATTTAAAAGGTGACACGTAGAAACCTGAGGGATAAACCTACAAACAGATTCTTTCATGCCTTACTTTAAGTCCCCACGCATTCAAATTATTCAAAAGTAGACTAGTCCAACAATTAAAAATGCAAGATTTTAGTTTAGAGTTGTTACTTTCACTTATTTATCTGAGAATGAGTATAGGTAGGCAAGGAGATGGAAAGGCAGATTTTGTTTATAATGGCTCTCTACTAGATCAACAGGAGTTATGTAATCAGATGAGCTCATTATCTCCTCAGAACAGACCTATACAACTTGGCAGGAGGTAGAGTCCAAAATGAAAATAGGCTAAACTGCTTTCGGCTACAGATAAGCTTTTAGTGGCTCACTTTCTAAGTAAAGGTATAATTAATGCTTATACTATTTCTCAAAGACACTTTTTTTAAAAATTGGGGGATAATCCAGAAACTGCAATCAGCAAACACTTCTTTATGAAGTCACTTTTAGTAAAAGACTTCCCCAAAGGAGTAATTTCTTTAGAAACCTGAAAACTAACATTAGAAGCCACCTTCCCCACCTACATTTTTCAACAATTTAGATGCTTCATTTTGTTTTTCTTTGGAGTCTAATTTGCTTAAGTCAGGATATTTTGATTCAAAATGGCAACAAAGATTATATTCCTTTGGAAGAGCTATTACTTCTCAACAAATGAGGCACAATATTATGTCTCTCATCTAAATAAACAAGTATCTCTTTATCTACTCCAGATTAAACATTTAAGATTCTGATTCAATTATCCATTTTTTATCACCCATTTTACATAGTCACCCCAAAACCTTTAATGTCAGAACAACAACAAAAAAACTCTACACAGCAACTGCTCACATACAAAGATATACTGAACTGGGTGTCTGACCTTGGAGAGAATGCCAGACACTCATATAACCTGGAGGGCAGCAGTGCAGCAACAGGGAGGGGACGAAGCCCTTGGGTTACTGCCCCTCACTGCATAGCAGGCGCCATTGTCATTAGCACATGCCTGCACTCGTTTTGTGCCTATTCAAAACACCAGTAATGCCTGAAAATACAGCGAAAAGATAGGACTTTTGCTCCTCTCAGAATAGAGAGACTGCTGATGATTGGTTGCCACGGATCATGTAACAAACAGGAGAGAGTGTACCATGGCAACCCACACATCATGGGCACAATTGTGAATAGCGGAAGCAGGGTTAAATGGGGCAGGAACAAAGCACTCATTACATCTTTACTTTCTTTAACATCCTCTATATTTTTTGCAGGCCACTCAAAGTTCTTTGGCCGGCCTCAGGTAGCCTGTGAACTATATGTTGTGCAGGCTTGCCTTAGAACATTGGTTTTTATTTTGTAGATTGTTTGTTTGTTCTGGGACTGGGCCTCCCTGTCTCATTTAGGCTGGAAGCACAGCAACCAAAAACAGGACAGATTCCACTACTGATAGACATGGGAGTTTGAACATTTGCCCTCCTTGGTGATTTCACCTTTCCTTGGGCATCCTGATCAGTCTCTGCTGCAGGAGAAGGGCCTACCATATTGGGGTCAAAATTATTGCATACATCCAATTGGCCTAGCCTGTTCTTACTCAGAACTCTTGAACTTAGCTAATTTAAGACCACATAAGGGCATACTGAAATGTGGCAGAGCAGGTGTTCTTAACCTAGGTTTTGTGAACTTTTTCATATTTTCATAACTATACTTCAATATATTAGGTTCTTCATTAATCCTATATGTTGTCTTTAAAAAAAAATACATTTGTTAGATGCTAGGTAACACAAGTGGATAGAGACTCTGGACTTGAAGTCAAGAAGACCTGTGTTCAAATACTGTGTGAAGAGCCCGAGACAGTCACTTAACTTTGATCTGCCTCAGCTACCACATCCATAAATTGGGACAATAATAGCATCTACCTCCCAGGGTTGTTATGAAGGTAAAATGAGATAATATTTGTAAATTAATTGGAAGACCTTCAAGCACTATATCAATGCTATCTATTGGGCATTTAAAAACTTTATTTGGGGAAGGAATTCCTAAGTTTCACCAGACTGAAAAGAGATAATGACCCAGAACAAAAAGGTTAAGAACCTCTTCCTTAGAAGGTATACAAATCAGGACACAAAAGGGATTTGGGATGGGGAATCCTGGTAAGGTATAGAAGAGATAAAGATTATGGGATTAAGAGGCCAATAGGGGTTTGGGGCTCAACTCCTGATTCCCAATGCCATACTTTGGTTTCGAAGGGGGATGTTTGGGCAGCATGAAAGCGTCAAGGTATAATGACCAAGTCTAGTGTTGTCAAAGCTACTGGATGGTAGAATTGGACACGACTAGATAAATCCTAGGAAGCATGAGTAATACTTAGCAATCCAAGCAGTAAAGCAGAAATTTTCCTCCCACATCATCATTCTGTTTCAACCTCTCTTTCTTTCTAGAAGTCCTCTCCTTCCACTCTTTTCTAGGTCACACCCCAATCAAGTACATGAAGTATTTGTTCTCATAAAGTAAAGAGATTGTAACAACTGCCCACACCTAGAAAGCTCTGCCTTCAAGGCAATGCATAAGGCAGATATGGTACATGACTTGGGATCAGCAGTTTTAGTCTGGACTCCCTATACTATTATATATTCTTATATACTAGTATATATTCTTACTCTGGTCTGTGTATTCTCTGGTTGGTCTGGCAAGCTGAGCTCTATTCCCTCCTTGTTTCCATACTTGGTCTTGTCATCTCTAGCTCTACTAGCTTCCATGGCCTGATTTTGTTTCTTCCTGAGCCTTTTTCTGTATCTGCCTTATTTAGGGTTCCATAGCTCATTGTCAAGCTTCATTAGAACATGTGTCTTTTACCTACATTTTTATTCTTCTAAGTTTATACCTAATCCAGTCTGTCCCTGTCCAGCAAATGTTTGTGTACACTGGAGATGCTAAGAGAACATCAATAAATCATCAAGCATTCATTATGCACCTGCTATTTGTTAGATACTCTGCCTGTGGCTAGAGATACAAATGTAAAGAATGAAAGGATCTCTACTCAGAAGCGGTTTAATGGGAGAGACAAGCATGGTATTTCCAGAATAAATGATGAGGAATACCCTCTGTGCTAAATGAATTTATATTTTATGGGGGAACAAAACATGTATATTAACATACAATATTATAAAAAGGGAGAAACAACAACTAATGGGATCAGGAAAGACTATGGCCTAGTACATGACACATGAGTTAAACTTTGAAGGAATCTAGGAATTCTAAGAGGTAAAGTAGAAAAAAAAATAATTAATTCCAGCCATGGGGCAGGTAAAGCGACTGGGGGAGGCAGAGAGGAGGTAGTCTATATAGTATAGAAACTAAAAATGGAGTATCTGATGAAGAGCAAATAAATCTGTCTGAAGGGGAGTAATGCAAAGTAAACTTGAGCAGAGTATCTGGGGCTAGATTATGGGGGATGGTAGCATCACAGATAGATTGCTAGACTGTCAGACAAGTCTGTGTATAAATCCCACCTATGCCATTATGTATGACAACCATGGATCATAGATCTAGAGGGTAAAAGTAGCATCAAACCTATCTAGTCTAACCTGATTTTACAGCAGATGAAATTAAGGCCCAGGGAGGCTGTAACTTGTCACATAGGTAGTAAGGGTCAGTGGAGGAATTTGAACCCAGGTCCTTCTAATCCAAAGTCAGTGCTCTTTACATTGTACCTGAGTCTTAAACTGTTGTCTTAGAGTCTAGGTAATAAACAGATTACTCTTTCATTGAGTGCCAGAAAATCCCAGGTCATTAATTATACAACCCCCTCAACCCTCGGCAGAATTTAATCTAATCAGGGTTAGGGACAGTTTAATTTTTGTATCCCCAGTCCCTAGCAGAATATCTACCACATAGCAGAAAATTAATAAATTCTCTTTTTTTAATTTAATGGACAGAACAACTATAACAAAATCCTCTGAAAACAGTTAGTGCTTAATAAATACATGCATGTTAAATTGAACCAGATTACTGAAAGCCAACTTCTACCAGGAGACATTGAACCTTGAATGTTTGTTGTTTTTCCAATTAGCCTTACACTGTGAACTTCAAACAAGGTTTTTCATTCTATCCTAGTCTCCAGAAGTCATGTAACTACAAGACTCTGCCCCTTAGAATGCCCAGGTTATATGCTTATTCATTCTAATAGTATCTCTGGCATAATTCTGCAAAGCTTATATGGGATAAGGCATAATAGAGTCCATTTGTCATGTGAAGCAACACCTGCTTCCTTTAAATAATTAAAGCAATTGCCCAAAATTATTTAGCAGAAGAGGAGTAGAAGCCCTGACCATTTTTGTCCTAACACATACAACTTTTTGCTGACAGAGCAGTCACTTAATACCATCCTTTCATTCTTCTGTGTTAGTTTAGATAAATTACAGCAGGCTGCATATTAGATACATAATCATTAGGTACTGGTAGAGTGGGTAGAAATATGGCTGACCAATCTGGTGTTACTTCCAACATATGCATCTTGTGAAGCAGATGGAAGTATGTTCTCAGAATGTTTAAGGACTTTTAAAGCACCGTGTAGCAGCAGCATCTGGAGACCAATTACTGGAGATGCTCCACAGGGGTACTGCCTCAAGGTTTTTAGATGGATGAATAATATATAAACTTCTGGTTTCACACTGAGAGAGAATGGAGCAGCCTCAGAAAGAAAGGAGCTTATTTGAATTCAAATAAACAAAATAATTTGATATTTAGACTTAAGCCATTTTGTATTTATACCTGTAGTTGTTTATGATGCAGTAAAAGAGTTGGTAAGGGGGAATTTTTTTTTAAGTTCTCATTTTTTTTTACCAGATTTCAAGGAGAAAGACAACTTAGAACATTGTCAGTGTTTAGAATTCCAACTAAAAACACAAGTTATATGGACACTTAAAGTTGTCCTTTCTCAAAGAGGACTAAAATAACATTACCTTGTTGGGGTCAAGGTATAGAGAGACTGCTTGTGGTTGATCAAACCAACGCAAGCTTGGAAGCTTGGATTACATTACATTGGGCACAAATAGTCCGTACAAATATTTGGAGTGGAAATGTCTCAAAATCTGCACATCTCACATTTCTTTTGAGCTACTACAATTCTGCTTTTTCCATAGAGCACAGTTTCTTCTTTGATGCAGGCACACCATGTTGCGTGGTCCTATGTCAGTATCTCCCATATGTCACAATTGATTCCTAATTTCTTTAGAAAGTTGGCAACTTAAAAGATTAGAATCATAGAATCTGGGGAGGAGGCACTGCCATGTAGTATGTAGAAAGCTGCCTCTGTGTTCAGAAAGACCCAGGTTAGAGTCCTGCTATTTTATATACTAGATGTTACACTAATGACAATCCACTTAAGCCCCTGACTTAGGCAATTCTCAATTATTATGTCTGTAAGTTGCAGATGAGTTACCCATCTGCATTGGTGGAGGAAGTTTCCAACTAGAAATTTGCCAAAGCAACAAAATTATATAACTCTGCCCATCCCTCTCACTCACCCCTCCCCACAAGAAAGAGAAGAATTTTGGAGCTGAAAGTAACTTTAGAGATCTTAGAATTCACTTATTTAATAGCTTCACAAATGAAGAAACTGAAACCCAGAGAGGTTAAGTAACTTCCAAAAGTCAAATGGTTAATTATAAACCAATATAGGAAGCTAACTGATGTCTCCCAATTCCTAACACGCCCTGCTATTTCTGTTAAATTATTCTTGCCCATACAAATATGCTGTTCCAAAATTAATATTCTAGGGAAAATTTTTGTGAAATTTGTAAAATGTTAATTTCTTGGATTCTCCCTTGATTAATAATATCATGCAAGAAAGGCAAGGAACATTGTTACCATTCTTATAAACTTTAAAACATTGTGACATATCTTAAGATACATTGGTTAAAATGCTGAACTTGAATTTAGAGAGAGAAGGGTTAAAATACTGCTTAAGATCCATACTGGATAAGTCACTTTGTCTTTCTAAGGCTTACTTAGATCAAAGTTCAGGCTAAGGAGTAAGATAAAATTAATCACTTGTAGGTCACCTAATATTTAGGTTTTTTTGTATTTTTGAAGGCTTTTTTTTAAACAGTGGAATGGAATGACTATTGAGTTAGGTTACAATATTGGTTCAGAAGGGCCAGCTTTGGGTTATTGGACGTAACATCTCTTCTCTACATTTTCCACTGTGGCACATCTAGTGAGCAGGATATGACAAGTCCCTTGACTCATTGGGGATTATGTTTTTATACTTAAGTGACCAAGAAGCTATATTGAGAATTCTAGCCTTTTTCTCCTGGAGTAAACCAATACTGAGGATAAATTAGAGTCACTGAACATTTTCATGCCTTTGAGGAGAAAAAAAAAACAGTCAAACTCACTGGTGTTATAGATGTTGGTCTTATCATTGATACTTTGCTTCCTCAGCTATTAAACAAAAATACATCAAAATAACATCAGCTAAAACAAAAGATTTTTGTGTAAGGGAAAAGAGATTTGGGGGAGGGGCAGTAAGTAACTTGCTCAGAGTCTAGTTGGTGACAGAACAAGGAACAAAATACAAATCAGCCATATGGGACCTTAGAGATAATCTCATCCTAGTCCACCACTTACTTCTTTTTCAGATGAGGAAACTGAGACCCTGATATGGCAAATGACTTGACCTAGACCACAAAGGTAGTGAGTCTAGTATTCAAGCCAGGTTCTTCATGTTCAAATTTGATATCTTTTCCCACTAAAACACAAGATTTCCTCCTTCCTAAACCAGTATTTCCCATGGAAAGAGTGATAGTGGATTATCCATAGCCTTTGTTTCTACTTAAGTCCCACATCTGCATTTTGTCAACTTCCTGTTAATTAAGAATTTTTTTTAGACCTTTAGAAAGAAAGAAGCCTTTTTTGTTGGTGATTGATTGTTCCTGAAAGGTTCACTAGAATAGGAGCTAGAATTAGACTTAAGGGATCAGTGATTTCTTGGTGTTTTCACTTTGTGAATTACTGAGATTTGACTGTCATACCTGGCTAATGTAAATTAGGCTAATGTAGAGATATGTAGGGCATATGGAGTGATCACCTAAGGGTAGTACTTAGCACCTGGGAAGGGCAATTGAAAAGCAAAATTGATATATTAGAACAAATTAATTCTTAATCCATTAGAGTGAAAAGTGTATTTATTCACTCAACTTCACACAGTAAAATGGAGAAAGGATCTCAGTTCCCCTAACTGACTTCAAAGGGGTCATTTCTTCTCCAAAATTCCTCACCAAGTTTGTTCTCCAAACTTTGTTTCTCAGTATTTACTAAACAAAAGCCTACTCATATAAATCTGTTTTTCTTGGGAAAATCAACAGATTAACCATTCACCATGCAGCATCTTGAAGACAATGCATCCTCAGTTTAATCATAATAGACACAAATAATTGCAAAGGTGATGAAGGATACTTAGTTCCTCTATAAAGGACGGCAACATTCTTGTTAAGTAACAGGCAGACTACATGTTTCTAGCATGGAAATGGTATAGAAAGGGCTGTGGGCCATTAGGGAAAATACAAAGATTTTACCTACTCTTAAAATCCCACAAAAATAAGCAACATCAGTTGTTTCGAATAAGAAGAATCATGCTGTACACAAAATGAGAGTTGATTCCTCAACACCTGAAAGTAGTTTAAAGGTAATTTTCTTTATCAAAAAGTAAAATTAAATAAAATGCTCACCAACCTTTCTCATTATCTCTGTAAGAATGCTGCAGCTGGTCACAGGGGGGAAAAAAAATCACAATAATTACCTAATAGAATGCAAACTTGCCCATGTCAAGGACTGTTTAAATTTGGTTTTGATTGGATTTAAGTGGAATATTGATATTTTAATTAAGAAATATATCCTCCTCAATCCCTACTTCAATGCAACATTGTGACATGAAGTTGACCTAATTTTTTGGGTAAAAGGGCATCAACCAAGTCAAGTCCTGTGATGTTGAATGCATACTCTCAAGGAGCCTAATAATGTATGATACGACTGTCACCCAAGAATAAGCAGATCTCTGTTCAAAACTTTCATTACTGCAAGTTTGGCTACCTGGCTACCAGGTGTTGTACGTGCACACTTACCAGCTATGTGTCTCTAAGCACAAGTCATTGAGACTTTACATACTTCATTTTCCTCATCTATACAATGGTTATGATAATGGCTACCCTTACCGCTGTTGTTATGAAGTTAAAATGAGATGATGTTAATAAAGTGCTTTGTCAACCTTAAAATAACCATATAAATACTAGCTTTTATTCCTGTACATTCACTAGTGAAAGTATGAACTATGTAAAGATTTAAATGATTTTAGATAATCATAGGATCGAGAGTCTGAAGACAAAGAAATCAACTAGTCTAGCACCCTCATTTTAAAACTCTATGAAGCTTAAATGAGATGTTCAAAGTAATACAAGTAGTCAGTAACAGAACCCAACCTCTAGCAGGCAACTTAATATATTTGAAAGAATACAGAAGGCCCTGGGCCTGGCACATTTTACCTACTTAATCTTGGGCAAATTGCTTATCCTTGCTAGACCTGTTTACTCATCTGTAAAATAAGAGTATTGGACTACAACTTAATGTTCCTTTCAGTCTCTAATTCCTTGATTTTGGGAACCTATTATGATCACAAATGTTGTCATTTTTCCAACCTCACTGCCTCTTCTGAAAGGCTTAGGACCAACAGACCTATGCCAGTTTGAATGTCTGCCATACCTACCATTCAGAAACTAGCCATGTATGCTTTAATTTATCATTTTGACATATTTAAATGTAAATCTTATACTTTCATTTTGTAAATATATTATTGGGTATATATTTTATCCTTTCTCCATCTTTCTATTGTGATTTTATTTTTATATTTGTAAATTAAACTCATTTGATATCAAGAAGCTTTATAAACAATACATAGTGATAAAATGATTTAAAAGTCAAGTGCACTGAATATATTTAACCTCTTTCTCTCTCTTTTTCTCTCTGTTTTTCTTCCTCTCTCCCTGTCTCTCTCTCTCTCTCTCTCTCTCTCTTCTACTCTTCCAACCTTTCTCCCTCCCTCCCCCCTTTCCCTGAGTCAAAAGTACTTAGAAATTTAACTAGGAACCTGGGACCTTGAATGCCTTGGTGCCATTAGCAGAGGGCCCATATTACAATAAACAATACCCAACATAAAAATCTTGTCTAATGAAAACCACTGAAAAGCATTTGTCATTATGCTAAAAAAAAGTAATATTCTTTAAAAAGCCAAGTGCTTTGGTTTAAAGAACATAGTGGAGGTTCTAGAACTGAGTTTACTTTTGTAAAGGTTATGCATCTCCTGCTTGAACTGATTAGTGTCAGGATCTTTTCCATTTCCAATACTTAACGAGTACTAAAATTCACTAGGTTGCCATGGGGGGGAGAAAATCTAGAAATATGGTTAGAGATTTTCCTTATTCTGGACATTATTGAATTTATATCCATAGTTCATAGAACAAACCCTCTCCATTTACCCTTCCCCATTCAAAAGAGTAAGGGTAACTTGGTGCTCAATGGATCCGAGCACTCGTCTTCCTGAATGCAAATGCAACCTCAGACACGTAATAGCTGTCTGACCCTGGCTGAGTCATTTAAGCCCATTTGCCTCATCTGGAAAATGAGCTTGAGAAAAAAATGGCAAACCACTCCAATATCTTTGTCAAGAAAACCCCAAATGGGATCAGTGAGAGTTGGATACAACTGAAAATGATTCAACAAGAACTGGAAGTGTTTTTGAAAGTAGGGGGTATTTATTGCAATTTGCAGAGTATGTGCAGTGGGACAAAGAGTTTTACTCTTTACTCCAAAGTCTCACCAGTCTGACTTATGCCTGAAATCTAATTATCAATTCTGTTCATATGAATGTTGAAAGGTTTTGAGTCTTCAAAAGACTCCTATTGAAAAGAATCAGCCGCAGGGAAAGGGAACCATCAAAACACTGCCAGCTTACAACTTATTTAGTACTAACTCACAATACTGTGAGAGAAAGGTCCTTCAGAATCAGGAGGGAATGACTTCATGGATAAGCAGCTATGGAGACATAATCTACACATGGTGGTTCTCAACCTGTGGGTCATGACCCCTTTGGGGGTCGAACGACCCTTTCACAGGGGTCACCTAAGACCATTGGAAAACACTTATTTCCGGTCTTAGGAACTGAGACACGGCTCCTCTATCCGTCTCCAGGTGGGTCCGCCCACATGCAGATAGACCCACATATGGGTATTAAAGGGTCACGGCATTAGGAAGCTGAGTACCACTGATACAGGGATATAGCTAGATGACTTAGTGGAAACACATTAGGCAGGAAGTTAAGACCTAAGCTCAAATCCAACCTCAAACACTTTCTGTGTGGATCTGGGCAGTTACTTGACTGTCTTAGTTCTTCGACTGTTCAATAGGGGTGATGACAGCACCTGTATCTCAGGGTTATTGTGAGGGTCAGACCATATAATATTGGTAAAGCACTTACCATAGCGCCTGGCCCAGAGCAGACGTTTAATAAAAGCTTGTTCCTTCTCTTCAGCAGGGAAGAGGAATCTAAAAGCAAACTTTGCTAACATTGCCATTGAGCATACGCATAATAGAATCACAGATTTAGAGCTGGAAGGTCCCTTTACAGGTCATCTAGGCCATGGAAACATAGAATCTAAGTAACTCAACCAAGTTCAGTGACAGAACCTAATTTCAAACTTGAATGTAAATATGTATGCATGCATGTATGCATATGTATATGTGCGTATGCGTATGTGTATATGTGCACATGTATGTGTGTGCATGCACGCACAAATATGTTCTACATGTGGCATACGTGCATGTGTGTGCTTATATGCATTTACACACATGTGTTTACATATACACTCATGTATGCATAAACACATGTATGCATGTAGGTATACAATGCATGTTTATAATGTATGACATATGTGTCTGTGTGCATTCTGTATGCATGTGCATCACTCGCATATGTGCATACATGCTTATGGTGGCTTGGAAAGAGTTGTAGAGAAAGAACACCGGACTGGGAGCCATGGGACTTGGGTTTTACTCCAGGCTTTGTCATTTATCCATTAAAGGTTTCTCAGACACTTTGCTGATCGTTTGGAATGCAAACATAACAGTGAGACTTGACTCAGACCTTCTCCATGGAAATTAAACAGTAGTAAGGAAAGAAGATCCACAGAAAAGAATTGTGAGTGGGAAAGACAGTTTTGATGTAGGGAATCACCTCTTCTAGAAGCAATAAAGTTACGTTAATTTGATTTCAGAGGTCAGTTGAGAAAGGAAAAATATGTACAATAGGAATAGTTTGAAAAATGATGAGGATTAAAATACGGTTTTCCATTCTAAGATCAGTTAAACTTACTGAGATCTCAACAAACAGGACAGCGTGGCCTGAGGGCAAGAGTTCTGAATACCCTATAGAGCAGAGCACACATAGGGCTGCTCTGAGGATGCAACAGTAGCAGGTGGGAGGTAAAAAACCACAGGGAAAGCGCATATGTGCTTTGTGTGTGCGTGTGAGTGTGTGTGTGTGTGTGTATACATGCTGACTTTATCATACTTCTATAGAGAAATGTTTATAGATCCAGAGAATAAAGGGACTTCAGAGGCCATGTTGTGCAACACCATCTTCCTTTGCAGTTTTAGGGGAGAAAATGACAGTGATTTGCCTGTGTCACAGAGATAGTGTTGAAGGCAGATTTGAGCTCAGATTCTCTGACTCCTGACAGTGCTATTTTTTCCCAAGAGGGCTACTCATAGCCCTGTGAAAGAAGAAAGGAGTACAAATATCCATATTTTAAAATGTGGAAATGTTGGGGTGGCCAGCTAGTGCAGTGAATAGAGTACCAGCCCTCGAGTCAGGAGGACCTGAGTTCAAATCTGGCCTCAGACACAACACAAAAACTAGCTGTGTGACCTTGGGAAAATTGCTTAACCCCAATTGCCTTCCAGAAAGCAAAAAATTAAATTAAAATAAAATAAAATAAACTTGGAAATGCAGACTTAGGAAGTTATAATGACTAACTTATCATCACAAAATCAGTGCCAGAGTGAGATTTCAAACCACATTTCTCGACTTTAGTCAGTCCGCCATCTGTCACAGTATATTGCCTCTCTAAATAAATACTGCGTTTTCTTGTAGATGCCTTTACTTCTCCTTACTTTCTAAAGTAGTTGACAATACTTTGCATCAGGCCTAAAAAGTATCAGAGCTAAAAAGTACTTGGCAGTTGTGCTTTCAAAGGGAGAGGCTCTAATGGAGTGTAAAAAAAAATGCCTTGCTGAAATGTCCATCTCCACTGGCAAAAAAAAAAAAAGTTACTAAAATCGATATACAAGATTGCTTGGCAATCTGTACAAAAGATGTTCTTTTGGTATAAGCGTGTGCAAAATATCCAGGTGCCGAAGCATTCATGTAGTAGAAGTTTATACTTTTCTTTGATTTCTGCTGTTTGATACTGATGTTATATGATAAAGTTGGGGAAAAAAGTCCATGCGTCAGTCAATGAGAAGAACAGTGAAATAGAATACTAGAATAGGAATTGGGAAATCTCAGTTTGAAAGCTTTAGGTTTGCCTCAGGTTCATCATTTGTGCAGTTGTGGGATTGGATTCCATGATCTCTAATAGTCTTTTTAATTGAATAATTTTGTGATTTTAAGTATTCAAGTAACCATGTATCTAAATGGGGCAATATTCTATGCAGGATATTACAACAAAAGTTCTTGCGATAGTTTTACCTTGGAGTGATTCCTCATTTCTTTGACTCTATACCCACCCTAGAACATTTTAGGACTCCACTGATTGCCATCTCCATGGATTTTCTCACTAATTCTCCTTATAATCATAGAGTTCATAAAGCTCAAAGAAGAAACACTTCGTTTACAGGTCAATGAAACCTGATGTAAGCCATGCTAATACAAATAACACCCTCCACTAAACATTTTTTCCCCAGATAGCTGAAGAGCCTCATTACATACAGGTCCAGGGTCATGTTCCCAGATGCAACCTTCTAGACTAGTTCTTTAATTCTTTTCTCTTAATGGGACTTTTGCAGAGTTTCCTTGGGTATTTTTGTATCTTCTACTTTACTTTATGGTTCTTCTCTTTTCCCAAAATGTGCTGTCAGTCCTCTTCATATCTAATGAGTAATGTTCTCAGCATGTCAATCTTTAGCTCTCAGCTGATGACATTGGTCATTTCCTAGGGATCATTCTTTTTCAGGCTATAGGGAAGTAGCATTACAGAGCATGTCTTATATCAGGCTACATCATAATAGAGAAAACCTAACTCCAAATTCTGTAACCTCTGATAATATTCTGGTCCCTATGACCTTACATGAGTTCTCACAGGGATCAACACTCCATCTCTATTTCTCATGTAGTCCTCCTGGCCAATTCCATTAGTTCCTTTTCCTTTTTCATATCCTATCTTACTATCCCAAAATAAACTCCCAAACTATATATTGTCATGGGAAGTCAAAAGCAATTTAGATTCCCAGGATGTCAAGGTGGTGAGATGAGTGGAGAATTTGGGCATTATTTCTACTACAGAATAACAGCCATGTTTTGCATTTCTATGATTATGCATGAGAAATGGTCTCATTCAATAGTTTTATATTTTAGTGAGAAATACAATGTATTATATTTTTAAATGCAATAGTTAGCAATCAATACACTATATTTAAAGTTTAAAAGCTAAGTGCTGAGATGTATGTATTATAAGACAGTCATCATTAGACTGGTCAAGTCTTTTTAAGCATCAGGTATGCAAAAAATGCTGTGGAGAAAACAAACTCTTGCCTTCAATGAATTTACATTATATTTAGGGAGGATAATGTATCTGTGTATATGTGTATGTGTGTGTGTGTATGTATATACATTTACACATGTACATACACACTTATATGAAAATTTACTAATAAGATATCCATATGAAGAAAAGCAAAGTGGTAGGAATAACTGAAGTTTTCACAGGATAGTATAAAGACTAAGAAGTAGATTCATGTTGGGAAGCAGTAAGAAGTAAGGAGACTGGGATTGGAACAACACTTTTCTCCCAGACTATATGAATCATAGAATAACTCAGTTTTAGAGGGAAAAAAATCAAAGTTACAAGAAAGAGTAATGGAAGGATACATGGTAGAGCTTATTACTAATGATGCCTTACACACAGAAAATGACATAAAAATCTTGCTTGAAGACACTGATTCATTTGACAAACGTTCATTTAAACAAACATTTCAAATTATGTGAAACTGTGCTTAGAGCTGTGAATACAAACAAGAAGGAAAAATAAAATCAAGCATCTCCTGTTGTCTAGGGCTTAGTCTAATGGCACATTTCTGGCATAACTCATCTAACTTATATATGATTCAAAAAATAGGTCAAATAGTCAAATAGTTAAAAAAGAATACATGCAACTAGGAATTAAGATATACAGGGACTGGGGTAGGGAGATCCTCCCTGCCCTACCAGAAAGTTAGAGGGGTGTTGGAGGAGGGCACAAAAGAGAGCAGATCAGGGGAGTGGCTTTACAGTGGGATCGCTGTTTGGGGGTTGGGGATACAGGAAAGACGGAGAGAAAATTTGTAACTCAAAAATCTCATGGAAATTAATGATGTAAACAAGAAAACAAATAAAAAAAATTATACTAAAGAAAATAATGGATTGGTAGAAATGAGAAAAGAAAAAAAAAAAGAAAAATGGATGACAGATTGAGTGTTACATTCCTATCACTAATATATTAAAAAGGTCCCAGAGACGGGCCTCCCTTTTATTAGGTTGATTCTCTGTGGAAGTTGTGTGGAAAGTCCTGAATTAATAATTACACCAGATGAGAGAATGAAAATGTTAAGCACTTAATAAATACTTATTGAATTGAATATACATTCTGATAGATTACGAATTCCATGGGAAAAGGAAATATTCATATAAACCATAAGTTTATTAAATATCAAACAAAGGTAAGTTTTTGCAATGAGTATGATGCCATTTGCTTTCCTTTTTCCCAAGAAATTAGCTTTTTACCTTTTTGTCTTTAAATCCTTGTCACCAGGTAAATTAAGTTTAATCTTTGAAAAACTTCACTGTACATTTACAAAATAAATGCTGAAAATGACAACTTCACGTGTGGGTGGCATTATACTGAATTTGCATTTTAAACACTAAAACCTCTATGCTTTTCTGTCCATTACAATTCTTATCCATATTTTGCCACAGACCTCCCAGAAGTATCAGCTTAGTGCAAAATTAGACCTGTTCTGACAGCTGGGGGGCTTAGTGGGTGGGTAGAGTGCTGGGCCTGGAGTCAGGAAGACTTGAGATAAAATACAGCCTCAGACATGACAAGTTTTGTGACCCTGGGCAAGTCATCTGTAAAGTGAGGGTAATAATAGCACCTACCTCTTAGGGTTGTTGTGAAGATCAAATAATACAATAATTTTGAAGTCCTTAGTATAATACCTGGCACATAGAGAGTGAGTGATATATAAGTGTTGTTGTTGTTGTTATTATCATTATTATTATTATTATTATCATTACTTTCTACTGGACTATTCCAGATATGCTATATGAGCAAAATGAAAATGGAACTGAAAAAATGAAGTTGGTAAAAGTCTCTGTTTCTGACCAAACATAAAAAAGAAATATTCACAAGTGGTAATATAACCTTAAAGTTAATCCACAACACATCTCAAAGATGGGAAGATTGAAAGGGGGAAATGACTGATTACAGGCAGTACTTTTACTGACTCATACAATTGCCTGAAAGCTTTGTACTATATGTGAACCTGCCCCATTCATTCCTTATCGATTTTAAGAAAGCATTTGCCTTAATGGAACCTTCAAGGCTGCATTTTTTTTCTACAAAGACAAAGTGTCTACCATGTGTGTGGCAAAATTGAGCAAGACAATGACAGACATAACTATACACATCCAGCACCAAAGAAGTATTGATGCATCAGAATAAGGAGAAAAGTTAGTATGCAAGCATCCTCAAACCATACTGTACTAGACAATGCAACTGCTTCCAACAAACTTTCCTCTAAATGACATGAATCATTCCTTCCTGAAATGTGTTCTCTGATTTAATGCTGAGATTTCCTTCTGCCTGGCATTTCCAGCTCTGTTTGCTCATCCTGCCAAGTACTGAGATTTGGGTAGCCTATAACACTCTCACTGGACCCTGAACAACGTACTGTTTGGTCTACCAGATCACAGCTTAAACTATGTCATTTTCCTTAAGAGCTCTTTGCCGAGGTCCTGGCAATTATCCACTAATTATCATCCCCCTGTTGGGGTTGAGATTCAACACAGGAAACCCATTCTAGAGGCCCATACTTGTTAGGCTAAAGAGATTTCTCTACTGTTATCTCTTTCCCAGGCTTCAGATTCTCACTTCCAATTTACGGTAGGAAATCTGTAACATCTAATGGAAGTCTTCAACTATCCATATTTCTACTTGACATTGGTCCCAGATAAAATAGTAATAGTATATTGACTCGCTTTTATAGAGTTATACACAGGTTATGTTTGTTGTTCAGTCATTTTTCAGTTGTACCTGATTCTGTGATGCCCTTTGGGGCCTTCTTGGAAAAGATAATGGAAAAGTTTGCCTTTTCATTTTCTAGTTCATTTTATAGATGAGGAAACTGAGGCAAACAGGGCAAACAGGTGATTTGCTCAATAGGTGCCATTGCAGGTACATAGTATGAGTGTACTACATAGTTTTGTTAGTCAACTGACTTTGAAACAAATGTTCATGAGATATAGACAAAAAATCATCACATCTTAGAGCAAAAAGATCTTATGAATACACACAATTGGAAAACTTAAACACTACCTTCATAGACCAGTATTCAATCAAGAATAATAAGCAGTAAGAGAAATGTGATCAAAAAGTACAAGACAAAACGGAGACTAATTTGCTGAAAACAGGGCTTAAGTTCAAATCACATAAATAAATAAAAATATTTTAAATAAAAAGCCAGTATAATATAATATGTGTAGATATAATAACATATTTATTATGTGTTTAATACAACATATTATAATAATATGGTATGGTATGATACAATAAGATATACCAAAATTCATTACAAATCAATGATTCGTGTTAAAGCAATCCTAAGAGGCAAATCTATTTCTTCAAATTCTCTTGTTAAAAAAAAAATTCTAAAAATTAAAAAAAAGGGAAAATTCAGGAGTTATTTGTACTTTCTAAGCATTAGACCAGCCAATTATTATACCAGAAATAAGCAGAGAAAAACAGATCACCAAGATTAAAGGCTAATTATGAGAATTGTAAGCAAAAAGGAAAGAAAATGTGAAGCTACTTAAAATCGGTATGGTTTTTGTCATTTTCCTTTCAGTTTGTGTGCTCATTTTACTTGTTTTCTTTTTATATTCTATGATCATATGTTTAAATACCTACACTTGTCAATTGAAGTTAAGTAAAAGTTTTCTTAAAGATGAAAACAATTAGAGCTGTCAGGAAATGTAATAGACTGCCTCACAGCAGAGTAAACTCATAAAATCAGATCATTGGAGCTGGAAGGAAATTTAGAGATTATCCAATCCATCAACCTTATCTGATAGATGAAGAAACTGAGATCTGTACAAGTTCCATGACCTGCTCAGACTCATGCAGACAATAAGTAGGAGAGTCGGGATTTGAATCCAGAACTTTTGGCTCCAAATCCAAGATTTTTCCATTATATTATACTGCTTCTTTTTCATTTTCAACACTTTGATAATCTGCATCAATGAAGGGAGTCTTCACAATGGAAGCTACCTACATTAATGAAATCTCAAGTAGAGAAGTTGTCCACATCTTCCTCTTTGCTTCCCCATCCAGTGCCTCCTACTTTGTTTATTCTTAATATAACCATAGAATAAACTTTAGAGTTGCATTTTTGTGATATTGTGCTGCCTTCTATTGAGTATATTTGCAAAAAATGTAGTTTTATTGTTATTTGTCCAAAGGGAAGGGAAGTTGCTTTAGATCAGTTTTTTTCTCCTTTAATTCCCTCATTTACAAAATCAGGAGTTGTCACTAAAGGTTCTTGCTAAATCCAAGATCATGTGACAATTTGAGGATATGACATCAAAGTTTGAGAGACAATTTTTGGCTAATTAATCATTTTGTTAATCATTTCCAGCAAATAATTTAAAAAGGAGTTCAGATGCTTTTGAATGCCAAAGACTCCTCATGGAATGTAGTCAAGGCTTATATTTCCTTGGAAAAGTATGTGTTCCTGAGGGTGGCAATCAACTCTGAGTGGTTAACAAGCAATTAGAGAACGGATATTATAACCTATTCTAATGAGGAGCTGAAGGACAAAGTTTATTATGCCACAAATGGACAAAGAGAGACTATCTCAAGCCAGACCACCCCAGCCTCAGGCAATCCAGCCTCTGGGAATGGAACACAATGGGTTCAAATGCACCTTAGATTAAATTCTTGGTTAGGTTCTCCTGTTGGGTTGGGCAACAGCTCCAAGATTTCATTTCATCATGAGCCCTGCCCTTGAGAGAACTAAACTTTGACCTAATCTCCAAATGAGAAAGAGAAAAAGTCATGAGTCTCCCCAATATTAACAATTATTTAATAATCGTTTCTTTCAGGGTGGGTGGACTTTGTCATAAATCCTGTTAGAATGCCCTCATCTTCCCATTATGGAAAATGTGAGAACAATGGAGAGGATTTTACATGTTATTACCAGTGCCCCAGTTTACTGTCCTGACTTTAGCTCCTTCCATTTTTGGTAACATTATCATTCAGCCCTGTTATTATTTTTTTGGTTTGTTTGCTTTGTTTTGTTCATCTTTTGTCTTTCTTTTTAGATCTGCTTTGAAGCAGAAGTTCTCAACAGAGTTCAGAAGACTTAGACTCACTGTGCTAATTTTATCTGTTTCTCTAAGGACAAAGTATAGAAAAGTGAGAGGGAGCACCCTGTTACTGAAGGAGTTGCAACAAAGCCTGCCAGAGGTCCGATGTAGGGGACTTCTTCATGGGGCAGAAAATTGTATTTGGTTTTCTTCCAGCTCTGAGATTCTATTTCTTTCTAGCCTGATTTTGACTTTGTCCCGCTTTGGCTCATATTAATGAAATACGTGCATTAACAATGCCAACTCCACTATAATGCTCCATTTCTCATTGCGCAGACCACCAAAGAATCCTTTCAAAAGGACATCAGGTGATACCTTCCCCATATGGTGATCATCTCATCATTAGGTTGTGCATTGCTGATAGTCTGATAGTAAAGCAGCTGTTTCTCTGTATTTTTACATGGCCTGATTCCCAGTCACTGTCATTTAGCTTATAGCAGATGAAGAGCTGGCCCATTTGTTTTACACCTGCATATACAACTGAGCCTTTAGTGTTTGGCAAGGAGACTTGTGTACAAAGAGAGGGAACGTTTCTAGCACTCTATAGACTGAGCTAGAAAAAGTAACTGCTCTGGATAAAAAGTTAACTCTTGTCACTCTGTTGTCCATTTTATGTAATTAAGTCATAAGCATCCTGTTGTTGTTTTTGCTACTCTTAATCTGATCAGTAAAGTTTTAAAAGAAGATAAAATAGCATGCTTTTATTTAGGGCCCCCTTATTTTCTGAGTATTAACCTCATAATAGAGAGCAGATTAATGGTAGTACAGCTAATAGAGTGCTGGGCCTGGAGTTAGGAAGGTGTTGTTCAGTCATTTTCCATCACATCCAACTTTACATCACCCTATTTGGGGGTTTCTTAGCAAAGATCCTTGAGTAGTCTTCTGTTTCCTTCTCCAGCTCATTTTACATATGAGGAAACTGAATCAAAAGGGTTAAGTTACTTGTCCAGGGTCACACAACTGGGAAGTGTCATAGGCTAGATTTGAACTCATGAAGATGAGTCTTCCCGAATCTGGATGCAGCACTATCTCCACTGTGCCATCTAGCTGCCTGAGTTCAAATCTGGCCTTAGACCCTTAATGGCAGTATGACTCTGCCTGTAACTTAACCCTGAAATGGTTAAGGAAACAGTAAACTACTTCAGTATCTTTGCCAAGAAAACCCCAAATTGGGTCATAAAGAGTCAGATATGACTGAAATAACTGAACAACAGCAACAACAAACACCTGATAATATGATTTATAAAACTGCTTAGCTAGAAACAGTCTGAAAATCCCACTTCAGGAATCTCAGGCTTGTGTTGCCATATCCACGCTTTCAATGCCTGTCCTATGCCTATAGGGAAATCATTTAAATCTTTTTATAGTTCTCATATTACAAATTTATATGATTGACTGGTGGGGCTGTGGAATGATGATGATGATGATGATGATGATGATGATGGTTTTAATTACATATTCTGTAGAAGCTGTTTAGTATTGGGGATAGCACAAGCACTCTAGGCTTTTGTTGCTTTGTCAGGGGAGAGTTGTCTATATCTGAATTCTTTCTATTGTATATATTAGATATACTAGCTGTGAGACCCTGAATGATACTTCACAGTACCTCAGTTTGCTGACCTATTAAAAAAAAAGATAATAAAACTTCAATATTGCTCCCACCCAGGGATATTGTGATAATCTTATGAGATATTCCACAGTATATGAAGGTCTTTTCAAACCTTAAAATGTTTATTCAACAAAATACATAGTAAGTATATGCTCTGTGCCAAGGATCTGTGCTAGGCATACCAAAGAGAAAAAAAAAACAAAAACAAGAAAAGGTCTTGCCTCCACATAACTTACATTCTGTTGTGCAAAACGATGTGTATATGGTGAATACACAACATCTGCGTGTCTCCCATGGCTCAGAGCCCAGGAGTCTGGGCTTACACAAAGCATGTGTATAGACAGCCAAGTGGCACACTGGATATGGCGATATATCTGGAGTCAGGAAGATCTGGGTTCAATCTGGACTCAGACACTATATAACCTTGAGCAACTCACTAAACTTCTGTCTGCCTCAATTTCTTCATATGTAAAATGGGAATAATACTCCCTAACTAGCATGGTTGCTATGACAACTAACCAAGATAGTA
Source organism: Pseudocheirus occidentalis (assembly GCA_028646575.1). Lineage (NCBI taxonomy): Eukaryota > Metazoa > Chordata > Mammalia > Diprotodontia > Pseudocheiridae > Pseudocheirus > Pseudocheirus occidentalis. Next base: position 61,439,363 of record CM053601.1, read on the forward strand.
TTTGTTAATCACTTTGCAAACCTCAAAATGCCATAAAAATGTTTGCTGTTATTTTTATTCTCAGACTGATGCCAAAGGAATTAACTTTATTTCAATAATTGCTCCCACTTGGAGTTCTCCAAGAGAATAGCCTAATATGCTCACTCTATTAATCAAATCTAAGGTTCCCCAAAGTGACTAATAGGGTCCTAAACTCCCACACATTCACTCAATATCGATAGGTATCAATAATGGGACAGTTTTCCCATTATGGGAAATGCATGAAATATAAGGCAATCATAGGAAATCAGGAAAGAAAATTCAGAAACTTAAACTAATCAGATAATTCATTGGACTCCCTCTGGAAGGTAGAGACATTTGAAGGGCGAATAAACAAAAAATCCTCATTCACCTTAGATCTACAATGTTTGATATTCACTGTAATAGTAGGGAAGAGAGTGGCAAGATCTAGATCCTATTGGCCCCCTTGCCATGACTTTTAGTCCTTCAGGTGCCAGGTGATTCTTTTCCTTTTGAACAAATATGTCTCTTAAAGAAATTCTCCCTCTAGAAGGCTGGTGCCCAGTTGGTCAAACTCAGGATCTCTTGATCCCTTGGGAATTCTAGAACTTTCATGCAAAGTCCATTCTGTAGAATGTTAATCTCTAGCTTGTCCTAAGGAAAGGAAGGAAAATGTTTGAAAATGCATTTAAGAAGTGGAAGTCTGAGAGCTCAACATTTCAGTCTCACTATGTTCTCTCACAAGTAAGAATTTTCTGCTCCTGGGAGATGGGGGTTGGGGTGGAGATGTGGATGGGAATGTGTAAGGGTAAGTAAATCCCCTCTAAAAACCACTATTTTTTTGTTGTGTTCTGGTCTGGAAGCCCAGAAGAGAAAGAGGGAATGAAAGACCTTGAGTAAAATATATCTTTCTTTTTGAGAAATGCTTGGGTCCCTGAAGCTCAGTCACAAGTCATAAAAGACACCTCAGTCACTGAACACCAATGCACTAGAAAAGTTAGTTCTATCTATATATATTTTAGTAAGGTTCCAGTCCCATATATGTACTGGCAAGGATGAGGCCTTTCAGGGAAAGGTCTATACTCTATAATCTAATCAAGGTGACTAGGGCACTCATCAAATTGATTAATAGTTTCTTTTATTAACTTGTTCTCTTAACTTATTGGGACATACCAATCCTAATAACAAGAGGAAATAGATCTCTTGAGCTCAACCACTCAGGGAACTAGAGTTTCATTCAGTATTGTTCCCTCCTCCCACAAACCAGCACATAAAGAAATTACCCTTTAAACAGTTATAAAGTCTAGACTAATATCCCTTAATGTAATCATACAGAATGCTGTTTTTAAAAGAATAATACTATATTGATATCTGGTGTTATGTTATGACAATTAAATCCAATTATGTAACCATATGTTGAGTACTCCCTTATGAAAAGGAAAAAAATAATTAAGCAAAATAAAACAACACAGTGACACAGTCTGACAGGCTATGTATGGTCCAATGGGAAGCACATTGGATTTTGAATGAAAGGACCTAAATTCAAATATCTATTTTGTCACTTACTACATATTTTACCTTGGGTGAGTCCCTTAACCTACCTTAATCTACCTCTCTGGGCCTTACTTCCCATTTTCAAAGTGAAGAGGTTGGATTTTCTGACTTATATTTTATTCTAGCCCCATCTGGTGAATTTATGAACTTAGAACATGCCTCATGTCACTATATCTAAACAAAATTTAAAAAGATTAATTTCCTCTTAATTCCTCTTGAATTCAGAGTGGTCAATTATAATTTGTTCCCATGCTGCCTATCACTAGTATTATATAAATGTGAACTGCTATCATCATTATTAGAGGCAGGCACTAGACAGGTGATTTCATTGGTGTAGAGAAATTCTACATGGGGAACTGCTCCCCACCTGCAATAGATTGACATCTTTCTGCAATACACACTCTAGGGCACTGGGGGTTTGAGCAATTTGCTCAGTCACAGACCCAGTACATGATCAAGATCAAGCATGAAGTTCTAACAAGAAGGTTGGCTCTCTGTCCACTATACCAAGATATTATTAGTAATAATTAATATGTTAATGAAATTAATATATAATACCAAGCAATATATTACTATATTAATTAAATCAATATACTAATCAATTAAATTAATATATAATATTGATATATAATAATAATACATGACAACAATAAAAACTATAGCAAATACAGATATTTCTGACAAGACCTTCTTGTGATGTCTATGAATAAAGATGTATTCTTGAGAATTCACTCCATATATAACTCATATATGAGAATACATATATTTCTGAAAAGTTTGCTGTAAGCAAATTATCACTTACTGAATTTCTGAATGTCAAAATATTTTCCCATTTCCTTCCACTATACAGTTGTTGGCCCCAATATATAATTCAATTGCATCTAAAAATTCAGCAAATACATAAATACACATATTTAAAGGGAAGATAAATCATCAGAAATACCACCCTCTTTTGCTCATCACCCTGCATTGTATTTCACTATGTGCATTGTATATATCATACACACACACGATACCAATAAAAAAAGAAAAAACATTGGTGCTCAAGACCTAGAGGATGTTAGGGTCTAGAAAGCAGGACCTAGTTTTTCCATCAGTCTGACAATTGAAAGTATCTGGCCTTTAGAGCTCATCATAGTCTCCTTTTTGTGGCTTTTGCAGAGTAAAAATATGCTGGAAATGATCCCCAGCACAACCTCTGGCTTGTTCTAGGGAGGTAGTTTAAATGTGGGTTTTTGTTTATTTTTTGTTTTAGCTTTTTTTTTCTGAATTGTTTGGAGGATTTTTGTCCTAGAACTCAAAGCTAAGCATAGATTACTTTTTTTTAAAATAGATTAAGTTTTGCTCTTGTCTTTGTGACAGTCCAGAAGTGTCCTTGACTTAATTGACAATTCCATAGGGTTCAGAAAGGGCTTTGACTCAGTGTCCCAAAATTGATGAAGGATAAATTTATTCTGTTGGCCAAGAGTTTGAAATCTAGTGATGGTCTTTCAAGCCCAGGAGCAAAGCTATGGTTGTCAACCAGTGCTTAGGGCATGGTGAATATGTAATTGTGCCCTGGTGCTGTGATTGAGACATGATGAAGGTAAAGTCTGGGAATTTCACTGGCAATTAGGGCATCATAAGAGTGAAGTGGTTGTTTTAGAGTGAAGGTCAGAACTTGCTTTCCAGGTTTGAGGCTTAACTCCATGGTCCATGTCTATTTTTTAAGTTGAACCAGCAATCGGGGTGATATTACAAGTATGATCCTGTTGCAGAGAGGTATAAACATGGCTTTGTGTATGGGCTTTTACAAGGCTTCAGTCAGTTGACTGGAGTGGCGAGTTGGGGGATAATGAGGACTAGAAGGTAGGGGGAGGTTTCACTGGCAACCAAAGCACATTGATGTTACATATACAGTTGGGGCCTTGAGTTCTGTGAATTGTGAACTTGGTCCAGTGGTCAGAAAACTGGTCGGTGGTTGAGATGTTTGGCAGGTCTCAGGGCCACTAGGAACCTCTTACCAAAAGTTGAGACCCCATGGTGGTGTAAAGCATTGTTTAAGAGATGTTAAAGGTAAACTGGTTACCCTGGCCTAAGGCAGGACAAGTTAAGGGAAAGGCTATGACTATGGTAAAGTTCTTTTCAGTGTGTTCATAACTTATTCATAACTTTCCATATTTCAAAATGGGTAATGGAAGAGTCATTGCCAAGCAGTCAAGATTAGGATAACTATTTGAAACACAATGGGACAGCTAGGTGACAAAGAGAATCGAGCACTGGGCCTGAAGTCAGGAAGATTCATGTTCCTGAGTTCAAATCTTTCCTCAGACGCTCATTAGCTGGATGACCCCTAGCAACTCACTTAACTCTGTCTGCCTCAGTTTACTCATGTATTAAAAGAGCTGGAGAAGGAAATGGAAAAACACTCTAATATCTTTGTCAAGAAAACTGCAAATGTGGTCATGAAGTCAGACATGACTGAAATTGACTAAACACTTGAAACTTGGTGGATGAAAAAGGATTCCTATTTTGACTTGATAGTCAAACCATGACATTTGCTTTGTGGTGATTTTGTTACCAAAATAATCCAGTTTGGTCTAGAACACATGACTCAGCTAGGTGACTTAACTGGCTTTTTGGAGAGAAGTAAACCAATGCTCCTGGAAATATGCTTTATCTTCTCATTCCTCTACTTGAATGATAGCTGCAGCCCATCACAGTAAAGAGGCCAGAGACAGCAAGAACAACGCAATGCATGTACGGCTGGATGCATTCACTTTAGGTTGTTTACTTGTATCATAGTACTAGGTCCATCCAAGGTGCAGAGTAGCCTCTCAGGACAAGGAGAAAGGTGAGACGAATGAGGCATGAAGGTCCACCTCCATTGTGCTTCTTATGTACTTTGAACTTAAAGTAGGTTCATAAATATCATTAACTTTAATTTTAATATCACAAATTCTGCTTAAGAATATGTTGCCAATATTTCTAATTCTTTTCACAGTGAATTCTAATAATTCCAGATCCTTCACTGAGTAGGGAGGATATCAAATAGAAATATTACAGTTTTACAAAGAACCCAAATAAAAGTATCAGAACTATTCCTAGCAACAGTTGATACTGTTGTCTAAACAACTTCGTATAAATCAGAATGGTACCTATGTGTCAAAAGATATTTTGTAAAGAAATAGGCTTATCTTATGAGGCTAGGCAAGATGTATAGTAAGTATGTCTTGAAAAGGAAACCGAATAAAATGATAGGAACCCAGTTTTTGTATAGACTCCACCGTTAGCAAATAAATTTATTATAACTTGGGAGAACAAATTTATAAATTCCTGTTAAAGTTGCCAATGGGGACCTCAAGGGCTCTTACATCAGTAAAGTACACAAGATTTGGCACCAAAGTTGGCAAGATAAATACACTTTAGCAAAGACAGACAAACATAGGCACTGTTGATTTTTCTAGATAACTCGGTCTATCTTAAAAAGCATCTTTCTGTCTCTCATCTATTTGTAGTAGTTAATGCTACTATTAACAAGTCAGTACTTTGGGAGGAACCCAGTACAGGACAAGTATAATTGCAGTATAATATGTATTCTTTTTAAACCTCAGTCCTTTAATGCCAGATTCCTTCTCCATTTTGTAATAACTACAGGCTAGAGACTGGACCTATGGCTAGAGAACAGCAAGATGAAGACATTCGCTTTATTAATTTACTAATGCCACTTTTTCCTCTAACTTCTAGACTCAGAGAACAGCCTAGAGAACAAATACATTAAATAACTTACCCAGTGTTACAAAGAGCATCATGTCAAAAGCAGGATTTGAACCCAGGTCTTGATAGCCAAGGAAGCTCTCAACTCACTCTGCCAAACTGCCATTCACATTCTGGAAAATCTTACAAACCTCATAAAATATACATTTCAACTTCCAATTCAGTTCTCTTTTACTTCTTTTTAAATTCCTTTTCTTATGGCTCATGATTGCACTGCCGAATTATACTTGTTCCATGTGTCTAGATAGCTAAGTAAAAATCAGAAATCTATTTAAATGGGCTCTTTCCTCCTGATTAATTTAGAGCAGCATGTATTTCACTGGAAAAGCCCAGTGAGAAGATTTGCTGTTGTTAAAGAGAAGAGTCACAGCTGGTAAAAGTCATCCATCTCTGAAGGAATTCTCCAGTGGGATTCATCAGACGATAAATATTATCCCACTTTTCCTCCCCCTAAATTTTTGGTCTTTTCACTCACATTTATCTTCATAGTCTAATCAAGACTAGTACAAAGGGTTGACAGGACAAAGGTCATGGTTAGGGGAAGTGACAGTTATAAAAATGAAGTGAACGTGTCAAATATACCTTACCTAGCTTTATATTATTATTTTGTTGTTGATCTTATTAGTATAATTAGGAGGTGGCTGGGTGGTACAATGGTTAGAATTCCAGGCCTAGAGGCAGAAAGCCCTGAATTCAAATCCAACCTTAGTCATTTGGTAGTTGTGTGATTGGGGACAAATCACTTAACCTCTGTTTGCTTCAGTTTCCCTCATCTGTAGAATGAGCATAATGATAGCACTGACCTCCCAGGGTTGTTGTGAGAACAAATGAAATGACCTCTGTGAAGCATGTAGTGCAGTGCCTGGTGCATAAGAGGCATTATATAAATGTTGGCTAATAATAGTACTTTAGTAGTAGGAGTAGTAGTGGTGGTGGTGGTGGTGGTGGTGGTGGTGGTGGTGGTAGTAGTAGTAGAATAATCAAGGTCCTTCAATTCAAGCATTTATTAAAAACCTGTGATGTGCCAAACTCAGTGCTAAGTGCTGGCAACACACACACACACAGGAAAAAGACAGTTTCTGTTCTCAAGACTTCACAGTCCTACGGAGGAAACAGCAGACAGACAATCAGCGAGATATATTCAGGATAAATTCGAGGTAATCAACAGAGGGAAAGCCTATACATGATGATATTTTAGCTGAAACTTGAAGAAAGTCAGGACGTGGAATTGAAGAAAGAGGAACTTTCAGCTATAGAGGAAAACCAAGAAAAATGCCCAGATTTGGAAGATGGAATAACTTGTCTAAGAAATAGTAAGGAACTGAGATTGAGTTCAAAGATCATCAGACAAACTCTTTTATTTTGCAGATAAAGAAAGATATTGCTACCCAGGGAGGCTAAGAGAGTTATAGAAGGTTGTATAGGGAGTGAGGGTAGCAGGGTTAGAATCCAAGTCTTCCAAATGCCATCATGCTTTTTTTTTTTTTTACTGTACTTGTTGCTTGTCTCTCACTCTGGGTTAGAGTATTTTGTGAAAAGGCCATAGAATTCAGAGAAGTTAAAAGGGGACAAGCTTCTATTCCACATGAAATGAGTATCATGGGCCAATGGCCAGAGAACAAGAATGAGAATGGAATGTTAAAAAAGGACATAACTGGAGTGGGGAGTACCCTAGAACCAGAAACCTTGAAATGACGATTAATCCTGTCAGTCATGTCCTATTCTTCATGACCACACTTCAGGTTTTCTTGGCTTTGATACTGCATTGGTTTGCCATTTCCTTCCCCCCCTCATTTTTCAGTTTAGGAAACTGAGTCAAACAGGTTAAGTGACTTTCTCAGGGTCACACAGATAGTAAATGTCTAAGGTTGCATTTGAACTCAGGTCTTCCTGACTCCAGGCTCTACTCTCTATGTCTACTATGTCACCTAGTTTCCCTTTGAAATGATAATAGCAAGCATTTATACAGAGCCTTAAATTTTGCAAAGCATTCAAAATATCATCTCATTTAATTCTCACAACAGCTCTAGGAGGTAGATGCTAATATTATTAACCATTTTATAGATGAGGAAATGAGGTGACAGAGAATAAGTGACTTGTCCAAGGTCACACAGCTAGTCAGAATCTGAGGCAGAATTTTATTTCAAATCTTCCTGACTCCAGACCCCAGCAGTCTACCCAACGTACCACCTAGCTGCCTCCATAAAGCAGCCTAGAAAACATCAATCCAAAACTCTCAGAGCATACAGTACTTAACAAAGAAGCTACCAAGTAAAGTACCCAAGGTCAGGCAGGTAGTTAGTAGCAGAAACTTACACTAAAATCCAAGCCTTCTGAATCAAATCTCATTAGTTTTTCCCCTTTATTTTATACATGCAAAGCTGTAGGAAATGAGGTTTTAACCTCTTTGGGATTTCAATGTAATTATGTGTATAATTTCATTTCTAATCACATTGACTTTTTATTTTCTTTTTAAAGGCAAAATATTAGTTCAAATGACAAGCTTCATTTGGATAATTCCCTTGATTATGGAAGAATAGTAGCTAATTTACCAAACTGCCTGAATATTCAATCATTTTAGTTAGAAAAGAACTAACTTTCTCTCTCTCTCTCTCTCTCTCTCTCTCTCTCTCTCTCTCTCTCTCTCTCTCTCTCTCTCTCTTTCTCTGTCTCTCTTTCTCTCTCTCTCTGTCTCTTTGTCTCTCTGTCTCTGTCTCTGTCTGTGTCGCTCTCTCTCTAATACACACACACATATATATCTATGAAATCTGAAAATACACTGCATCACTTTGTTGACTAAAAAGCAATACTGTTCTAATTACATAAGGAAAAAACAAAAGCCCGAAGCATTCTGAAAGAGCAATGGTTTTCAGTATCTTTCTGTATGACATCTTCCAGATGAGCCACTCTGGAATTGTTTTTTTTATTGTGTTTTGTGTTTGTAATTTCTTTTTTGACTCTACCTTGGTAATTGGGGGCAGGAGGGAGGAGGAAATACATCTTTCTTTTAAGGCTTTTCCAGTAAGGTAGAAAGTACCAAACTTCTCTTCATTGCTATAAGTACAAAACATTCTGTGTCTCTTTCTTGGTACAAGTACAAAAAACTACCAGGAAGCCCCATACCAACTCCACTTCCCCTCCAAATACAAGGGAAATGTAGGAAAGAAATAGTCCCAAAAGGCAGCTTGGTATAGTGGATAGAGCACTGGAACTGGATTTTAAAAGACCTGAGTTCAAAATCACTTAAAATCTCTGCCTCAGTTTTCCCATCTGCAAAATGATGGAGGCTGAACTTGAGCTAGGCTCTAAATTTTTTAACCTCCGATCTGTGATTCAAATCAAAAGGCTAGACAGTTTTACACTCTAAAGTTCAATGTTTTGTGCTTTGTTTTGTTTTGTTTTTCCTGAAAAAAAAAAGAAATAATAAAACTTAGAAAAACTGTCCAGTTGAAATGCTGTAGTATAAGATCCTTTTTCTGCTTTCTCATCACCTCATCACAATTGGAACTATAATACAGAAAATTTTCAGAATTTATTCAGTGGGGGAAAAAAAGATTTCCTGATCCTTAGAAGCAGACTCTTCACTTCACAGGCACAATCTGTATTCTGTCTTATGTTCTGTGAGCATTGTTATCACCACCCTGTGTCATTCTCTGGAAATAAATTAGGTTTCAGGAGATGCAGTCAGTCTTCCAGACCAATGGGGGAAATTTTATGGTATTACAGATACACTAAAGCAAGGAAATCAGCTGCCAACTTTTATTTAATAAAAGCATTGCTGAGTTATGAAATTGCTGCTATATTTTCCTAATACCAAATAACTGACAGAGGTAATTATCAACCTAATATTTTTCTTTCCATCTCTTCTTTTCTTTTAATCTTGATGTAAGGCATTCCAAAAATGTTAGACTAATTTTCAACTGTTAAAGATTAAAACTTCACTAAGACTTTTGAAAGGAGACAGCTGGGTGACTCAGTAGACAGAACACCCGACCTGGAGTCAGGAAGACCTGAGTACAAATCCAGCCTTAGATACTTACTCACTGTTACCCTGGGCAAGTCAATTAACCTCTCTTTGGCCTAATCTATTGGAAAAGGAAATGGTAAACTACTCTAGTATCTTTGCCAAGAAAACCCCATGGATAGCATGGACCACAAAGTCAAGACTGAATACCCTCTACATGTTAAGCTCAGTTCACTGTTCTGCCTAAGTAATCCCTCAGTACCCAAGTAGGTACTGAGGGTGGTAGCTTCACTTTTCCTAGCAACTAGGTAATCACTGATTACTACTGCATGGTATAACTGGTAAAATTCAAAGCTCAGAAACTCAAATCTTTCAAGCCTCCCGAGTCTTTAGCAGTGGCATTGATGGTTGCGATTATGTGTGAAAGAGGAGAAAGAGGAAACAGATCTTGGTGATGTCATATATTTTGAACTGTTTACATATGCAAAATTTTTGGAAAATCCAAACTTGATCTATTTCCAGAGATGAATTAATTCATCTCATTCAATTTTAGTGAAAATTGGCATACTGTTACATGGACTGTCCCGTTAGTCTTAATGTTATTTTAAGCTGTTGGTAGCACCAGGACTTTGGTGAAACCCTGTATAGAATTTAGTCTGGTGTGATTGGTGAGAAGACTGGACTTCTTAAGCAAAAGCCTTCATAAGGTCAATTTTTCGGTGAGAGCAGCTATATGGCAAAGTAAACAACAACAACAACAACAAAAACACCCAAATTCCCACATTGTCTTTTTCCAAAACTGTGCCTAATCCTGTATTTTAACAGAAACTAATAGTTTACTAATGCATTGATTAGAGACCTAGAGTCTGTCTAAGTTGTTCTCCCTCTTATGTTGTTGTGTGTCTATTATTCTCTTGGTTCTACGCACTTTGATCCGCATCAGTTCATAGAGGTCTTCCCAGTGTCCTCTTGAGCTCTCCATTTCATGTCTAATGGTACCATCATATTCTATTAAATTCATATGCTATAATTTCTTTAGACATTCCCTAAGAGATGGACACCCACTTTGTTTCCAGCTACTAAGAAAAAGAGCTGCTATAAATATTTTAACAGTAAACTTAAAGACTTGAAGACTGAAAGACTGACTTCAAATCTTGCCCTAGACCCCAGCTATGTACAATTAGGACAATCACAAATTTCAGTTTTCTCATCTATAAGATGAGGATAATAATAACACTTACCTCACAGGTTTGTTGTCAGCATTCAATGAGATAATATATGTTAGGTGCTTTAAAAATCTAAAGGTACTGTTTCTATCATATATATATGAGTATATGTGTGTGTATATGTAAATACACATACTTCATCTAATCTTTTTTTAAGCTAAATAGCAAGTCATTCAGCCTTCCACCCTGTAATTCATTCAGTTAATAACAGTTTCTTTCATCTCATATTTATGAAACATTTGAAAACATTTATTTCTGAAGTTGACGTTTTTTGCAATTAGAAATTCCCACATGCTTATTCCATGGTTTTAATTGTTATATCCCAGGAATTTGTATATGACACTGTTAGGGAAATGTATTCTTATTAATTCTGACTTCAGGTATAAATCTGCACATTCCATCTCTGGAGGATGGATAGGCTTTTGCATAGACTTTTTATGTCCTTAAATATGAAGGGTTAGACCAACCCCCACACACACTCACACTCCCAAACTGGTACCAGAAAAAGTACTGCCTGGGGCACAGTTGTTTGGACAGGTGCCCCTCCAACAGAAGAATTCAGTGAAAATTTAGAACGTAGGTTTTGACCAGCTAAAAGGATTAGTTGAAGCTTAAGAGCCGGTGCAAGGACTCTTAGCCCACTCAAGCTGGCCTGCCAAAATTATACTGTCATACATTGTGTTTTTAGCATTATTATTGTTGGGCTCTCCATTCTTCCCTTTCATGTTTATGTCCCTTGATTTGGAAATTATTAACTGTAGTCTGTAACTGTTTGAATGTCATGGAACTATTATACACAAAGCAAGCAACAGGTGATGCTGATGATGATAGCAATAAGTAGTATTTATGTAATCTTTAAGGCTTTTACATTTCAATTAATTATTCTTTAAACAAATGTTTATTATCTATTCACTCCTTTCATTGAAAAATGACCAAAAAAAATCTTACAACAAATATGCTTAGTCAGCAAGACAAAAAAATCCAACATTGTCCTTTTCTTAAAATGTGCCTGATCCTGCATTTTAAGTCCAGAAACTACTGATTTACTAATGCATTGATCAGAGACCCAAAGTCTGTCTAGGTTGTTCTTCCTCTAATGCTGTTGTTGTGTATATTATTGTCTTGGTCCTACTCCCTTTGATCCGCATTAGTTCATAGAGGTCTTCCCAGTGTCCTCTTAAGCTCTCCATTTCATGTCTGGTGGTATCATAATATTCTATTACATTCATATACCATAATTTCTTTAGCCATTCCCTAATAGACAGACACCCCCTTACTTTCCAGCTACTATGAAAAAAACTGCTATAAATATTTTATTATTCACTTAGTAATGGTTCATTAAAATTTTTTTTTGATAACATTAGGATATAAAGGGTAGTAGTAATACTTAGGGTATGCAATGGTTCCAAACTGCTTTCTACAATACCCACTTTAAGCTTTTTAAGCCCTTTAAGTTATCTCATTTGGTTCTTCCTCTTAGTATTCAGTTGTGTCAGACCATCATGAGCCCATTTGAAATTTTCTTGGCAAAGATACTGGAGTAGTTTGCCTTTTTCTTCTCCATTTTACAGAGGAGGAAACTGAGGCAAACAGGTGACTTACCCAGGATCATGTAATTAGTAAGTATCTTGAGACCACATTTGAACTCAGGTCTTCCTGAGTTGTGATTCTCCAAACAAGGTACTGTTTGGTACTATCATCATTTTATAGATATTGTAGCATGAGACTGAGTGGTTAAGTAGCTTGTCCAGGGTCATATAATTAGTAAGCTTCTGAAACAGGTTTCCTGATCTTCCTGATTCTAAATCCTATTTGTGCTCTAGCGGTATGAACTTAAATCATTTTAATCTCTCTTTGAGTTCCAGTTTCCTTATCTGTAAAGCTTGGTTGAACATGATGGTCTATAAACTCCCATCCAGTTTTGCAATTCTCTCTGCTATTTATTGGCCAATGCTCCTGGTTCTGTTTATCTTCTCTGTTGTCAAGCAACTTTCTCTCTCCTTTTCCACCCTACAAGAAGGAAGCCTGTTACACATGAATGGTGGCAATAGTTGGAAAAAGAGGACCTCTGTTTGAATTGCAACTCTGCTACTTACTACACTTTTCTGTGGCTTTGCTAAAGCTATTTAATGTCTCTGTTTGTCACTTGAGGGGACTGAAGTAGATGATCTATATTGTTCCCTCCAGGGCTAAATTCCCAATGCTATCATCCTCTGCAGTGAAATCATGGTAGTCCCAAATTGATCACCCTCATAATGCATGCAGGTTAAACCAAGTTGAAGAAGAATGTCTGTAGCCTAGATTATGCTATACAATGAGATGGCTAGGCCACAAATTATTTTACTAGCATTTCTGTTTAGGACAGGCCCTGCAACTAAGAAGTAAATTATAAGTTGACTTTTTGGGGGCGATAAAGGGAACAGGTAGGTCTATGATTTCTTTGGTATAGGGAATTCCTAATAAGGAAATTTCTTGCTCTATAGTTTATAGTCTTAAAGAATTGTCTAGGGCATTGAAAAGTTGGCCGGCTTGCCTGAAGTTATACAGTCAGTATGTGCTAGAAGCTAAAATTGCACACGTGTCTTCATCTGATCATTCCTGTAATCTGACAAATGAAATAAGGAAATTGTCATATGTATATTTGTGACCCCCTAAGACTTGTATTTGAAATGTACCTTAACTGTCCCATCAATATGAGATATAGAGAATGGTTGTTGAATGAACTCTGAGGCTAGTCATCTTTCCATTACTCCAGGTATTTTTATCCTTTTTCATGTACTATGAAATTGAGAGTCTGGTGAGGCCTATGAACTACTCTGTGAATAATGTTTTTAAATGGATAAAATAAAATACATATAATTACCAAGGAAACCAATTCAACTCAATAGCGTTTATCAAACTATATATAAAAAAATGATGACCCTGGGTTAAGAAGCTAATATTACTCAGTGCTGCCTTTCCTAGAACTGAAAAAAAGTGAAGAAAGCAAAGTAAATCACAACTGGGAAATTGTACCATGTTTTCAACAATTTCAAGCCAGTGTCTGGAGCCCATAAACCAAGTTTTGGACACTACTATATATCACATGAGGCCATATGGCTGCTGCAGCAGCCTTACCAACTAAGGACCCAAAGACATAAGTTCTCACCATGACTGTCTCACTATCAAATGTCTCCACATTAGAAACAGATACGTGTTTTTATTCATGGAAATGAACTATGCATTACTATCTGCTTTGCTACTGCCACTCTAAAGGCTATTGGACTCTTCCACTCTACTAAATGATGTCTTCCTCTATTAAAATGGGAACTTTGGAAGATTAAGGAGTGTCTTGCTTATCTGTTTGTATTTCCAGTGCTTAACACAATGCTTTTCCTATAGTAAGTGCTTAGCAAATGTTTCCCCTCCCCCATTCATTCATTCATATGTCTACGAATGAAAAAACATCATAATGCCAAGAGAATCAAAATCACAACTTATTCAAAGGGAAATGAGGAGCTGTATAATGAACACTGACAACTGTTCATTGATAACCATGATTTTTTTTTGTATGAGAAGCAGCATAAAAGGGCTCAAGGATAAATATGACTCATTGAAAATAGCAAGGCATGTCACAAGTGAATGATAACAGATAGACATCCCAGGTGTCACACTGGAATCCAAGAAACATTCACATACTCATGGGAATATCTTCAGTGTGTTGGGTGAATGCTTCACTTTTGTGGAAAGATGTGGAAAAGTATCACACAGGATCATGAGATTTGTCCAAGTTCCAATATGTACCAATGGAGAGAAGCCACATTTTGAGATCACTGATTCATAAAAATAGGACATTGAGTTTTAAATTCATTGTTTACTTAGTCAATCAGTATCTTCTTAATTCTATGCTTGTAAGAAGGCAGTTATGTTCTAAATAGTAACATGAGCTCACATGATTATCCTAATCAGGGACTCTTCCAGTCCAGAGAAGCTGTACAATAAAATGGAAAATTTTTTACAATTGAACTTGGATTTAAGGGAAACCTTTGTCCCAAAACTTGGGCTTTGACATTGAATAACTGTGTGACTATGGTTTAGTCACCTAACCTCTCAAACTCTCAATTAATTTGTGTGCATAAAAGATAGAATAGTGCTGGCATTACTAACAACAAAGGGGTGTTATTAAAAAAGGGTTTTATAAATCTGAAAGCCTGAATGGATGTGAGTTGCTGCTATCCACCCAAACAGGTTTGCCACAGTCATACTAATAATCTCCAGTGTAGAATAAAGTGGAAACCTACATTGATGGCCCAGAAATAGAATTTACATAACAGTTGAGCTTCTTCCTAAGTAATTTCTACATTTTCCTTCCTTTTTCCACTCTTATTTCCGATCATTTCTTCCAAACCTTTGTCATATGTAAAACAGTGAGTCTTCCAGGATTGCCAGTCTACCTGTTCAGGTTAACTAACTTTTTCACATCCCCTTAAAGCAAAATGATGATACTCCTAGTTTTCTTACATAACTTTCTCTTCAAAGGAAATATCAAGAAAACACCACCCACCTTGAGTTCCTACTCTTTTACTTTGCCTCTTCTTGGTATCAAGTGTCTGGGTATAAGACCTCCTTGCCCAGGAGGTCATCTCAGATCTTCTCTGCAACCGGATCGACATCTCCCAGCTGGTCATCACCAAGGAGCTGACAAGGGCCACCGCCGACTACGCAGGGAAGCAGGCCCACGTCGAGCTGGCCGAGAGGATGAGGAAGCGGGACCCCGGCAGCGCCCCCAGCCTGGGAGACCGAGTGCCCTATGTCATAATCAGCGCCGCCAAGGGTGTTGCGGCCTACATGAAGTCAGAGGACCCCCTGTTTGTGCTAGAGCACA
>CM053601.1:61455226-61548272 GCA_028646575.1 Pseudocheirus occidentalis
CCATGATAAAACTATGTGGTGGGTTAGACTATAAAGTAAGGAAAGAGCAAAGGATCACCCTAAGAGGAAGGATACTCAGGATTCCTTATAAGGAAACAAACATTACCTTTATTATCACATAGTAAAGTCAATTCTATCTAACAACAATCACTAAAAAATTAGTTAAATGACAACCTGTATTTGGCATTTTCCTATATAGCTGGCAAATTGACTTTAAAAAGATATGGTAACAAGTTTAAGTGAATTTTAGAAGGCAGAAGTAACTTTATCCTTTTTGATGTGATTTACTGGATCCTTAATTTTACACTTTCATTTATCCATTTTTCAAAATTTATTTATTTACTTTGGGTGTGTAATATTCTGTTCCACAATCCCTTGAGGCCCAAATTTTCGCCCTCTCTCTCCTCCCACCTACGTTCATGGTGGAATGCATTCAAATATAGGTTCTATCAAAGTTAGTCATCACACATATGATGTGTCTGTAATTGTGGACAAAGTTCTCCTGGTTCTACTCTCCTCGTTCAGCATCAGTTAATATTCAATTATCAATTGAAGAATGGTAATGTTAAGTCCAGATATTAAGCCAATTAGGATGCTTATCTTTTGGTACTCTTAAGTCATATAAAAAAAGGAGATTCAAAAGAAAAGTTGAATATAAGATACATATGTTCTATGAAAAAATCAAACACTTTGTATCATCTAGCAAATAGATGATTATTCTAATTTATTAGTCAATGACTATCCATTTTGTTAAAATATTTTCTTTTAACTTTAGCTTCCTTTAACTTCTTTTTATAGTTATATTTATTGCAGGACGTTAGCCACAGGAAATCAAAAGGATTTCTGATATGTTTTTTTCCTTTTGTAAAGTGAAAACAATTACAGGTGAGAAGATGAAAAAGTTTCTTTAAATGGAGAATAAACCTTCAAATTTTAAAATATAGAAATATAAAATCATAAGAAATCATCATGGAGTCATCGAGTTATAGATCCTGAAAGTCCTTGACAGACACAACATTCAATAACTCCCATCTTACAGTTGACCAAACTGAGTTTGAGATGAGTGTAGCAGCAAGCACCCTGGCATACCCAGGATGGCTGCTAGCACAGGTTCTTTGAGCTCCTTTTCTAAAGGAAAGCAACTCAAAAAGGGTTAACAATTTTACTTTAATCAATCAAACATTTATCATTTACCTAGCTCAGGGGAAAAAGCCAGCACCCTGAACTTCAGATGATACAAACAGAAGTTACAAGAGAAAATAAACACAATTCAGCAGACAGGGCTTCTAACTGTCTGACCATTACATTCATACCTTGTTAGTCACCAGAGAAAGAATCACCAATGTCTGGGTTTTCAAAGTAGGGGGCTGAATTTGTGTGATTTGGCCCAGAGTCTTATCTGGCCAAATCATACAACTCTTCCCATAAGTGATCCCCAAAACAAAACCTCACCTCTGAGGTATATATAGCCTTCTCCAGGGTCAAAGAGCATCACAACCCTCATGACCCACTTGAATACAAAGTAACAAAAGTTGCACCTTCCTGAAAAACAAGCCTCCCACCACAGGCTCCAGGTGAGCACATGCAGCCTATTAGGGGGCTGAGTATGTTTCCAAATCAGGAAAGACCCTCAAATTCAACTTAGGCTTATTAAGCATCAGGGAAGACCTTAACATCTCTATTACCATTACACTGATGCAGAGTGATCTGCCTACTATCACCCAGGTATCCATATCCTATTCAATTTCTCTCTTCACTATATTATGCCTTGTCCAGGAATACATTCTTACAAATTTTCATTTTTTTATATAGGAATAAAGAGAACAATTACTTTCATGTAGATAAATGTGTTTTCTATAATGTTATGCAAATAGATCAAAACCGTGAGGGAGGATTATTGTTATTGCAGAATCACTGTTATTATTCATCCTTCATTTCAAAGAGGACCAATGACACCGTGGGGTGATGTTTTGACTCATTATAACAAAGTTGATTTAAGGGAGGCAAAGTTGCACAAAGTCATCAGCTGCACTCTCCTCCAGAGTCATCAAAGACCAGTGGCAAGATGAAAATCAAGATAACTAACAATGGCCTAAGATGCAGTGCATTACCCTGGCATCTTCAATGCTTGACTAAGCCCTAAGTACTCCACAGCACCAGCTTCAGTCACCTTCGTGGGTATTGGAACAAATTGTTCTGATTCACCCTTTTGATTGGAAGAAATCTTCACACACTTGGGGTAGACCTCCCTGCCAAAACTCTCCTCAACTAGGTTTTTAGCCAGTCTGTTGAAAGAGTTTTAATGGGGTGTGGCTACTACACATGCTATAGCTTTTGGGGGCCACAGGTAAGATTAGGGTGAAGGTGAACACCAAAAGTGGATGAGGAGCCTGCAAAAGTGCTCAGCAAATCCTCAACCAGAGGTGTTAGTCCTGCCTGAGCACCACATATACCACCATTTGACTCAATTCAGTTTGTTGATCACAGGAAAATGTGGTAAAAAACATATTTAAAATCTACTACAATCCCTTACGACTACTAGAAAATTGAATCATTACTAATGATCCCTTGCACACAGCTTAAAAGAATCTTGGATCACATGTCAAATATAGCATAGAGGCAGTATTGAAGAACATCAGACTTGGCATCAGAAGATATGAGTTTGACTCCTACCTCTTCTAGTTAATAGAGTGCAAATTATTTCATTTCTCTGGTCTTCAAATTAATCATCACTAAAAAGAAGGTACTGAACAAGGTGATCTTTAAGATTCCTTCCATCTTTAAAGTATTGTGACGTGATATTATTATAACATTATGGTATGTGATATATCTATCTATTTATCTGTATTCCATTCTGGATGCCACATTTTAGGAAGAACAGTGAAAAAGAAGATTAAGTCCAGAGCATTCTAAAATCTAAAATAAATCTTTCAGCACAAGTTGAAAGAACTGGAGATGTTTAACTCAGAGAAGGGTAATATGGAATATTTGATAGCTGCCTGACAATTTGAAAGTGGCAAAAGAGAAATTTAATTATTTAATTTAGTCTTAGAGGGTAGAAGTGGTACCAATGGATGGAAGTGACAAGGAGATAGATTACTATTGGGTGCAAAGAAAATGTAACATTATGGGAACTCTACAAATTTAGGGAGTTGTCTCTCAGGTGATAGTGAGTATACTACTTCTGATAAGTTTTTAATAAAAGGCTATTAGTTTTAAAGGATAATTAAGGGGGGTTAAATTTACTCTAGAGATCCTTGCCAAACCTGGGATTTTATGATCTGGTGCATTGCCATAGAGAGAGAGCACTTGTATTTGGAGTCAGGAAAGCCTGAGTTTCTCCTGCCTCTGGTTTATATTAGTACTGTGTCCCTGAGCAATTAATTTAACCTACCAGGGTCCCAAAAACTTTCTATGACTATATGACAGAGCAGACTGAAATATTCTTTGGTGAAGCTAATCTCAGTGAGATTTCGCTATACTGATAAAATTACAGATAGGGTTAAAAAAGAAAAAAATTCCAAGACTCAATTTTACACTGCTCTAACACAACACAACACACACACAGAGTATATACAAGTGATAACAATAAGAAATACGTATGATTTTGAATTGTCAAGGGAAGAATCTAGTCTTACTTTATTTTTATCTAGGTGCAGAGAGGCAACTAGGTGTAGCAATGGATAGAATGATGGACCTGTACACAAGAAGACCTGAATTTTAATCTGACCTCACACACTTACTAGCTGTGTGACTCTGGCCAAGTTGTTTACCTTCCATTTGCCTCAGTTTCTTCAACTAGAAAATGAAAATGACAATGAAATGTAAATAATTAAAGCACCATCTCACAGGGTTTCTGTGAGTATCAAATGAAATAATATTGACATGCCCTTAGCACAGTTCCAGGAACAAAGCAGATGTCATATAAACACTTATTCTCTTCTTCCAGTATAAAAACAAAACTTTAATATGTAAGTCACTTATATGGTTAAGATTATGATTTAGACCACTCTACCAAAAATACTCTGCAGAAAACTGTTTATTTCGAAGCTAGTTTTCAAAACCTGTGATGTTACAGCTCTAAATATGAGCCAATGAATTCAGTTTTAGCAATTCATTACAAATCTGCAAAGCAATCAGAATTCACTAGAGCTTTATATCCATACACGGTCAATAGATATGTCAACTTACAGTTCGTAATTAGTTGGGGATGGAAATTGCCATGCTTTGTATAGTCATAAAGAATCTTATTGGATGCAGTGTCATCAAAAGCAGAAAACTATTGTCTAAATTAGTCAATTATTTTGACTAATTCAAGCCATCAGCAACTTCAATTTGATACTCCAGAAGCCCTTTCATCATTTTTTTCTTTAGCATTCGTAACATTCCTGATTGGAGATGCTTTATAAATGATGACTGTTCATTATTCATTCCTATAATTAGGCTGCAGATAATTGTTCACTTTGGATTGGGGTAGCATTATTTTGGCAAAGCAGAAACCTGCAGAGTAAAGCTCGAAGCATAACTATAGAAAAAATGCTGGCACACACAATTAAATGTCTGTATTTGCATTCATCCTGCCTCCTTTGTGGCCCAAGATTCAGACCGCAAGAAATAAAGAATCATAAAGCTCATTGTCGAATTCTTGGGTAGAGTAAAAGTACCCATGGTTCAGCATCATCTAAAGTTCTTAACTTGATACTCTGTGGTTTTTATTCATATCAGAAAACATGTTTTCTGATAAAGGTACATTCTGGTAAAAGAAAATCTAGTGAGCTGAGAAGTCTTGTTTTGAAAACTTCTTGCCTGCCTCAAAAAAGACCTCCAGAAAATAATTAAAATTGTTAAGAGCCTGTGATTTCAGAGGCAAAGGCAAAGCAACATCAACAAAGCATAGAGAATACTGGACTTTGAATCAATACCTGAATTCAAACCAAGTTTTACTAGCTGTGTTAAGATGGGCAAATCACTTAACTGCCCTGAGCCTCAAGCAACCCTCTAAGTCTGTAAGTTAAAAAAGAGTTTGCGTCTGTATTAGGAAAGGAGGGGAAGAAAGGATCAAGTATTTACTAAGTGACTGCTATAGGCCAATAACTTTGCTAAGGGCTTTATATTTTCACATTTTACCCTTCTAACAATTTTACAATTGAGGAAAATGAGTCAGAAAGGGAGTAAGTGACTTCTTCAGGGTCACACAGTTAAGTATGTGCCTGAAGCTGGTTTTGAAGTTGGGTCTCCCTGATTTCAGACCCAGTGTTTCTTCATTTAAACTCTCACTGCTATAATCACACATCTAGATTAAAAAGAAAAAAAATTAATCACTAATAACACAGAGTAGAATATAACAATTAAACATCTTAGAATCAATGGAGGTTTGAACCATATAACTGATTCATCAGTGTCTTTCTTATGGAAATGGTGAACATTGTCTAATCTGCTAGAGTCAAGGGAATAGAACAGAAATGGCCCCCATTGGTACATGGAGGCTCTAATCCCAACTCTGCCTATGTGACTTTGGGAAAATTATTTAATTTACATGAGCTCTCATTACTTAGATCAGCAAATAAGGGGACAGATAATGTTTAATAAATATTTATTGAAATGAATTCAATTAAATGCATAAGTCAGGCCCCCAAGAGGCAGCAGGGTATAGTGACTAATTGACTAATACATTTGGGGTCAAAGGATTAGGGTAAGAAGCCAACTATTTCATTGACCCACAGTTTGAGCTGGAGCAAATCACTTAAATTATTGATATTTCTTAAATGAGAGGATTGGATTAGATAAGATCTATGTTTACTTTCAGCTCTGAGTTTATGATTCTATATGATAATATAATATTTATATTACCTGTTATGTACATTTAGGGACTTTAACTTAAAAAAAAAGGAAAATATCGTTTTTGAATCCTTAGGGCCAAGCACACTGCCTTGCACACTGCCATCCCATAATGTATTTCTCAAGTTGAATACAAGATAATAGATCTAAATAAACTTTGAAAGTGCTAAGAGTTCAAGATATCACACAAAATTCATTGTTAAGTCATTCAGTATAACTCTGGATAATTCCAAAATTGTTCTGTTCCTTATATCTTCTTGATCAAGCAAAGATACATTTTTAAAATTGCTCCAGTCCTCTTGATCAGACTGTAGGCTAGTTCTTGGATTTAACACTTAACTGAAGTCAAGCCATTTGCAAGGGATTGCAAGGGATTTCTCCCCTCACCCCCCCCCCCCATTGCTAATACTTTTGCGATTCTGGAGTTTACATTCTATCTCCTCAGCACTTAAAGGAGAATCCCTGGGTTGTTTAAGTGGATATTTATTGGTCCCCTAACTCCATTTTTAGTTAGATTAGTTTATTTTCAGTTTGCTTATATATACTCACTAGACTAATTTTCCCCCTCATACAGATTTCTCACACATGCATCCATCTGCCTAATATACACATCTCTTGGTTAAATTTTATTGCTTTTTAAAAGCCAGACAAGTAAATTGCAATACCTCAAATGCAGAATGGTTGGTTAGAGGAGCTTTTTTTCCTTTTATTTTTGATCAATTGACTGTATCACTGATTTTGAATCCAATGGTCCTCTAACAATTGAAACCATCAGATCCTAAATGATGTATGTGTAAGTAATGCACCGTGAGGTATTTGCCTGAAGGACTTTACTAAAATTCTTCAACAAGACTCAGCCAAGTCTTACTAAAGCACCAAATGGAATGGATATTCCAGGGTAACAGCCTTGAATATTACACTTTTTGGATTCTGAAGTTTCCATTTTTCTTTTCTTTTTATTAAATGGCCACTGTTCTCTAGGAGAAAAGAAACCATTTATTTAAGTGCTTGAAGGTTCTGTGTAACACACACACACACACACACACACACACACATACACACACACACCCCAGACTGTTTCTATCTCAAGGCAAAGTGTCTGCCAAAGGCATGTCTCTGTCCCATAGAGTTCAACAGAGCAATATCTAGGTTCTATGTCTCACAATGAGGAAAGGTTCTCCAAACACAAATACTTAACACTAATTTGTGAAGTATGAGGTTAGGAAGATCTTCATTAAGCTCACCATTTGCCCTCAGGTCAAAATGAGAATCTTCCAGAAGAATGACAATTTATAGCTGAATGAACTGTGGCTAATGAGCAGTGTGCTTGCAGCAAGTACAAATCACTAAAGTAGAGAAGTCTGAACATGGTTTTAATGGGGGTTAATCAACTAAAAGGTTCCTAATTCACTCTGTACTTGTCAGACTAGGTGAGTCTGGCTTTCTGATTCTTGAGCAATGTCACCCCGTGTATAACTGTAGTATCACAGACCTTAATCAGTTCCTTGTTTGGGTTCCAAAATGCCAGACACAAATCATTTGTGAAATTGAGCAGCACTATTAAGGGAATAGAAAAAAAATACTATACAACAACAGCAAATTGTTTTTCCTCCTTTTATGTGTGTATAGCAAACATTTTAAAGATCTAGAGGCTTATTTTATATATGTTTTCTATAGGGCTTACTTATATTTTTATATAGATTTAGACAAGATATTCCAATTAATAATGAGTGGCTAGTGGAGATGTTTTGAGTTCCAAAAGTATCTGTTACTTAGAAAACTCTTCAATGATTTCATTAATTTCTAAAATGTTACTTAAATCTTGTTCATGAAATTATGATTGATGTATTAACTTAGATACATAATGAACAATCATTTATCTGTGAATAAAGGTACATACAGCCTCTCCCCTGTTCATCATGTGGCCAATCTGGTTTCCCATAAAATCCAATTGAATCAAATGGACGTTTCTTTAAAAATATTCCTATTTAACATTGAGCTCACACCCATGAACCAACATATACAAGCATACATTGTTTATTGGTATTTCCCACTCCCCCCCTCGCCTTTGGTGAGTAAGAGTAGCATCAGTTCTAAGTATATGTGTGTGTGTATCATATATGTGTGTGTGTGTATGTGTGTATATATATATGTGTGTGTGTATATGTATATATATGTGTGTATATCTACCTATCTATCTATCTGTCTGTATATCTAACTATCTATCTATCTATCTATCTATCTATCTATCTATCTATCTATCTACCTATGTACAAGTAGTATAAGTTCTAAATGATCAATAATATATGACCTTCTTTCAGATTCCCTGGCCATGCTGAAGCTGGAGAAGAAAGTAGGACAAGGTCTTGATGGTGGTGGGATATCATAACAGAATGCATAAGATTTTGATCCTACAAAACATATCAAGAATATCCCAGCATATCAACTTCAATTTAATTTAACAAACTTTTATTAAGAACCACTTATGTACTAGACATGGGAAAAACAGAGGAAAAAATAAAAATTGATCCTGACCTTGAGGATATTTCAGTCCATATTTATACAGAGACTTCTGTTATATAAATGAGGAAATAGCTGTACATATATAGTATAATTATATTTTATATAAATATACACACATATAAACATATACATATGTGTGTACATACATACATATATATGTATATATGTATACACACACGCGAGGAGGAAAATATTACAAATTTCGGGAAGCAGAGAAAGCAACATCTGAACAGAACCTTTAAAGACTCTAAGAATTCTAAACTACAGAGATGAGAAAGAATTTTAGGTAAAGAGAATGAAAAGCAGGAGGAAAGGGAATAAACATTTATATAGTGTCTAATACATGCCAGGCTTTGTGCTTTTTGATTGCCTTCTTTTTCCAAAACGTACTCTGTTGACTGGAGATAAATAGTAAATGTTATGCCAACATTCTAAATATAATTATAATATAGGGCATCTTGTAACAAGATTTATTTAAATTCAACAATCCCAGTCAACCTGAATTGTTGGTATAGGAAGCAGTGGGGTTGAATAAGAACTGCTATTGTTTGTTTGATTAGTCATGTCTGACTTTTCATGACCCCATTTAGCATTTTTTTTTTGCTTTTAGGAGGGGGCAGGGCAAGGAAATTGGGGTTAAATGACTTGCCCAGGGTCACATGGCTAGTAAGTGTTAAGCATCTGAGATCACATTTGAACTCAGGTCCTTCTGATTCC
This sequence comes from Pseudocheirus occidentalis, assembly GCA_028646575.1. Classification (NCBI taxonomy): domain Eukaryota; kingdom Metazoa; phylum Chordata; class Mammalia; order Diprotodontia; family Pseudocheiridae; genus Pseudocheirus; species Pseudocheirus occidentalis. The sequence goes on from CM053601.1 coordinate 61,464,305, forward strand.
AGGGCAGGCGCTCTATTTACTGTGCCACCTAGCTGCCCCTGCATTTGGCATTTTTTTGGCAAAGATAGCAGAGTGATTTGCCATTTCCTTCTCCTGTTCACTTTACAGATGAGGAAAAGTGAGACAACCAGGGTAAGTGACTTGCCCAGGGTCACCCAGCTAGTAAGTGTTTGAGGTCACATTTGAACTCAGGAAAATGAGTCTTCTTGACTCCAGGCCCAGCATTCTTTCAACTGCACCATCCTGTTACCCGGAATAATAAGAATATAGGTGTGAAATAAGAAAATCCGTGCTAAAAATTCATGTCTTCTATTTACTAACTGTGTTACCTTGAGCTAATCCTTGAATCTCCTTGGACCCTCAGAGTCGTCATTTATAAAATGAGGAGGTTGGACTAAATGGCCTCTGAGGTCTCTTCAAACTCTAGAACTAAGAACTTATGAGCCATGAGGGATTGGCATCTGTACCAGAGCTTATGCAAAATAATAAATAATACAAACTTACCAAACTTTTTATTGAATACTCATTATAGGCAAGGCCTTTTTGTACTGGGTGTTGAAGGTAATGATAATCACTTATTGCTATCCTGCTTAAGAATTTAGTCAATGGGGGTGGCTAGGTGGCACAGTGAGTAGAGCACCAGCCCTGGAGTCAGGAGGACCTGAGTTCAAACTTGACCTCAGACACTTGACACATTTACTAGCCGTGTAACTTTGGGCAAATCACTTAAACCCAATTGCCCTAAAAAAAAAGAATTTAGTCAATGATTCAATTGAATAATAGTTTGTGCTCAAAGCAAGATAAATTTTGTTCAGCTACCCAAGAAGAGGTGAGTTTCCCTTTGGACTATTAATGCCATTTATATGACAAAGAAAAGAAGATTAGATTTACTTCACTTAGCTTACCTTTTCATGTCCTTTACGTGACTGATTTGTGATAGGCCACCTGTTCCTTATTGTATGTGACCTGACTATGAATCCACATCTTGAATATGCACGACATCATTACAGCAAACTCATCAAGAAGAAAAGCAATTTGCAGAATTTTTTTCATTATATAATAATTTTGCCTCCCAGACTCATTCGAGTGCATGGGAAAATGTTTCAAAATGTCTATAATAAATATCTTTTCCCTGGTTTTCAGGAATAATTAGCAGGAAGGCAAGGATAGAAAAATAATAACAGAGGTCACTGAAAGCTTTGATTTCATTTAAAGACATCATTTTCCATTGCTAAAAAGGTGTAGAAAACACTTCGACAACCTATTATCTATGCTTTTGAAATAAACAACAAAGAATGCATTTACGAGCATAGCAATTATTTTATGTATGTCTAGGGGCAGAAAATCACAAACCACAGGAGAGTATACAGTTCTGTCCTGCTATTTAGGGATTAAATGTCAAGAACAGATATTTATTCTTCATTACTATTTCAACAGAATTTTATAATTAATGCCTGGGGGAAGGCTAGCTAAAAAAATATGTTTGTAGGATTAAATGACTTTGTGATGTTTTAAAAGAGCATCCTGTGTCCTTGGCTCCTATTTTAAATATCTTTTTCTATCTATGAATCTGCCTGTTCTGACCTCTTTCATTCTACTTTTCTCATGCTTCTTTCTGACCTGCAAAATATGTATTTATTGATCATTTGCAAGCACCAATGATTTTGATTTTCATTTGACATTAAGAGAGGCAGGATGGAGTAGTGGAGAGACAAAACTGTCCCCAGAGTCATGAAGATACGGGTTCAGGTCTCACCTCTATCACATACTGTCTTTGTCACCTCTCATCTGGACTATTTAAATAGCTTTCTAAGTAGTCTCCCTGCCCCAAGTCTCCCCCAACTTTTTTGCTCAGCTTCCAAATTATGGGTTTGATCATGTAATTTCTCTACATGATGGACTCCAATGCCTCCCTATTAGTTCCAAGATAAAATATAAACTATCTTCTATTCAAATCTCTTTATAACCTGCCCTCATATTTTCAGTCTTCCTATACTTCTCCCCTCCATGCATTATATGATCTAAAAGCAATGACAAAGGATATTCATTTTCCCATTTTGGTGCCTTTGTACTGGCTGATCTTTAAGTCTGAATTTTTCTCTCCAGGCTTCCACCAATATCTTTCCTGGTTTCCTTCAAAGTTCAACTCAAATGCCATCTTCTACAGGGATCCTTTCCCACTTCTTGGCCCCCTTGACTCCCATCTGCTAGAGCTTTTCTCTCTGAGACGTATTAAGCACTGATTAGGCACTTATTGTGTGCAGCAGGTACTAGAAATATTAGCATTTTGAAGTGACCCTTGCCCTCAATGGGCTTATATTTTACCGAGGAGGGGTGCTGCGATCAGGAGGAACATACACAGAAGCAAAAACAAAATACTTTCAAAATAAATACAAAATAATTTTTTTGAAGCAAGGAGCAAACAACTGGATAAATCAGAAGTAAGCCTAGAACTGAGACTAGAAGAGAACTTGAGATTCTAAGATATGAAGGTGAAGCAAGGAGGGAATTCCAGGCATGAAGAAAGTCTGTGCAAATACAGGGAGATGAGAGATAGAATTGTGTATAGCAAAGGGTAAGATGGGCAATTTGATTAAGGTCATCAAGGGAAAGAGTATGTAATCAGCTAGAGGAAAATGGCTAGAGTGTGAACATCTTTAAATATCAAACAAGAATTAATATTATTTATTCTAGAAGCAATAGGAAGATATTAGAGTTTTCTGAGGAAGTGTATGAGAAGGTCAATCCTGTGACATAATATAATAGTCCTGCAGCTGTGTATTGGGAGCATGGAAAAAAGGTGAGGCTGGATGAGGGGGTACTAGCTAAGAGCATTTCTATCACCAAAATGAGAAATGATGAGCATTGTGGTTGTGGTTGGATGCAGAATGTGAGGTGCACTGTGAATGAAGAACTGACAAGAAGACAACTCATTGGATATAGTTGATGAAGGAAGGTACAAGGTCAAGAATAACTTAGATTGTAAACCCCAGTTTCTGAAAAATGGTAAGACCCCTGAAAGGAAAAAAAAGCATGGTAAAAATGAGTTTACAGAGAGGGAGAAAATAATTTCCATTTCTGACATGTTGAGTTTGATATCCATATAAGACATATATGTGCCTGTCTGTTTATGAGGGATGAGAGTCCCAAACAAAGAGACAAGGGTACATGTGAAGATTTTGGTTTCATTAGTGTAGAGATAATAAGTATATTAAAGATGATAGGATGCCTAATACAGAGTACTGAAAAAGAAGAGAAGAGGACCTAGATCTGAGTAGTCTCCCTAAAATTTGGAAGGAGCATCATGCAGAAGGAAGCTATGGTAGAAAGTATATGTGAACTTGAGGCCAGAAAAAAAATGAGGATATGGAATTTGGGATGGTCATAATCCGAGGAGACAGTATTACATAGTGAATACCTCATAGCCATATACATCAAAGGTCAAGTTTTGCCTCTGTAAAGCCAAGAAAGAACAGCTTTTCAGAGGTCTGCTGCTGTGGATAACTCTAAGGTTCAGATCACATAATATAGTAAACTCTCTATTTATTCAGCATTCACAGTGTTATAATATAACAACTTATCACTAAAGTGGCCACACAGGTTTCACCAAAGTGGCCACATAGGTTTAAGCAAAAGATATCATGCAGTAAGTCCTCAACTCAATTATCCTTAAGGAGTAAGCCTACATAAGGGACACAAAGTACAAAGTTCAAAATTCTCCACCCAGGGGCAGAGTTAAGATGGCGGCGTAGAAGCAGAAAAACTCTGTGGGCTCCCCCATAACCACCTCAAATACCTATAAAATGTGACTCTAAGCAAATTTTAGAGGTACAGAACCCACAAAGTGACAGAGAGGAACAAATCTCCCACTGAAGGCAGCCTAGAAGGCTGGCAGGAAGGGTTCATCACAGCACGCCGGGAGCCCAGCCCAGCCCAGCATGAGTCTGCAGTTTTAGCCCCAGGGCAGCCTTGACCAGCTGTGGTTGGAGCATTAGGGAGAGTGGATCACCAGCAGCTATGACAGTTTCCAGAATTATCAACTCATTAATATGAAAGACAAAGTAAATGGTAAGTAGAACTCTGCTGGATCTAGGGGTGATGGAGACGTGGTCCAGCCTCTCCTCCTGGGGTGAGAAGTGGTGGAACCTGCGGCCCTTTAGCCACCTCTACATTTCTACTTCAGTCTTCCCAGCACGTAGACTATAGGGGTGCAAGCGACCATTCAGAGGCTAAGTACTCCTGCCTTAACCTACCTGGATCTGTATCCCGTCGTTGGGTGGAGGTCGTGAGGTGTGTGACCAGTGAGCCAAAGCTGTTCGGGGCTGTAGAGACAGTGGCCTCCTAATAGCTCCTGCAGCTGCAAAAACCCCAGCAATTTGGGACAAAGCTCTCCCCTCTGGAAGCAGAGTTCTACTATGGCAAAGAGCTCAAAAGCCAAGTAATACACTGGCAACATGAGCAAACAAAGGAAGCAAAGCAAGCACAGCCATCTAGCTTTAGATTCCTTTTTTAGGGACAAAAAGGATCAAAGCATGGAAAGGAAGGAAGACAACACAGTCAGAATTCTGGCACCAAAAGTTTCCAAGAAAACTATGAATTGGTTACAGGCCATGGAGGACCTCAAGAAGGATTTTGAAAATCAAGTAAGAGAAGTGGAAGAAAAATTGGGAAGAGAAATGAGAATGATGCAAGAAAATCATCAAAATGAGTCAACCACCTGACTGAAGAAAATAACACCTTACAAAATAGACTAACTCAAATGGCAAAAGAGGCCCAAAAAGCCAATGAGGAGAAGATTGCCTTAAAAATCCAAATTTCCAGATGGAAAAACAATTTCAAAAGCTCACTGAAGAGAATAATTCCTTCAGAATTAGGCTGGAGCAAATGGAAGCTAATGACTTTATGAGAAATCAAGATACAATAAAACAAATCCAACACAAACGAAAAATCGAAGGCAATGTGAAATATCTCATTCGAAAAAACTACTGACCTGGAAAATAAATACATCAGAGGCAATTTAAAAATGTCTGGACTACCTGAAAGTCATGATCAAAATAAGAACCTACAAATCATGCTTCAAGACATTCTCAAGGAAAATTGCCCTGGTATCTTAGAACCAGAGGGCAAAATAGAAATGGAAAGAATTTGCTGTTCACCTCTTGAAAAAGTTCCCAGAAAATAAAGAAACACCTAGGAATATTATAGCCAGGTTCCAGAGTTCCCAGATCAAGGAGAAAATATTACAAGCAGCCAAAAAAACCCAATTTGAATACTGTCAAAACCCAATCATGTTAACACAGGACCTAGCAGCTTCTACATTAAGGAACTGAAGGTCTTGGAATATGATATTCTGGACATCAAAGAAACTAGGATTAAAACCAAGAATCAACTACCCAGCAGAACTGAGTATGATGTTTCACGGGAAAATATGGTCATTCAATGAGGTGGAGAACTTTCAAGGATTCTTGATGAAAAAAACAGAACTGAACAGAAAACTTGACATTTAAACGCAAGAAGCAAGAGAAGCATGAGAAGGTAAGCAGGGAAAAGAAATCATAAAGAACTTATCAAAGTTGAACTATTACATGTCTACATGGAAAGACAATAATTGTAACTTATAAAACTTTTCTCAATATGAGGATAGTTGAAGGGAATATAAATGTGTGTGTATGTCTATACAGGAGGGTATACATGCATATGAATACATATGTGAGTGTGTGTGTGTATATCTATATCTATATCTATATCTATATATACATATGTGTATGTGTGTGTACAGGTATACATAGACAGGGGGCACAGGATCAACTGAATAGGAAGGGGTGATATTTAAAAGGTGAAATTGAGAGGTGAGAGGGGAAAATAATGAGAGAAGATAGGGAGAGACAGAATGGGGTTAATTATCTCATATAGAAGAGGCAAGGAATAACTGTTACAATGGATGGGAAGAACAGGAAGGTAAAAGGGAAAGGGTCAAGTTTACTCTCATTGAATTTGGCTTAGGGAGAGAAGAATATACACTCTAAATTGGTTATCTTGTCCTACAAGAGAGTAGGGAGGAAAGGGATGAGAGGAGGGATGATGGAGCAGAGGGCACATTGGGGAGGGGGAGAGTAGTTAGAAACACACACTTTTGTAAAAGGACAGGGACAAAGTAGAGAATAGAGCAAGTGGGACATGGAAGGATAGGATGAAGGGAAATATAGTCAAGTCTTTTGTAATATATCCACTATGGAAATTTTCTTTTGTAACTACACATGTACAACCTATAAAGAATTGCTTATCTTCCCCTTAAGGGTGGGTGATGAGGGAGGAACAGAAAGAATCTGGAATTCAAAATTTTAAAATAAAATGCTTAAATAATAATAATTATTATTAATATTATTAATATGCAAGTTGGAAATATGATATACAGGCACTGGGGTATGGAGATACATCTTGTCCTATCAGAAAATCAGAGGAGGATTGGGGAGAATATGGTAGAGAACAGATTGGAGGAGTGGGTATACAGAGAGATTGCTGTTTTGGGGTGGTGAGTAGGGGAAAGATGGGGAGAAAATTTGTAACTCAAAATCTTGTGGAAATGAATGATGTAAACTAAAAATAAACATAAATGTTAATTTAAAAAAGTTCTCCACCCCTAAGTCACATCGTGTTAATTTCTCAGTCAAAAACTAGTCTTTCTTTTTGACTGGAGATTAGTTTCCCATCATCCTTAACTCAATCATCCTTAAGAGGTACAAGGTACAGAGTACAAAGTTCTCCCACCCCTAGGTCACAGTAAATCATGATCTTCTCAGTCAGCACTAAGATCTTTTCATTTTGACTCAAGGCTGGCTCTCTGATTCCATGGTTCCTCTTCATAGGTCCAGCTCCTGCCTGAATCTACCCAACTGTCATCTGGATTCACAGGTCGGCAGCTCTCAGATGCTTGTCTAGTTCCTTATCCAGTTTCATGTTGAAGCTCACAGTATCCAGTCCACCTCAAGTCCTCTGTACTTTCTGTTTCTGGGAAGATGAAGCTTAGCAGAGCCACCATAACATTTATAAACATTGCTGGCATCATCATCAATTCACTATCTGCCTGTGAAATTGACACAGACCCACCTACAAGGTCTGAGAACTCAACACACATCATCAGTATGGTCCCAGGACCTCTGAAACCCTTCTCCAGGACATCTATAAAAGACAACAAGAAAATCCTCTTTCAGAGCTTCCTGGAAGTTACTGGGGCTTCTGTACAAAGTATCACAAACACAAATCAACACAGACAGACAAACAGAGTGCTGGCCTCCGCAACCATTCCCTGCCTCAGTTCTGTTCTCTCCCAACTTGGGCTTCTCCTTATATATGGTCATTAGTTCCTCCCTATTCTGCTCCTTCCTGTTGCATCAGCAAGTTCCTCCCACTGTGGGTTTCATAAATTCTGTTTCTTAAGAAAGACTTGATACAATTAAGGCAAGACTCAAAAGCAACTTGAATTGAAACAAAGTGCTAATTCAATAGCTGAAACAAGGGGCTAAGTATACCTTTGCTTGCCATTACAGCCTCTAACATATACTGGCTATGTGACCCCAGGAAAATTTTTCATTATACCAGTTCAGCCCTGGGTCTTGAAGTTGCAGAGCAGTTCCCCATCTGAATTGTTTGAGGGACTCCATTAAATCAGTGAAATTATAAGTACACCCAATCATAAATTCCTCTCCTTCCTTCAGATAAAAGAGAGGAGGTGAACAAAGTCATGTCAGGGTCTTGAGCCAAGCAATTAGTATATAATTGGAATGGGCACATTTTAGTAGCAATAGTCAGAAGGACAAAGGCCATGAATCCAAATACTTAAACCATTGCTCGATCACCAGGCATATCTCAAAAGTTTGTAACTTTAGAAATCGAAAAGATGGTCTGAGGCAACATACTTGGTCACAACAACATGTCAAATTTTGATTTTAACCAAGGATCAGATAAGCTTTGACATGTTTCCTTCAGGAACAGATCCTAGAAATAGCTCATCTGGTGTCTGTATATGGAGTATCTGACTGAAAAGTCTAGACTGAGAGAAGCACCAGCTCCTAAGTGAAATCCTAACCCTTCCCAAAACTGAAGAGGCCAAAAACATTCCCCTCTCTCTTATCAATTTTTCTTATGATATTCTATCAACAAAGAATTACTCCATCATCAACCCAACTATATTCATCTGGAACTTTCCATCTGCTCTTCAATCGAACTTTCTTTTATATGTTGTCTTCCTCATATTGAGGAATATATGAGCTCTTTGTGAAGAGGAACTATTTTAATTTGTCTATTTTTATTCCCAGTTATTAGCACAGTATTTGGCACAGAATAAAATCCTGTTAATTCGTTCATTCATTCTTACTTTTGGCCGTCCAAAAGATAAACAAAGATGTTCCCGTTGCTTTTTGCTGAAAATATAGGCTACGCCTGGTATGTAGAAAGGGGACACTTAGGAAAAAAATGCTTAAGATGTATGTTCCTTGGCTTTCTCTCCCCGCTGTTTCAGGAGTCCCATAATTGCATCTAGGTAAGAATAAAGTTGTTCTTATCATCCCTTGGAGAAAAGGCCAGATGGATTCCACTTGAAAACAAGGATATTGGACTACTGAAAGACTGCAGAGGGAGGATCAAGCCCAGTGTGATTTCAAGTTTACATGCAGTATTTCCTAGGTTTTTCTCCTTATTACTTATTTCAGTTACTGAGACAATTATGATAAAGCCAGGATTTATGTAGTGTTTTTCTGCTGATTGCATTTCACAAACAGAAATAGCCCCCAGGTAGCCAATCAGGAACTGCAAAACTTATAAACTCATAAACCATGCCCTGTGACTTTCACTGCAAAATACAAAGAAGGAGATTATGAATTCTTGAAAAACAATTATAATGTTTTCACAGAAGCCTTTAATTTCAGTGAACCAAGAGAATGAGGAGAGGAGGAATTATGTCTGATATTTAAAGGAAATTGACTTCTAAATGAAATTTTTCTTGGTTTCCTATCATGTCCCGTGAAGTATTAGTTGCTTTTAAAAGGCCACATTTGCATTTCTTCAAAATCTCTACTTTTAGAGGTTTACTACCTTGATCAAAATATTCATTAGAAACCTACATTAGCACACACAGCTATGTGAAAATTGTGAAGAAATCGAGTAATCAACATTTAACAGTAGTTAGTAACAAAGGGAAACACAGACTGCTTCTTATATGACAGCACTTACTAGCAACAATTATTTGGATAGTTTTATTGATTTTTATAGATAAATATTCCTTAAAATATTGGTACAAGGGGCAGCTAGATGGCATAATATATAGAGCACTGGCCCTGGAGTCAGAAGGACCTGAGTTCAAATGTGACCTCGGACATTTAACACTTACTAGCTGTGTGACCTTGGGCAAATCACTTAACCCCAAATGCCCTGCCTGCCCTGCTCCAAAAAAGGCAAAAAAGAAAAATTGGGACAAAAAAAATCATGTCAATTAATTAAGAAAAATATGAAACAATGTACAGTTCCTAGAGTCAGTGTGTATGGCAAAGGAAAGAATAGTAGGTGTAGAATCAAAGACCTAAGGCTGGATCCTGGTCCTACTAGTTGAGCCCTCAGAGACTTTATTTACTCTCCAGACCTCAGTTTCTTCATTTGAAATACGGGTGTAAGATGGTATGATTTCAAAGGTCCCTTATAGCGTCACCTCTTAGGACACTATGATAATCTCTTACCTCTTCTAATAATGGTAGTTAGCATTTATAAAACACTTTAAAGTTTACAAAGAACATCACATATTTCATATCATTTGATCCTCACAACAACCTTGTAAAATTGATTGAAATTATGATTATCTCCATTTTACAGGTCAGAAAATTGAGGTTGAGAACCAAGAATGGACTTGCCTCTTGCCTAAGGTCATACAGTCAGTATTTGATTTGGGATCTGAACTTTGATCTGTCAGAAAGCCTAATAGAGAGACTATTAAAATACACCAGTTTCAATTATGTTAAAGCCATAAAAAGATGCCCAGACATGCAATGAGTTTTTAAAATTATAACCTCAATTTTAATTGTTTTAAAAGGCAGGTATATTTCTGCCATTAACCCAGGCTTTTCAGGACTTAAATTCATTTTTCTGGAGTGTAAATTGCATAGGATCTGGCAGTGGGAATCTAGATATAGCTATGATGGGGTCTCTGAACATGGTTGGGGAAAAATACAACATAATTTTTGTATAATTAGCTTTCTTTATTTTCTCATATTTTTCATTGTATTCATTTAAAGACATTATTCTGAGAAAAGGCCCACCGGTTTCACCAGACTGCCAAAGGGGTCCATGATGCAAAAAACCATAAAGAACCTTTGCCTTAATATTTTTTGGGGAAAGCCTAAGCTTTTTATTTAATAAGTGTAAAGAAATTTCCTTGAGGAACTTTCTCTTTCAATATAGATTAGATTTTTAACTTATAGTCATAGAAAGTTGACTAGATACTGAGGATTTATATTATCTGTTAAATCACACTGTGTCAGAACCATGACTTAAACCCTAGGCCCCTCTTGCTCCAAATTGGCCCTCTGTGCATGGAGACATTTCTACCTCTCTTCTCAATTCAGTAATTTACATTTGTAGATTTCTCTTTAGCTTATTTTCCAAAACTTTTTCACATTTAGTTTTTTTATTTGCATCTTACAACAATTCTGTTAGATAGGTGGGGTGGTTGATGGAACAATTATAGAACTTTTGAGATGTCATAGGGGTATTCAAAATGACCTAGTCCTCCAGTCCCTTCAGAAGGCAAGAGTTAATATGACTTATCAAAGGTCCTACAGCTATTTATTACCAGGATATGAACTAGAATACAACATTTCATTTTCTTTTTGCCTAATTCCCAATCTAGAGTTTATTGAACTACACCATGGTTAGGTCAGTTGTTTTTAACTTAATTCAACAGTTAAAGATCTTGATATTCATTGAATTAAAACAAAAAATTACAAACAAAACTCCTCACAAAGGTAGTTAGAATAGGGACTACATTTGCCTAGAGTATTGGGAATCTAACTGACTGTTTTAAAATAAAAAAGGAGGGGATGGAGAAAGCTATTTACTTCTATCTCCTGAGCAAGATACTATAGAGAGTAATTCCTGTAACAGAGGAAGAAAAAAATAGTAGAGAAGCATAGTAATTCACAGAAGGCAGTATTCAAGATGGGAGTCAGCAATAAAACTTGTGGCCTCAGATGTCTGTACACAAATGCACAAAGTATGGGTAATAAATAAAGTGAACCAGAGAATCTAACGTAAAGAGGCAACCTCAATTTCATAGGCAACATCAAGATTTGGTGGAAATGGGCTCATGACTGAAATATGGCTTTGGAAGGTTATATCTTATTCAAAAGGGAGACAATAGTTAAAAAGGGGTAGAGAAATTTTGTGAGGTACACAATAAAACATTCCCAATTATGTCAAAACATATCTCAACAAAATATATTGTAAAATATGGTTTAAGAGCAAGGAACGAAACAGACCAGAGATGGACTAGGCTTCTCAAAAGCTTCACAACAGTACATATCTGGTATATTCTTCAGGAAAACAATTAGAAGGTTCTGGACATGGTGAGTACTGAATAACACACACAGACACAGACAGACAGACAGACTCACATCTGAAATAGATTATATTTGTAAGTCAGAGAATCATTCTTATGTGTGTACAAGTTCTATGATTCGTTAAAGCATAAAACAAAGTTATTACAAATTTAGAATAAAACAGGAGAAAAGAATTAATTCTATTCTGATTTATTTAAACAAGTTTGGGAAACCAACAATTTGGAAATGAATTGAGGAAAGGAAATTAGATGAATTATGACAATTTCATATTGAGGTTGTATTGATAAGTACATTTCCATATTAAAAAGACCAAAATATCTAAAATTTGTCCTAGGCATCAAATTCTTGACTTGTTTGCCAGGTGGGAAGAAACAGTAGGCAAAGGCAGTATTGGTCTGGCACATTAATTTGTCCATAAAATCAAGGAGAATGGTGTAAAACACAGAAAAGGAGAAATTTGTTTTTGTTTTTTAAAGCAGGAAAACCAATTAAGCAAAGTCTTCATGAGGACTCTTAAGAACAAAATCAGAAGAAAAATAATCAGCAAACCAAGATAGACAAGATTTATAATTTATGCACAATCAACTTTTTCCCCTCTAAACATCAGGGAAGCCATCATATCTGAACTGTATATATTCCTGGATGAGCTTCTAAAACAGAGCATGGGGGTCATGAACTTTATGGAAATTAAAAAAAATACCTAACTATTTCAATACAATTGGATTCCTTTGCAATCCTATTTCTTTTATTTTATGTATTTAAAATGTTATCCTGAGGCTTCATCAAATTGTCAAAATGGTCCATGACACACAGAAACGCAGATGCTGACATACACACGAAAGTGGAAGTGTCACTTAGGAGAACTAAAATATAAAAACAAACAAAAACAAACACAACTACACTCGAACAAAGGCAGATAGAGGACTCAGCTGCGGACAATGAAATTTTGAGGGCACTGACCAATTTATTTTCTTTTTCTTTTTTCAGTTGCCTATTAAAATCTGACCCCTTCAGTCCTGAATATTTTGCAGTCTTGCTCACCTTAACCCAATGCTTATACCTAAAACTTATAGTAAAAAATGAGAAACTACCTCAATATTCAAGACTTGGAGAAATATCTCTATGTTGAATACAACCACGTAAAGAAGTAGGATCATACATTTAAGATCTGGAAGGGATCTTTTGTATCTGTTCCAACCACTTCATTTTACAGATGAGGAAACTGAGGCCTAAAGAGGTTAAAGGAGTCATATAAATCCCAGGGTAGTAAATAGAACTTGAATTCACGCCTCTGATGTGGGATTTAGTGCCTTCTCTAATGGAAGGAAACATTAGTAGTGAGAACAAAATGATTTCAAGGGGTCTAAAATATTTGTTAACTGAGAGACTTTAGGGAGGGTATTTCCTAAGTTAGACATTTAGTCATAATGAAGTTAAAAAATTAATATCTTTTGGTTTTACATTATTGGTATCTTCCAACATATTCCTCCCATTGAGCCATGTTTTATCAGAAAGAAAAAAGAAAGGGAAATAAAATCAGTAAAGAAAAATTAACTCCCACATCAACCACATCCAACATTTTATAGTGTTCCATGCCTATAGTCCCTGTCTCTGCAAAGAAAGGAGGAGGGTGTATTCATGTCTTTAGTTTGGCACCGTTTGGTCATTATCATACATCACTCAGTTTTTATGGGTTTTATTTTTTTTCCTATTTACATTGTTACAGTCATTGTGTATACTGGTTTCCTGGTTTTGCTTAGAATAATGGTTTTAAATGCTTAACATTTTTTCCCCAAATAATAGGATTACCAGGAAAACCAATCATATTGAAATGAAATGTATTCTTTCCTACCCATATAAAGAGAACCCTTGTAATCTATCTAGAAATTAGACAATTGAGAAAGAACAGTCTTTGTTCACAAGGGCTTCCATTGTTGTTTTGTGTTTTTTTATTTGAATTTTTCTTTTACCGGAATTGTTATTAGCAAAGTAAGAATCCCTCACTTGAACGCTTCAATCACATTAATTCCACTAAGGAACCTAGACCAGATAGATATGTTAGGAGCAAGAGAAGCCTATTTCCTCCCATAACTTTATTGTGGAAAATATAATGAAAGGCCTTGGAAACAGGAACTACCCTCGATAGTCTAATCTGTGCATTTCTCCACATGCTACTTAATGGTTATGTGAGTAGTCTGAGTTGCCTGAATGGGGACTCAGCTGCACATTTCCAGTTGGGCAACTCTTCCCTCCACTCCCTTCCCTTCCTTACCCCTCCCCTTCCCTCCCCCTCTTCTCTGCTCTCCAGGTTCTGCCCAAAGGAAGGTAAATGTTTATGGCCAAAAGCTACCTAGTTAACTTAAAGTTTACTGGATAGATATTTTTTCTCAAATATCAAGCCTAAAACCCAGTTCACTCTGGATCTCCTAGACAGGCGAATGATAGGTTGCTGCTCAACCACCTCTTAACGATTATTTTTTGGGCCTAGGGCTCAGACCGAATATAAATAGTAACTGTTTCTCTTTTGGCCAGCAACAGAGAGTGTCTTCCCTCCCAGTTTGATTTTTTTTTAATTAAAGGGGCCATCCCTTGACTCATCTCTTAAAGAGGCCTATTCACTGAAATGCTTTGCCTCACTCAGAGTAAGAACTTGAAAAGACCTTAGCTTAAAAGTGCCAGGGGTCTCCCCCTGTATCTTGGGCCAGCTCTAGTCATCTTGATCGATATCTGGACATTGGACTTAGATGACTCTGGAGGAGAAAGTGAGGCTGGTGATTTTGTTATTAGAAACTCTCTCAAATCAAAGTCAATTGCTGTTCATGTCATCATTTCCCTGATGTCATGGTCCTCTTTGAGAACACAAGACAAATCACAGAATTGCAACTTCAGTTTATGAATCTTCTGATGTTTCTCTACATTCTTCATAGTCATTGATTCTTACATTTCATTACATTTATGCACCCCAGCTTGCTTTTCTATTCCTTAGTCACTGGGCATCTACTCTGTTTCTTTACTAGCACAAATGGGTTTGTTATAAATATTTTGATATCTAGGGGACTGACCTTTCTTATATTCTGAGTAGTAGAATCACTGTGTCAAAAGGTATGGACATCTTACTTACATTCTTAGCATTTCTCTTTTGCTTTGTTAGCATTTATTTTTATATTTATTTAATATTTTATTTTTCCCCATTATGTGTGAAAACAATTTTTAACATTCATTTTTAAAACTTTGAGTTCCAAATTCTCTCCATTCCAACCTCCCCCCCCCACAGCCCCTAAATGAAAAGGTAAGTACATCTATATAGCTTATACATGTGTAGTCATGCAAAGGATAATAGTTACGTTATGAAAAAACAAACCAAAAACCCTCAAGAAAAAAAGTTTTAAAAAGTGTGCTTCAATCTGTATTAAGAAACAGTTCTTTCTCTGGGGATGGATAGTATTTTTCATCAAAAGTCCTTCAGAGTCATCGTGGATAATTAATTGTATTGCAAGAACATCTAAGAAATTCACAGTTGCTCATGTTAAAATATTGCTATTAATTTACTCCACTTTGCATCAGTCCAGTTAAGTCTTTCCAGGTTTTTCTGAGAGCATCTTGCTCATCATTTCTTATATTACAATAACATTCCATCATAACCAAATTCCACAGTTTGTTCAGCCATTCTCCAATTGATGGACATCACCTCAGTTTCTAATTCTTTACTCCCAGAAAAGAGCTGCTATAAATATTTTGGCCCATACAGGTCCCTTTCCTTTTGGTTTTTTATCTCTTTTGGGATATAGGCCTAGCTATTGCTAGGTCAGAGAGTATGCATGGATTTGGGGATAGTTCGAAATGGCTCTGCAGAATAGTTGAATAAGTTTACAACTCCACCAACAATGCATTAATGTTCCATTTTTCTCATGTATCCTCCAACATTTATCATTTTCCTTTTCTGTGCTATTAATCAATCTAAAAGATATGAGGCAATACCTCAGAATTGTTTTAATTTGCATTTATCCAATCAATTGTGATTTAGAGCATTTTTTTCATATGGTCATAGAGAGCTTTTATTAATTCATCAGAAAACAATTCATACCTTTTGATCATTTATCAGTTGTGGAATGGTTCATATTTTTATAAATTTGTCTCACTCAGTTTTCTATATGTTTGAGAAATGAGGCCTTTATAAGAAACACTTTCTTTAATTTTTTCCCACAGTTACTATTGCTCACTATTTTCCTCTCCATTCTAGTCTTCCCACTTTATTCTGTTCTCTCTCCTTTTCACCCTATCTGTCCTCAAAAGTGTTTTGCTTCTGACTATCCCTTCTCTCAAACTGCCCTCCCTTCTACCATGCCCACTTCTCTTATGTCCTTTACTTCCCCCTTTTTGTAGGGTAAGATAGATTTCTATACACAATTGCCTGTGTATGTTATTCCCTGTTTGAGTCAATTCTGATGACAAATATCATCTTCCCTTCTAGAAATGTAAACAGTTTAACCGAATTAAATCCCTTGGCATTTACCTTTCCTCTTTTTACCTTTCTGTTCTTCTCTTGAGTTTTGTATTTGACAGTCAAGTATTTTCATTGGATCTGGTCTTTTCATCAAGAATGCTTGAAAGTCCTCCATCTCACCGAATGTTCATTTTTCCCTTCTGAAGGCTTATATTCAGCTTTTCTAGGTAGGTGATTCTTCGTTGTAATCCTAGCTCCTTTGTCCTTCAGAATACTGTGTTCCAGGTCCTCCAGATCCCTTAAAGCAAGTGCTAAATCTTACATTATCCTGACTGTGGCTCTATGATACTTGAATTGTTTCTTTCTGGCTGCTTGTAATATTTTCTCCTTGACCCTGGGTCTCTAGAATTTGGCTATTATATTCCTGGGAATTTTCATTTTGGGATCTTTTTCAGGAGGTGATTTGTGGATTCTTTCAATTTCTGTTTTACCCTCTGATTCTAGACTATCAGGGTAGTTTTTCTTGATAATTTCTTGAAAGATGATGTCTAGGCTCTTTTATTTGATCAAAGCTTTGAGGTAATACAATAATTTTTGAATTATCATTCCTGGATCTATTTTATAGGTCACTTTTTTTTTCAATGAGATATTTCACATTTTCTCCTATGTTTTCTTTATTTTTGGTTTTGTTTTATTGCTTCTTGATTTCTCATAAAATGATTAGCTTCCATTTGTTCCATTCTAATTTTAAAGGAATTTTTATTATTTTTAATTGAGCTTTTGGACATTCTTTTCAATTTGACCAATTCTATTTTTTAAGGCATTTTTCTCCTCATTGGCTTTTTGGAGCTCTTTTACCATCTGGCCTAGCCTGTTTTTTAAGGTGTTATTTGCTTCAGTATATTTTTTGTTTCTCCTTACCAAGCTGTTAATTCTTTTCTCATGATGTTTTATCACCCTCATTTCTGTTCCTAATTTTTCCTGTACCTCTATTACTTGATTTTCAAAATCTTTTTTGAGCTCTTCTATGACTTCAGACCAATTCATATTTTTTGGAGGCTTTGGATGTAGGGTATTTGACTTTACTATCTTCTTCAAATTGTGGGGCTTGATCTTCTTTGTCACCATAATAACTTTCTATAGGTAGAGCTGTTGTTTGTTTCCCATTCTTTGCTCATTTTATCTGCCTATTACTTGACTTCTAACTGTGTTAAAGTAAGGCTCTGCCTCCTGGGTGTCCCAAGCTTCAGGAGTTTTGTGCAGTTGTTTTATACAGAGACCTGTAAATTTTCAATTCTTGCAAGGTGGTACAATCTAAGAAGAGGTGTTTATTCTTCTCCTGCACTGTGCTCTTGTCTGTGAGTGACCACAAACACTCTTTTCTGATTTTGGAACTGTGAGGAGGGTCTCCCCTTCACTGTGGCTGCAAATTCTGTTATACAAACACTTCTCCTTGTAGCGGGACTACCACTATGGACTGTGACCTGGATACAAGTACTGGTAAAGCAACAGAGTCCTCCCTCAGTGCTAGCAAAGAGACCCCTGTAATCTCCTTCTGACTAGTTGGTCAACCACCTCTCCGTCTATGGGATGGGAGCACCAGAAGCAGCTGCTGCCACTGTTGATTCAGTCACCCCCAAGGCCTGTTCCTGGTTTGTTGAGGTTGGGGCTTTGCTGGAAGAGGCTGCCCTGGACTGTGCTCCACTCACATCTAGGTGTGACACACCTTTCCTGCTGACCTTCTAAGTTGTCTTTGGTGTCTATGGAATGAGAAGTCTGGAAACTACCACCATTTCCAGTGATTCAATCACCCTGAGATCTCCTCTGGTTTTGCTGGGGCCTGATCTGTGCTGGACTATGCTCTTCTTTAACCCTGATGCAATGGAATAGTCTTTTCCTGCCAACTTTCCAAGTTGTCTTGGGCTGGAAATTTGTTTCACTCCTTCTTTTTGTGGGTTCTGCTGTTCCAGAGTCATTTTTTAAGGTATTTGGATGGGTTTGGGGAAAGCTGCTTTTACTCTGCCATCTTGCTCAACCTTCCCAGGCCAATTATTTTCCAAAGGTATATGAAAGAGCAGAAGATACAAAGAGTTGCAAAAATACCATGGAGGAAAATTTCTCAGGCTTATCACAAGTATAAAAGGGGTACTCAAAGAAAATTTGGTTGGTAATTACCAACCTCTATGCTTAATTTTCAAACTAAATCAATTTTTTAAACATTCAAACTGCTCTGAGTTCTACCTCACATTCATCAGATTGGCAGAGATGGCATATGTGGAAAACAGCATTTTTCAGAGTGACTGTAGGAAAACAGGCATAGTCAGGCAGTATTAGTAAAGTTGTCCAGCGATTTAAACATTCTGCAAAACAGAACTATCCAAAATTTACTCAACTACACAAAGCCTTTGACTCTATGATACTGAACAAAATGTGGTATATAAATCTAATGAATGAAAATTGTGCTATGATAAATGACATATGTAATGAGTCACAGACACATGGAAAAATTTATCTTAACTGATAGAGAGTGAAATGGGCAGAACCAGAAGAACAATGTCAGTAATAAGACCAACAATTATCCCTATTCTCTATCCTTAGATCTTGTTTTGCCTTCTACGTGGCACTAGAGGTTTGCAAAGTATTCTACAAACACTATTTCATTTCATTCTCACAAGGAACCTGGGAGGTAGAAAATATTATTATCTCCATTTTATAGATTAAGAAACTGAGTCAGGCAGAGGTAAATTGCCTAGCCAAGGGATACCTAGTTAACAAATGTTTGAGGTAGTATCTGAACCCAGTTCTTACTTATTTCTGGTCTACTGCAGTATCCATTGCCCCTCTTATCTGCCTAAGGACTTTAAGTTTCTCCATGAATCAAAGACTCATTTATTTAATGCCATAACATTGATGATGTATGCTTGAAAATCAGTTGAGTATTACCCCAAAAGACACAAAAAGGTACAAAATAGACCTGAGAAAGCTAAAACATATTACAAAAATTACAAAGAAAATGATGTCATACTGAATGCCATTAAAGTAAGGTATGATCAAATAATGAATTTGCATTGCTCATGTAATAAGGACAAGGAAAAACTGATAGCTACTCTGTGCTCCAATGGCATCATCAACATGTCAGGAGAACATGGGGAAAGGCCTCTAGATCATTCAATGGACTATCCTGTTCACTTATGGGAAGGTATATAAATTACATAGGTCTATAGGCATGAAAGTCTTACTGTGTCAATCACTGCAAGGAATCTTAACACAAATGAGATCACAAATCCAATACAGGGGTTGAGCATTGCTTAGCAGAAAAACATCAAGGAAGTCAAAGTACCATATAATGAAAAATTTAAGGAATTAGGGGTGTTTAGCCTGAAGATGAAAAGATTTTGGGAGACAGAGGTAAATGTAATAGCCATCCTCAAATACTTAAAGAGCATCATGGGAAGATTAGAATTAGTCTGCTTGACACTAGAGGGCAGATATTGATTAAAATCCTTAAGAGCCAAATTTAGGATGACACAGGAATTTCCTGATAATTATAGCTATCCTAAAGTGGAATCTGTTGTCCTGCAGGGTAGTTGGCTCTGTCTCACTAAACATCATCCAGTAAAAGCTTAAAAAGATTCTGAGGAGACAAATCATGTTCAGGCATTAGGTAGATGGAGATACCTTCCATTTCTGGAAGCATAAGATTCAGTGAGAATCTGAAAAATACCTTCAGTATCTGAAAGACAGTCCCATCAAAGAAAGATTAAATTTGCTTTGTTCACCTTTAATTCTTGACTTCCTTCAAATGCCAACTAAAATTCCAACTCCCACAATAAGGCTTGCCCTGTTCCCTTTAATACGAAAGTCTTCCCTCTGGAAAGTGATACTTCTCTGCTCAAGGTTATATAGCTGGGTAATACTGGGGTGTATTATTGGACTTAGACCTTTTGACTTGCATCTCAATGCTCTTTCCCACATAATGACTTGTCTTGAAGTTCCTGAATGATATGTTATATTTTCAAAATACAGTAAGTTCACTTCTCTTTTTTCAGGCTGCAGTGGGCACAATAGAATATAACCTATTTTCTGTTCCTCCTTCATATGTTATTGACAAATTTCTTCTCAAGTACTCTGTCATGCTTAGGATTGCAATTTATTAGTTCAGGAAGGGGAAGATATGCTCCCCTTACTTTTACTCCCTCTTGGGGTTTCTCCTTTCTAGAATAGAGAAATTCACTTCTAGTGGAATGCCTCTCTATAAAATTAAAAGTATCAATATGTTTATCCTGTAGAAAATTTCTGAAGTCATTAAATGTAACACTATTTCCATACATTTGATTATTGGATTCCTTTTTGATGAAATTTACTAGTTTTATATGCTATTTTTTCCCTCTTAATAGCTCAAAATACTATCCACATCAGTTTATTAATTCTCATAAAATGCCTTTGATCTGTACCATGATGGCTGGTTCACATTATCTGTAGAATCTTTCATTTCATTTGCAAGAAAATTCTATGGATATCATTGAACATCTATGTATCAATGAGTTTATGAGAGCAGAAGAAAAGAATTAAATATCTGTAAAAGATAAGAAGCAGTAGCGGATGACTTAATGAATTCAGTAGGGACAAAGCTAGAAATCTTATAACGTCCTGAGGATGTCCTATCTGCTTGGTTAATAGGTTCACAAAGTTCTCCTTATTAGTTAAGATAAACAGAATTGCATAAGCCCTGGGTTGGGAAATGAACTACATGCTGCACAGAAATGCAAAAAAGGAGAAAGAACATGAAGACAAATAAAATGAGAAGGCTTAAATTAAAATTTGAAAATGTTCAACCAAAATTTTCCAATCTTCCTAAGATTTCAATGCCATTTATATACAATTTATATCAGATTGTAGAAAGATAAAGCACCTGTACTTTTGGGGTAGAATCTGAGTAATCCTCCCCACACCCCCAAATTAGCATTTCCTCAATTCTTAGAAAACAGAGCTCACTAGCACCAAGAAGATAATGACTTTTTTCAATAACATATGGTGTCAGTGCAAGAACCAGATCTGGATGTCAAAGGTACTGATTAGATCCCTAATCTCAGTTCCTCTTGCCATTTTAAAATACACAAAGCTATAAAACAGGTTTCTATTTATGGTAGAGATCTGCTTATTTTGGCTATCATGCAGATAAATACTTTTTAAGTCACATGTTTTTGAACAGTTAAGCTATAATGTCCAAGAAAATAAGCCTTGATTAATACTACAAAGATTTTTAAAATATTTAATATGAATTTAGTATTAATATTTAATATTTTGTTTAATATTAAAATGATAATGAAACATTATAAGTTGCCTGGGTATAACCAGATATGCAATAACTGTTGTTATAACCACGTTTGGAAGTAGATAAGGTTCCCAGTGCTTTATTCTAGGCTATTGTGCAGGTTAAAGAAAGCTTTCAATGGGGCAGCAAATATCTCTTTATCACTGATGTTTCATGTAACTTGTTAATATCACTGCCATC
Source organism: Pseudocheirus occidentalis (assembly GCA_028646575.1). Classification (NCBI taxonomy): domain Eukaryota; kingdom Metazoa; phylum Chordata; class Mammalia; order Diprotodontia; family Pseudocheiridae; genus Pseudocheirus; species Pseudocheirus occidentalis. The sequence continues at coordinate 61,485,867 of CM053601.1, forward strand.
CATCCACATTGTTTTCCTATTTATTTCACTCTCTTCTCAGCATCATATTTCTAGCAAGAAGTTGACAGAGTAGATTTCACTATCATAAAACCCCAAATACCAAAAACAACATTTCTCTCACAAAAGACACTCCATCTGCTCTCTTCATACTTCTGAACTAGCTACCACACATACATGGACTAAACTTCCTCAGTTCTGCCTCTTGGCTTTCCTGACATCCCTCAAGTCACAGATAAAATCTAGTTTTCTATTCAGAAGCCTTTCTTGGTCATTCTTAATGTAAGTACACAACCTCTGAAATGACTTCATTTATCCAAAGATGCCTCATATGTACATAGATGTTTGCATGTTGTCTCCCCCATTAGAATGGTGCTTTTTTTTTGGTATCCTCTTTGCTTAGTACTGAACCTGGCACACAGCAAATACTTGTTGACTGACATTAAATAGCATCACAGGGTCTAAACCCATGGAACTTCTATACTTGCTGCTTATTTTAATCTACAACTGTAGTTCTCTCTCATTAACAATTTATATCTAAGACATCTATATCTATATATGTAACAAGCAAAATTAGCTAATATGGTGCAGTATATCCTATAAATTTTCAATGACTCAAGAAGTTGCTTTTTTACCTTTAATAATTAATTTATTTTTAGTTTTCAACATTCACTTCCACAATATTTTAAGCTTCAAGTTTTTTCCCCTTTTCTCCTCTCCTCCCACCCCAAAACTGTGTGCATTCTGATTATACCTTCCCTCAATCTGCCCTCCTTTCTGTCACTACCCCCTTCTTTTATCTTCTATGCTTCTAATTTCCCGAAGGGCAAGACAGATTTCTATACCTCATTGCCTATCTAAATTATTTCCTAGTTGCACATAAAAATAAATGTTAACATTATTTTTAAAACTTTGACTTCCAAACTCTCTTCCTTCTTCCCTTCCCACCCACCCTCATTAAGAAGGCAAGCAATTTGATATAGGTTATACATGTGTAGTCATGCAAAACACTTCCATGATAATCTTGTTTTGAAAGATTAACTATATTTCCCTCCATCTTATCCTGCTCCCCATTTATTTGATTCTCTCCTTTGACCCTGTCTTTTCTCAAAAGTGCTTGCTTGTAATTATCCCCAGCCCCCAATCTGCCCTCCCTTCTATTATCCCACCCTCTCTTATTCCCTTCCCCTCTACTTTGCTCTAGGGTATCATAGATTTCCATACCCAATTGAGTGTTTGACTTCAGGTCCAAAATATAAGTAAATGTTATGCCATGGCAGTGAAGAACATGAATGTGATCTTATGAGGCACTGGGGCAGGAATAGCTGCCAGTAGTAATAGTTTATACTCTCACTGCCAGGATCAGGCAATACTTAGAATATCATATTCATTTTATGGAGCCCCTGTTTAAGAATGGATTGGTCAACTGGAGACCTTCCAGGGGAAGACACCTGGGATGATATGTGGCCTCTAGTTAATGCTACATAAACGCTGTTTGAGGGAATTGAGGCTGGTTTGCCTGGAGGGAAGATATAGGGGAAGAACCTGGTAGTTGTCATTAAGTATTTGAAAGGGCTATTATTTACAGGAGGAATTAGATTTATTTTGTCAAACCCCAGAGGGAAGTGGCAAGTCCAAAGAGTGGAAGTTACGGAAGCAAATTTTGGCTCAGTATGAGGAAAAGGTTCCTAACAATAAGAACCACCCCAAAATGGCATGAGCTGCCTCAGAATGTTGTGAGTTTTCACTGGAGTCTTTTAAGCAAATGTTGGATCACTTGTAGAATATGTTGTAGGGGGAATATTTTTCTAGGTATGGGTTAGTAAATGGACTTTGAGGCCCCTTACAACATTGAAATTCTGTGATTCATTTTGCTTGATTTAATCCAAATATGGGAGAACAAAAAGACATTTCCTGACCAAAGGCAGTTTTTTTAAGTAAAACTCCATATCACTATATTACTTAGTACAACTCCTGAATAGATATCTTCAAATGAAACTACCCTATGAGAAGGAAGTAAAATATTAGAGAGTGCTGCTAACAAATTATTGGAAAATATCTTGTTTTTTATACTTTTATTATAATGGAAGAGGAGGACCCTCTTTTCTTGAATATTACGCCAGCACAAAGAGAGTTTTGGCATGTCATTCCAGGCTACAAAGGCTTTGAATATGTGTCCAGGGAAAGCCCATTCTAGTTAAATTTAGAGAGTATCTTATATGTATGTATGGGTGCATGTATTATATGTGTATACACCAACACATACAAACATACATATGTATGTAAAATTTTATACATACTTCTATGTATCATTTTTTTCTCTGGATACAGGTAGTGTCTTCCTTCATACATCCTTTGTAGTCAATTTAAATACTTACAATAGAATGACTTATATGCCCAAAGCTGTTTTTAAAAGAATATTGCTGTTACTGTGTACAATATTTTCTTGGTTCTGCTCATTTCGCTTTTCATTATTTTGTGCAAGTTTCCCCATGCTTTTCTAAAATCAATCTACTCATCATTTCTTATAGCACATTAGTATTTCATATACCACAGCTTGTTCAGACACTCCCTAACTGCTGGATCTCCCTGCAATTTCCAGTTCTTTGCCAATATAAAGGAGAGTTGCCATAAATATTTCAGAACATATAGGCTCTTTCTCTTTTCACCTAATCATCTGTGGAAATAGACCTAGTAATTGTATTGTTGGCTCAAAGGCAGTCTAATACGCCTAATAATTCTAAGCATGTGCTATATGACAAGCACTGTGTCTACAGTACTGAGACTGGAAAGACAAGAAGGAAGCCATGCCTAAAAGAAACTTAAGTTCTCTAGGGATTGGGTGGTTTTTGAAAAATGTTCACAAGTAAATAAATAGAAACTATAATAATTAGTTATAGAAAGCTAGAATTCCTTTTTTATTTTTTATTTTGTTGATACATCAATACCATTCATTATTTCACTAAATCTCAAGTGTCATGTTCCTTGTCAAAGTTTCACACTATTCAAAGTTAGGACACATTCCTCCCAGCAAGAACCCCATTGAATTTGTGAATAAAACTTTTCATCTGAGTCTTTAAGACCTAGATACTTCTAAAGAAATGAATAGCATTTTTATCATGTAAACTATCATATATTGCATGAAAATAATTAACATAGATTTTATTGAACTGAGAGATAAGAGACAGACAGAGAGAATATCCATAGGATAACAGATTTAAAGTTGGAAGGGTATTTAGATATCATTGAATCCAAGTCCTAGGTTTTAAAATGAGGAAGCTAATAAAAGCCCAGGGTATTCGAAGGTCAAATAGGTAATAAGTAGAAAAAGAGGATTTGAATAGGAGTTCTCTGACATGGAATATATCAGTCCTTCCAGTTTACCAAACTGCTGTCTCCTATTAAAGCATTGAACTCTTACAGTAGAAAGCAATTTGGGGTAATTGAAAAAGCTATACTGTCTCTCCAAATAAAATCTAGCCCCATGTTGTCTTGCTCAGTTCTAGGCTCATCTCCTTGGCCATCAGTGCTGCTATCTTGACAGTTTATAATCATGTAAGGAGTTTTCATTATAAACAGAAAAACTCAACTGAACTGGTATTTTTTACCGTGGTCAAACTGCAGTTTTATACCAAGGTAGTTTCCTGTATTTCCATTTTTGCTTCTATAATGGAGCCCATTTTATTATATCGGGGGGTCATGGATTCTCTTCTAATATTGAAATAATTAGAGCCATTACTGAAAATATTCAAGTAATCAAATACCAGAGTCATAGACTGTTCAGTACATTGCCATATGGCATTTGTATAATTGGCCTTTTTCACATGCAAGGGCAACATTAATGGGCTGAAGTAGTTGGTATGTATAGATAGAAATATACATTAAACATTACTGTATCACTCTGAGATTAGTCAAGAGACTAGAGTAGCATAAAGGAAATGACATGGGCAATTATCTCTTGGAAAACTTCCTAGTTCCTTAAGGAGAGAATTCTTATGTCAGAAAGCCTATGTACACTGGGCCCTGAAAAGACAACTTATACAGAATTACTTGCTTCTAGGTACTAAATACTTTGACCATTGTAACAAACATAAGGGTGCAAGGGATAAATGCTTCAAACTAACTTGAAAGAGTTTACTCATGGAAAGCACAAGGAAGAAAACAAAAAAGTGGTATAAACACCCAGCCATCATCTAGAATAATCATAGGGATTTGGGAAGGTTTATCTAGATGATGGTTGGGTTTACCTCCTATCAAATCCCAGGATCTTTTTCATCATCAGTAGCAATAAATAGCTATAATAATGACTCCGTGTCCTGTGTTGCAGGTTTTTCTCTTTGGCTTTGTTTTTCTGGGCTACATGAAGGCCTATCTTCCTCCTTCACGCAACTCCTTCCTCCCCATCTTCTTTTTCCCTGTCTTTCTTCTGACCTTAACTGTAACAATACACATTTATGCATAATCAGTCACAGAAATGAAGAGCTGGAAGGGACCACAGCTGAAGTCATCTAGTGCAACGTATTTGAAAAAGTCTCTTTTGAGAATATACTTGACAGATGGTAGTTACACCCTTACTTGAAGGCCTTTACTGAGGCAGAATTCACTATCTCCTGTAGCAGCCTGGTCCCATTTTGGATGTCTTTAACTGTCAAGCGTGTGTGTGTGTGTGTGTGTGTCTGTGTCTGTTTGTGTGTGTCTGTGTATTTCACTTTCATCAAGCCTAAACTTCCTTCTTTGCAACGTCCAGTCATCATTCCTAGTTCTTTCTACTAGTTCTTGCAATCATACCTCACATGGCAACACATCAAGGCCTCTTTCCAACTTAGTTACTCACCTTTGAATGCTACTTCTTAAAACTTTTAATATTTGAAATTACCAGTTTGACTGGAAACATTTGAAGTCCTACTAGTGCCTGAGAAGTATCCCCAAACTCCTTTATTTAGACTTAATTATACAAACTATCTATCCTATCTTCTGTTGGCAGCCTTCCTCAACCAATCTTAATTCCAGTGTCCTCCCTTTGTTAATAAGTTTCTTTTTATCCTTTGTATATCTTGCTTTGCATATTTGTTTGCCTGTTGACTGTAAGCTTCTTGAGGTCAGGGACTGACTTTTGTTCTTTTTTATATCCTCAGAGCTTAGCACAGTGCCTCCCATATAAGAGGTACTTATTAAATATTTATTGATTAATTGGATGATTAAGTGACACAAAAATGCCATATAAGGAATAACCGGATATAATTAATAGAAATAATATTAGAGAGTACATTTATACATTGTTAGTATTCCCTAAAATACACTGCCATGTAGACAATAGAAAATGAAAATTAGGTTTCTCAGCTATCTTCATATAATTATTATTCTCTGTGTGTGTGTGTGTGTGTGTGTGAGTGTATGTGTGTGTGTGACCTAACCACAAATAAGTCAGGAGTGTTAGGCCATGCATGGGGAGAGAAGAGAGATGTGACTGTAAACTGAAAAAGGTGGCACAGGTGGTAGCTAATAATGAGGTGAATATGTAAAAAGATAAATATATGTAAGATGTCATCTTTTATTATATCATTGATTCAATTCTTATTTATGATCTTAGATGCTTCAGCAGAATTTTAGCTTACTTTACCAATGAGATATGACTCTATTGACCCACATACAAATATGCTTACTAATAACCAAATTATCCAGTACTTTAAAATTCAGATAGAGTATTTAATATTGTGACCTGCTGTGGTCTTGAACAACACAGACTGGCTCTATGCTGGGCACAGCCATATTCCCTTCCTTTCCTTTACACTTGTTACTCTGATTAATTCAGTGCATCCCTGTTCTCGGTTAACAAGGGAAAACCTTTGTATTGTGTGGGATTCCTATTGGTGTCTTGACTGTAGTAGGCACTCAGGGTTTTGTTAGAATGAAGTCAATTAAAAATTATGCCTTTGCTTAGTGAGATATCTAAATATCTACAGTAATCACATTAGAGAGCTATGCAAGGAATTTGCTTAGACATTTTAAATGAGAAATACATAGCTCTTTTCAAGGATATTCAACTATGTTTCAAATCTCACGATCTTGAAGAATAAGAGGGATATTCCTAAGATGGAAATTCTTTCAGTCAAGATGTCCTGGTATAGAAAGGTGTATTTCCAAAATGTTAACATGTGCATACATGCATGTAAACATACATATGTATATATTAAAGCTAAATCTACATACATATGATGATCTACAGCAGTCTACAGTACATCTCTTGATAAGTATCTATGTGTATACTTCTATGTATCTCTATATAGAGAGGTAGATATTCCTTATCTCTATCCATCAAGGGATGTACTGATAATAAGGGGTTCTTAATCTTGAGTCCACCAGTTCCCAAGGGAGCCTGTGGATGGATTTCAGTGGGTCCATAAACTTGGGTAAAAAATTACATAATAAATCAGGCATTTCCTTTATTTACAAACATAGGTAACAAACCATAATAGTATAATATATTCCCACCTATTGAAGACACAGAAAATAAAGTTCTTGCTATCAAAATCCTTTGTGCTGTCAAATGGTTTAACATGAGAAAATGCTACCCTTTTGTCATTGGAAATGCTATTAAAGATAAGGCATTAACATCTACTTTTCCACAATGCCATAAGGGCCATAGGACCTTTCCATTTGACTTAGAGCTAAAGTTGTCCATATGTGTTATCTCTCTCATCTCTCTTGTTTTTCTATTTGTGTCTCCTTCATTTATCATGGTCTCCACACATAATAAATTCTTAATAAATTCTGTATTCATTCATTCAGTACCTATTATTTTGTCACCAGTGTAGAGTATTTATAACATATCAACATAATGTTTGCTTTTATCACTACTTTAAAATGACCATAGTTATCTGACCCAATGCTTGATCACACACAAGTTCAATCTTTCTTTCCAAGGGGCATATTTTAAATGTCAACAGATGTTTATTAAGTACTTTCTATGTGCCATGTACGGTGTTTAGCATTGGATATGCAAAAGAAAGGCTAAGAGTCCTTGTCTTCAGGGAGCTTACAATTTAATGAAGGAGATGATAACATGCCACCAATTATGTAAAAGTTGGATATACAGAATCAATTGGTAATAATCTCAGAGAGAATGAATGAAAGAACGAAGCTGGATAGACAGAAGTACAAATTTTCTAAAATTCTTAGTGTATTTTTAAGCTCTAATAGCTTCAAAATGCACTGAGATTTTCCCCTAGCTAGAAATAGCCTAACTAGATGATAAGAATGGACAGTCACATGAAAGCAAGGTACATCATTATAAATTTAAATATTTGAAATGAATTTGAGATAATCAATTATAGCATAAAGTAAAACATAATTACTTTTTTTTAACTATTCCAAGAAAAAAATTGGGGAAATACTGTTTTTTTTAAATAAATTAGTTTTGTCAAACTGTCCTAAGAGTTCTTTGCTTTAATTTCAGATCTGAAAGACTGAGCAAACTCAGACAGATATATGAATTCAAAGGTCATTGAACTAAGGACTACCATTGTACTCCAAAGATATTCTCCAAAAGTCTGCATCTTTCTCTCTCCAACTATAATCATCCTTATTAAAAGTTCTAAGAAATTCTGATTAATCTTTCTCCTTGTATAGGGCATGAATCTTATTTTAACTGAGTCTAACTGCAAGCATTTAACAAGTTAAAAAAAGTTTTATCAAGGGATTAAGGAGTAGACTTACATAAAACTGAATAAAGTACAAGAAAGAAGGAGGAGGTATATAGTTTGAGAGAGGGGTGTACTTCTAGGGAGCTGTGTGATAGCAGGTAAAAACAGCACTGGCTACAGAGTCTGGGGACTTAGGTTAAAATTTTGCTTCATATTTACTATCAGTGTGTCCTGGGATTCATTTTCCTCAAATGTAAAATGAAGAGAATGGGCAAATGGACTTGAAGAGGCTTTCACAAATTTGACATACGTGAGTTGATAAAGGCCTTGATCTGGGTAAAGATAGTAGAGGAGGAAGGCATATATAAGAGAGATGACAAAGCTTAAAATGAAAAGGATTTGGGAATTGATTGAATATGTAGAAGGAGATGAGACAGAGTGAGGAACTGAGAGTGACTCCTTGGTTGCAAATCTGGTAGACTGGAAGGATTGCAGTACCCTTGTAAGGATTATGGAAGTTAGGAATAGGAAAGGCTTTTTGGGAAAAATGAGTTCAGTTTTGATCATGTAGAGTTCAAAATTACTCCAGGCAACCCCATTTGACATTTATAATGACAAACAGTGCAAGGATTCCAAGTCTGCAGCCCATGCCTACATTTCAGGAAGTTTGTGAACTTGGATGAGGGAAGAAAAAAAAATCATCTTTATTTTTGCTAACCTTTAACTCAAATTGAGCATTTCCTCCACTATAAACATAGGCAACAAATATAATTCTGAGAAGGAGACTAGAGGCTTCAGCAGACTGCCAAATGGGCTCACGACACAAAAAAAGAATCCTTGATTTAGCGCTAAATTATAAATGGGCCATTTATGATTCATTTTAAGCTCAACTCCTAGAACTCTTCTTTCTTGCCCCTTGGCTAATCACTATTCTCCACTCTGAAGTGTATGGCCCAAGTGGAAATAAGGATGACTCTCCCTTTCCAGTTAAAGCTCATCTCTTTTAAATAAATTCAATACACATGCATCAAGTATTTACTACTTATCCTGCAAATGTGCTAAGCAATGGGATACAAAGAAAAAATGCAGGAAAAGAATATGCACATTTCCAAGAGGCTTTTCCTATAATTTCAAGATGCTGTAGTTCACTTAGGTATTATTCAGTAATTTTATCAGTCTTAGGACCTTTCAAACAACAGGCACTTCATAAATGCATTTTATTTTGCTTAAGTAAAAAGAACAACAACAACAAACCCCTCTCATTTATTTAGTTCCATAAGACATGACTACCATAGAGTTCTGAAACCATTCTTCAAAAACAAAACAAAAACCAAGTTGTATTTTCCATAGACCTTGGGTGAATGAGGAGAAAGGAGGAAAAATCAATGTGTTACATTATTCTAAAACATTCAATAGAGAAAAAAAAATTTAGAAATGAAAGAACTCATAAAGATCCTGGATACCATCAACAGAAAAATGTCCTTTCATCCTTCTAATAGTCAAATTCAAGATTATTTTCCTACTTTTGATGCTTGTGCTTCATTGAGAGACCCTAAACAGAGATGAGTTCAATTTAAAAATCTTTAATATCTTCAGGTTATGAAATTTCTTTCACTGTGGGTTTTTAGACAATAAGAGATGGCTCATCAAGATGGGATTAGCCAGGCATCTTTCACAGTATAAAGACCATCCAATGTACCAAACACAATATTCTAGGAATGCACAAAAACACTATGGAGATTATCACTGGCCTATATAGATAACTATGCAGTCTTCAAATAGTTTTAGAAATAGGTTATTCCTACATCCATTCCTACATTTATTTTCATGAAAAAGTCAGAGAAATTTTCATTCTAAAATAATTTTACCAATAATTTCTTCATGGCAATTAAACATAGAATAACAGGTTTTTACTACTTCCAATTTCCATGAGAAATTAAAAAATAAAAAATAAGTGAATTTCTACTTTGAAATCTAGATATTCTTTTTTTGTTTATTTTGATTTTGTGTCTATTTCACAAATAGAAATAGACATTTGATATTTAGTTAGAATATATGATATGACAAATAATTATCTGGCATTAATTATAAGAATGATGATGAGCAGAGGCCAAGCCACTGATCACAATTTCAAAATTATCAATATTAATCCCATGAAGAAAAGATAGATTGGCCTAAATTCAGAATATACATACATACATACATACATACATACACATATACATATATATATATATATATGTGTGTGTATGTATGTGTGTATGCAAGTATTTTATTATAGTACACACCATTCTAGGTAAAGTATAATGGTCTTTGAAGTCTTATACTAATGTGAGTCTATGATTCTATTGTAAAAGTGGGACTCTAAAGAAATATTTTCAAATTGGCTTTTTGCTTGTTGGTTGGTTTGTTTGGGGGGGGGTGGAAGTCATCAATACTTTTCTATTTTCTACTTAAAGGAAGCATCCAAATTTTAAAAATAAACCTTCATGAGTAATAAAGAAATAATTTGATTTCTGGAATTTCTCACATTTTGATATTGAAAGAGAATGTCAAGTGTAAGAAGTGAATAACAAGCCAGGGAATTTCTTTTATTAGGAAGTAGGAGAGCACCAAACATAGATTGCTAGTTGATATATAATATTTTAAAATTGAAAGTTATATGCAAGCTAACTTTAAAAACTGTTCTAGTAGATTCAAAATACTGATATTGAACTCAATTTTGGACTGGCATATGTCATCAGGAGAAGACAGAAATGCTCAAAAATTATAAAGGAATTAGGGAAAGAATTCAGGTAGTAGAAAATTGAAACATACACACACACACTCACAGAAACACACACACACACACATTCCTAGTGAATCACTTAAAGGAAGGGAAAAGCAGAAGTGAATGACAAAACTAAAGGTCCTTACCCAAATTCAAAGTATCTTTCTGAGATATTCAAAACATTAATTCTATAAGATGTAACTTTAGATAAATAGAATAAGAAAGTGTACAAGAGGTAAACAAGTCCACTTCTTTCCCCTGCCCTTTAACAATGGTTCTTAAAGGCCAAATGTCTAATTACTTGTGAAGTGTTTGAGAGTAGTAGAATGTGACTTTCTTGGATGCTGGACTACTTCTCTTCTCTTTTTCTATATCCCCTATATTTGCCACCAGCATCATCATTTGGGTGGACCTGAGGCACATTACTTCAGCTTAAGGAGTACACTTCTTTTTTAAATTGCTAATCTACTGTTCCCACTCTATGTGGTACTTCTGGGGTCCCACTCCACCAGAACATTCCCATTTACTTTCTCAGTCATCCACAAAATCCTTCTGGGATTTGCCCAGGATAGTTCAGTTTCACATTCTCTATAACCTAAATTGATCTGCTTTGAACATCAGGCTGCTTTGCTATAATTCTGCCTTCCAAAGTACTTTATATAGCATATATGCTCAATACTTGTTTGTTGAATTGACTAAAAATATTGTCTTGTATTTGCTTATACATATATGCTGTATTTTACTGCATAACTGTCACAGATTTTATACAATTTTTCTTTTCCAAAAAAGTAGATCGTGCCAATTATGTGAAGCTTTTAAAAATTTGTACTGGTAACACTTAAAAATAATTTACTACTAAGCTGTCTTGGTGCAAGATGAGGATTTATGGAATACTTGTGAATGTACATTAAAATTGAATACTGACAATGCACACTGAGAATTCAAGGCTTGTGGCTCACAATACATGAAAGATAAATGTATATCCATGTGCCACCAGTAAATGCATTGCTGCTGTTTACCTTTTAAGGAACATGATGGACAGAATTATGCCATGTGACAATTATGTGACAAAAAAACCCCAACAAACAAACAGCATGCGATGATTATGTGGCTAAATAATGGTGTATTTTTCCCTGGAAGAATGTGCATTCCTTGAGGGCACGTAATCATTTTTACTTTTGCATTCTCAAAACCTGACACAGTATTTGGCATTAAAATAGGTGTTTAATATTCTCCTTATTGTCCTTCACGAATAATAATTGCTAATATTTTATAGCACTATAAAGTTCACTAAGCATTATTATTTACCTAAGTTATGTCATTAGATTCATAAAACACCACTATGAATTAAAAACTACAGTGTGAATGAATATGAACAAATGAATGAAAAAGGTCAATATATGGTAGTACAGTGGAGAGCATGCTGGGATTGGAGTCAGGAAGACCTCTGATATTTACTATTCATATGCCCATTATCAAGTTACTAAACTTCTCTTATAATCAATTTTCTGATGTTTCAAATGGTGAAACTACAAGCAGAGTAAGGATTTTTGTTGTTTTTCTTGATTGAGTTTCAGCCAATCAAATGCCTTTGATTGAATCTTGCCTTTGAATGAATCAAGAGTCTTTTATTGAATCAAGAGTCTTTTATTGGAAATAGTATATAGTGTATTGCTTGAAGGGAGAGGACAGAGAAGAAAGATGAGCAGGATTGAGAGAGAGAAGAGAGCATGAGTGGGCTAGGGGAACTTGCTTGTGGGGAAGCCTTACAGAAAGAATGTGATGTCAGCCTTCCATCTGTGGATCCATGTTAATTTCTCAGACAAAACCTCTGTCTGTTGGTCTTTATGAGTGAATTTACCTGAAGGGGGGAGACCTGTTCACGGGAAGGAGGCTTATCTTAATCCCCCTTTTAAGGGCTGTTAAAGTGAATTGAGAGGATGGCATGGGTAATGTGCATAAATATTTTTGTAGCCCTGCTAAGCTTTGTTTTTCTAGAAACAGAAGCTGCAAGGAGAAACGCTTAGAGCCCCCTGCTGGGCAGGAGCTTGGAGTGGAGCAGCCTCCATGAAATGAGGTGCAGAGCAGGAGTAGAAAGCTTCCTACATGTGAATCCAGGTGAGATTCATGAGTGGTCAGCCCACAAAGGAAGAGTCACGGGGTTTGGAAGTGAGCCTTCAGACAGGATGAGAGAAGACTTTACTTGGTCACTGTGTATTGATTGAGGAAATTGTGACTTATAGTGATCTAGGGGTGGATGATGCTCATATTTTCTGCTACCCCTTAAGGATGAAATGTGCTAGGGAAGACCCTGGCCTGGGAGCCAAACAAGTATTTTGGGGAATTCTACTGAATGCAATGATATATACTATGTCCTATATGACATACTGAGTGTTATGATATTAAATTTTATGTTTTGCTTAAGGATGTTCCTATGAATGTCATGCTTCATTGAACAATGTTTAGTTCTGAATAAAGAGAGCTCATCATACTATGTGATTCAACCCTTAAAATTATGCACAGCAGCAGTCCTCAGGTATGTTGCCATGATTGGCATTAGAAATGAGTCCTGAGGGACATACCGGAAATGTATATAGTAGCTGCTCTTCCAAATTCATATATATTTTGTAGTTAATTTGTTATCTTTCTTTAAAGACTCCTGAAATAAAGGGGATATGAGGATTTGTCTTAGGAAAATATTCCCTTAGCACAAGTATAAAAAAATTTCAATGGGTTTTATAATAAAGGAATCAGGTACTCTGGAGGATTTCTGCTTTTATTTGCATTTATCTAACATTCTTTATTGTTCCAATGGATATCTATTCAAAAGCAGCACTCTTGCTTACAGTCTACCCAAATTAATGCAAAGTGACAGGTGACATACAAAAAAATGTGCTGGAGGTCTGATATACACTCTGTACCTTGTATAGAAAACCTAAAGTTCACCTGTTGTTAGCAACCAGTGTCAGATGAATAGGCTTTATGGAAAAAACTATCTTATATACTCATGTCTGGTTTGGAGTGTGTATGTATATATGTGTGTGTGTGTGTGTGTGTGTGTGTGTCTGTGTCTGTGTCTGTGTCTGTGTCTGTGTCTGTGTTGGTGTGTGTGAAGTGAATTGTCCCTCCTCTTTTATATTCAAAGGAAAGTGTTCCACATCACCATTGAAAAGTCCACCTATGATTTTCAGGAAAATTTGAACTTTTCTCTGCTGAATACATTTCTGTGTTCAATGTGATTAATGGGGAAATGAGCTCAAAACTTCGCTAGGAAAATCTCCTTATTTATCACTATCTTCTCTGTTTAAAAATATTGTTTTGAAGAATTGGGTGATAGCAAATTAGATAATAGAGAATGTTTTTTTTTTTAATATATATTAACTGCTGATAAGGGAGCCCTTAACCAGAAGCCTGTTTCATACTGTTAGGTGGGAAAGTGGATGTGTTTACTGAATTAAAATAATTTTTAAAATCTCCCTTTATCTAAACAATAGGAACCAAAATCTATTCTTTCTTTCTTTCTTTCTTTCTTTCTTTCTTTCTTTCTTTCTTTCTTTCTTTCTTTCTTTCTTTCTTTCTTTCTTTCTTTCTTTCTTTCTTTTTTTCTTTCTTTCTTTCTTTCTTTCCTCCTTTCAGGGACCAACAAGGCAATCACCCAAAGTCACACAGCTAGTAAATGTGTCAAGTCTCTGAGGCTGGATTTAAACTCAGGTCCTCATGATTCCAGGGCCGGTGCTCTATTCACGGTGCTTCTTAGCCGCCCCCTCATCTTTATTTCAACAGACTGTTTTTATGTCCTGAATATCAGTCAAAGGTGAATTTACCTTATTCTTCAGCAGGTTCCTATTTTTAATAGATACATTACAACTTTGTGATGAAAAAAATACTAGAAAAATATATAAACAACAAAGATATGCAAAAAATTGCCTGGGTACCAACCCAATTGAACTTTTATTTTTATTTTTCTAATTTATTTATTTATTTTTAGTTTTCAGCATTCATCTCCACCAGATTTTGAGTTAAAATTTTTCTTCCCATCTTTCCCCTACCCCCACCCCAAAATAGCAAAGCTACTGAATACCCCTTCCCCCAATCTGTTCTCTTTTATATCCTGTCCCTTCCCCCCCCCCCACTTTCTAGTAGGGCAAGATGGATTTCCATACCCCAGTGCCAGTATATCTTATTTCCCAGTTGCTTGTAAAAAACAATTTTTTTCAACGTTTGTTTTTAAAATTTTGAATTCCAGATTTTTTCCCTTCTTCCCTCCTTACCCACCCCCACTGGAAAGATAAGCACTTCAATATATGTTGCAGATATGCAGTTATGCAAAACATTTCCACAGTAGCTATATTGTGAAAGACTAACTGTATTTCCCTCCATCCTATCCCACCCCCAATTATTCTATTTTCTCCTTTGACCTTATTCCTTTTCAAAAAAATGTTTGCTTCTAACTACCTTCTCCCTCAATCTACCCTCCCTTCTATCATTCCGCCTCTTATCCCCTTCACCCCTATTTTCCTATATAATTTCTAATTCCTATAAAATTTCCTATATAATTCCAATACCCAATTGATTGTGTATGTTATTTCCTCTTTAAGCCAAATTCAATGAGAGTGAGGTTGACCCATTCCCTTTCACCTTCTTGCTCTTCCCCTCCATTGTAACAGTTTTCTCTTGCCTCTTTTAAATGAGATAATTTACTCTGATCTATCTCTCCCTTTCTCCTTTTCTCAATAAATTTCTCTCTCACATCTTAATTTTATATTTTAGATATCATCACTTCAAATTCAACTGATCTTGTGCCCTCTGTCTATGTATACATATACATACATATATATGCCCACAGTCACATGCATATATATATATTTATATATATATATATACCCTTCTATACATGCATAAATATGTATGTATGTGTGTGTACACACACACACACACACACACACACATATACATTCCCTTCAACTATGTTCATATTGAGAAAAGTCTTGTGAGTTACAATTATCATTTTTTCCATGTAGGAATATAAATAGTTCAACTTTAATAAGTTCCTTATGATTTCTTTTTCCCATTTACCTTCTCACACTTCCCTTACTTCTTGTATTTGAAAGTCAAATTTTATATTCACCTCTGGTTTTTTTTCATCAAAATGCTTGAAAATCCTCTATTTCATTGAATGACCATATTTTCCCCTGAAACATACTCAGTTTTGCTGGGTAGGTGATTCTTGGTTTTAGTTCTAGCTCTTTTGACCTCTGGAATATCATATTCCAAGCCCTTTGATCCCTTAATGAAGAAGCTGGTAGGCCTGCATAATTCTGATTGTGTTTCTACAATACTCAAATTATTTCTTCCTGATTACTTGCAGTATTTTCTCCTTGACCTGGGAACTCTCAAATTTGGCTATAATATTCCTAGGATTTCTTTTGGGGATCTTTTTCGAGAGGTGATCAGTGAATTCCTTCATTTTCTATTTTGCCTTCTGGTTCTAGAATATCAGGGCAATTTTGCTTGATAATTTCTTTAAAGATGTCTATTTAAATAACTATTAAAGATAGTCTATTTTTTTTGATCATAGCTTTTTTTCTAGGTCCAATTGTGGCCCTTTGACTGAATCCAAACTTTATAGAACAAATCTCCTTAATAAAAAGATTTGTTCTGTGAAGTTTGGATTCAGTCAAAAGGCTGCACTTGAGGACCCAGGGGGCCATATGTGACCTTGAGGCCACAGGTTCCCCATCCCTGATTTATTCCTTTTTAATTGCACAAATGGCTTTCCAGGTTTCTTGTTTTCTAAGTTTGCATTTCAAACAGTATATTGAGCTTGAGTCTGTTCATCAGGATTATATGAAAAATCCCCTTTAAATTAATAATCTGTTTTTTCTTTATATGATTATACTCAATTTTGCAAGATAAGTTATAATTAGTTGTAAGTCCTTTTTTGTCTTTTGGAATATTATATTTCATGTTTTTATTTTCTTCATAATAATAAAAACCTGATCTTATATGAAATTGTGGTTCCTTGGTACTTACTTTTTTCCCTCTTTATTTCATTACTATAGATTATTTTTTCTTTCACTGTTATTTTTTCTTCAGTTAAGATGCATTTATTTTCTCTCCCTCCATCCACCAATGAATAAATACAAAGAGAAATAAAATCCATATAAAAATACATAGTTAAGCAAAGTAAATTCCTTCATTGGCTCTGGCCAAAAACATATGCTGCATTTTGAGTCTCTCACTTCTCTGTCAGGGGTTTTATGTTTCATCTTTCATCTTTTGAAATTATGATTTGTCATTGAATTTATCAGAGTTTTTAAATCTTCCAAAGTTGTTTATTTATAAAATAAAGCTATTTATTAATGTGATATATTATAAATGGGGCAGCTAGGTGTCACATTGAGAGAATTCCTGGCCTGGCATAGGGAAGATTCATCTTCCCAAGTTCAAATCTGGTCTTAGATATTTAAAATCTGTATGACCCTGGGCAAGTTTCTTAACCTTGTTCCCCTCAGTTTCCTTGTTTGTAAAATGAACTAGAGAAGAAAATAGCAAACCACTCCAGTATCTTTGCCAAGAAAACCCTAAATGGAGTCATGGACATGAGTGAAAATGACTAAACAACAATGTATAAATTGTTTACCTAACAGTGCTCACTAATCTCTGCATCAATTCATACATATCTTTCAAGTTTTCTCTCTAAGTGTCCAGTTGAGTATTTATGTCACAATAATATTCAATTATGTTCATATATGATAAATTGTTAAGAAATCATTTTGTAGATTGAGATTCCTTATTTTTGCCATAATGAAAAAAGAGCTGCTGTGAACGTTTGTGTATATAGAAGTCTTTTCACTCTTTCTTTGTTCTTTTTCTGGATACAAGCCTGTTAGTAGCATCACTAGGCAGGACCCCCTCACCAGTCACTAATCTTAGCTCCACCTCTACAGAGTCTTCTTGTCCCATTGTTGGCAGGGATAAATGGAGAAAGTGGCATGATCTGACAACTCCTACCAAATGACAATGGTGATTTCATCCACAGGGAAAATATAAATAAATTAAAATTAAAATTAAAAAAGAAACATGTGAGCTGCCTATATCCTAATTTGGGGTTTTACATTAAATACAAAATATTTCACTGTCAATCAAGTCTCTCTTACTTAGCTCTCTAGTCCTAAGTTAGAACAGTCTCTATTTTATTCTTCTCACTATCTTCTGCCTACTGTTGGTCCACTCACTTCTCTATTCATAAATATTGATGCATTCAAGCTAAAATATTTATGATTAACAACTTCTTTATTCAGTATTTATACTAATGAAACATAATGGTATATAGTCCTTAAAGAAGAGATAAACTTTTGATTTAACACGGGCTCTGCTGCAGAAAGAAGTAGAAGAGACCCAAGCAAAAATAATCACGTTGATTCTCTCCAGCGGATAATTCAGAACTGGTGGAATAGTCCTATCTCTCCTGCCTTAGCTATCTCTTTTATGTCAAAGGATTGCAGCTACTCAGCTGGTCACAACACTAGCACTTCCACACCCCTATTCTACCTGCCCAACCTCCTTGTTGCTTGTCTCCTAATGCCAAGTTTTGGAGTACATATGCCTTTCCTAATAGCCTCTCCTCTGATGAAAGGAAGTAACACTGTCTTCTAATAGGACTTTTTTCCCAAAAAATAATGCAGTCAGGCACCAGAGACCTTTCTCTGCTCTCAGGAAAGTCATCTCTCTTGTCTGGTTACAAGATAATTTCTTTATTTGTTTTCCTTTTCTAATTTTCACACCCTGAATGACTACCAATACATCAGCAGGGAAATGTTTTCTCAGCTAACTTAATTCAATTTAATCTTATTTAATTTAATTCAACAAGCATTTATTGAACAACCTGGCTATCATAAACTGATTTGTTAGAATCATTGATTTGCAGTTAAAAGAGAACCTAGAGTTCAGCTAGTTCAATGTCCTCATTCTACAAATAAGCCAACTGGGGCCTGGGGATATGATTTAGCTGGGTTACCCTGATAATGAAGGTTAATTTGAATGCAGATTCTTTGAACTGGAGTTTTTTGCTTTGTACCACTCTGTCTCCTAAATGTGATTTAGGTAAGGTAGTGGGTGGGGGAAGGGGCGGTTATGAAGAGAGGAATGATATTAACATACACATACACCTCAGAGACATTCAAAAATAATAAAAACATTAAGCATGGAAGCACTTCCCTATTACAGTTAAAATACATTATCCTGTTCTACTCATAAGGCATTTTGTCCTAAGGATGAAAAAAGAGTAGCATCCTCCTTGCATTTTCTCCTCCCGTTACCCCATATTCAAGTGACACTATGCAATAGGAATTGCTGCAGAAATATGCCAACAGGTGAATTGTACTTCAATTCAATTTTAGGTAGAAAATGTCACTGATTGTCTAAATGAAACATCCAAATGATTTCTAAATTTCTTTTTTTTTCTCTAATAGAGTATATTTTGTATATCTATTTTACAGTGAAAAGGCTTGCCAATTTGGAATGCTGGGGAGCAATTACATGGAACTATGCTTATCTCATTTTATTTGCTGGGATGAAGTATAGCAGGGGTTACATACCATATAAAACCAAGTTTTCCTAACTTGGCTTCCGAGATTTTCTCCACAGGTTCAATAACTCCTTTAAACAACAATCTCTAAAGTACCACAGAAGTATATTTCACTTATACAAGAAGGAAACGGTTTTGGAGTCTACTTAGCATTTCTGGGGAAAGTTAAAACCCTGCCAACTTACTGCTTGTCAATTATATAGTTTAATCCTATAGCTTGAACTTTGACCCAAATATTCCATTTGCTCTTTCATAAGGTTAATTGTACAGAGCCCAAAGTGAAATGGAGGATTTGGCTATTTTTAGTATATTAATCAGTGAAGAAAACCGATAGGATTACTTAGGCCCCCAGACAGATTTCTTTTTGTTTTGAGTGAATGAATTTGAATTTTTTTTAACTAAAACAAAATCTAAATTACACTGGATGTACCAAACACAATTCAATTTAACACAATTCAATAGGCAGTGCCTTCTATGAGCCAGGAAATGTGCTGGGACATCAGAAAGAAACTGTATTCACAAATCAATGATCATTCAACTATTACAGTAAACTTTTGTTAGGTATATACACTGTGTGTTGAATAGTGTATGAAATATAAGTACTAAATAATGTGATATAGTTTCTGCCCTCATAGAGTTTGTAGTTTTTAAGTGGGTGGAGTGAAGAAGAAGTTCCATTCATATTCAGACCTATAACACAAAATGATACCTAATAAGTCAATGAGAAAAATGCCAGTCAATTGCTATGCAAAGTCAAATGTAAGAAATACACGTTTCTACAGGATCAGAGAAAGTTTCTTAGAAGACAAAACAAAGGAAATGAATTACATGAATCAGAAGGGAAAAAAATCATAGAAACATGAATATCTGCTAAGAGGTTTATTGTACTAGTCCAGACAATCAGTAAAGAAGTCTTTACTAGGGAGATATTTTTAGAAATAGAAGGAAGTGAAGCTAAAGCTTAGGAGAAAGGATAGAGGTCTAAATTTGGGAATCATTTGCATAGAAATCATACTGTAATAGTGGCAGTAAATAGATTTCTAAGAAGAAAAGAGAAGATCAAGGTTAGAATCTTGGATACAAAAATTAAAGTCATGAAATTTAAAGAGTTAACTAAAAAACACTATTGAATGTAGAGAAAAATAACTATAATAGAAATGAGAGAAAAAGTCACTGGGGGAATACCATATTGTAGTTAAGAGATAAAAATGTATTCAAACAGACAAGTTGGTCAACTCTGTGGCAAACCACAGAGAAGTTAAAATTAATAAGAACTGAGAGAAGGTCATCAGAATTTGGTTTGAAGAAGCCATCTCTGACCTTGAAAAGATTTGTTCTTTAGAATGAAGATAGAGCCAGATTATAAATAGCTAAGGAGTGGGGGTATAACGAAAAAGTAAAGGCCTCAAATGTCGACTGTTTTTCATTATGTCCAACTTGTAGCTCAAAACCTTTTTTTTTAAAAGCTACCCTATTCAAAAGGAGTTTTGAAGAAATCAAAATAGCAAAGCAGGAGGATGTGAAGCGACAGTAATGCCCATAAAAGAAATGCGACATTTGCACATAGAAGACATTAATATAATTCTGTGGCATTGTTGTCACAGAACCTATCACATGCCTGAATAATTTTGCATTCTCATGCATTTCTTTATCACCTAGTTCAGCTTTCTCCACTATGACTTCAGGATAAATAGTATTTGCTGCATGGGCCAAAGCATTAATCACTAGTACTGTGTCATTCACTCGGTTTTACTGCTGCTAACCCAACTCTGGGTATTGATTTTGTTAAGTTCATACTAGATGGATTCATAAGTAATCATAACCATGAAAATTAAAAGAGCGATCAAACTTAAAGAGCTTAGAACTGTGAGTTCACTACCACATAAATAGAGCCAATAACAACAGGATTAAATTATGTGGAGCTCAGGTAACCTTGAATGATCTTGGCCAGAACAAAGACAGTTTTAATAATGTGCTATATATCCTTTTGGATACCTTCAGCTCAGTACAGCACAAGCACATTACAACCAGAGGTTAAGTAGTAAATGAGCCATGCAACTTCACTGAGATTTCCCAATGGAAGTAAAATTGAGCCGTTTAATGAGAACTTCCTAGAAAAAGATCATCTTATTATCAGATCTTTTCATTATTGATTTTATGTTGTTTGTTTTAATACCTTTGATCAGGTATTTAAATAAGGGTGGAGGAGGAGAATATCATAGTCACCAGTACCAGTGACAGTTTTTTTTTTTAATGCAGTCAGCAACAGGCATCAACACTCTCAAATTTGAATTTAAGGGAGTTCTGCATAGTTTGAATAAAAGAAAATGGAAAAAAAAATTCAAGGCAATAAGAGCAATATGTCCACCCAATTCCATGAAAATAGCAGCAGCAATGTCCTTCTAGGAGAACTGAGATAACACATGCCAAAACTTGAAAATAGTACATCAAAAAACAAGTAAGGTAGTATTTGAGAAACCTGCTTGTAGTCCAAGTACTACCACTATCTGGTAGTATGTCCCTGGGCAAATCCCATGATCTTTCTGAGCCATGATTTCTAATTTGCAAAGTAATGGGTTTGAATATCATTACACAGAATAACAGCAATATTGTAATGATCAACTGTGAAAAAAACTTACTCCCATCAAGACAATAATACAAAATAATTCCAAAGAAATCATAATGAAAAATTATATCTACCTCTTAAGAGAGAACTAATTAACTCTGCCTGTAGATTGATGCATTTTTTTCACTTTCTTTGTGTCTCTTTTGTTTTTTTTTCCTTTTGCAACATGGTTATTATGGAAATGTTTTGCCTGACTTTACATGCAAAAAATCATTCATTAATATTTAATACAATGAAAGGAGCACTGGAACTAAAGGAAAAAAAGATGGAAATTTCAAATATGTCAACCTCCCCTGAGAAATATCACAGCAAAGACAAAAAGAGTGTCAAATGAAGGAAAAATTCAATGAAACCAAAAAGAAGAATGAGTAAATTTCTCTTTGTCATTCAGGAATAAATAACAAGACTGCCAACACCTGTGGTAATTCAGTTTGGGGTGCAGTAGGAGCTTCAGCACAATTTCTGGTCATTCATGGTCACTCTGACTCATTTTCATGCAGTTGACCATTGAGGAAGATAAAAGCATTGCAAGCTGGCATACACTTCTGTAATCCTCTAAGAACTCCTGAAGCAAATTAAATTCCAGTAGTGGGTCTATCTAAAGGAACAAATTCCACTCTTGATATATGATGAAAAAAAGGGGACAAGAGTGTTGATTCCCTTGTACTATATCCCAGCATCTTCCAAGATGTTGAAGCTAGTGTGACCTGTGATTTGGGGACAAGATCAGAGATAAAATCAACTCTTTATAAGTGACAAAGCAAGAGAACAGAAGAGTGATAAGTGTGCATGTTTATCAAACCACTTAAAGGCAGATGTAGATTCAAATATCTCTTGTAGAGAGAGGGGTTCAATTCAAGGGTAATCTTGTTGCAGGCCAGGATTTAGAAAAAGACAAGATGAGGAGAAGGGCAGGGAAAATCCCACCATGTGAAATCATGGCAAACCAGTGGCATTAGACTCAAGACTTCAAAAGGTACAGAAGGTATTAGTGCAGTTTCTGAACCTGAGGCTTCAGATATGAGTAAACAGAAGAAAGCATCTTATTTGATGGCAAAATAGGAACTTATAAAAGCAGAAGAGGCAAACCCAGAAGTTAGGAGTAACAATTCAATAAGTACAATAAGAGTCTCCACAATTTAAAAAAAAGGAATAGCTTGGTCTTAAATATTCCAAAAGTGAATAGAAGAAATGAGGAAAGAAATAAAAATAAATAAACAAACAATTTTTGGGAAAGCATTAGAAGGAGAACAGAAGCTGAAAATTTTACCCCAGGTGAAAAAGAAAATTAAGTAAACAGAATTCAATGATTCAATGAGACATTAAGAACAATTAAAATGAAGTATTTGTTTTAATAGAGTGTATGCTAGATGAAATCAAATGTAAACATAACGATAGAAATTGAAGGGGTAATGAAACAAGAGGATTATAGCGGCAGGCCTATTGCAGAATGAATAAAGTCAACAACAACATTGAATTATTTGTCACTATGGTAACCTTGATCTTTGCTAGAAAAGAAACTGAAAATTTAGAAGAATGTGAGATTTACTCTATTTAGAAAAGTGATTTGAAAAGTGGTTTTATATATATAATGGAATAGTCTGGCATAGACGTGCTCGGTGAGAGTACCATGGAATAGTTTGGTATAGACTTTGCTCTGTGAGAGTGCCATGAGATAGCTTAGAATACACTTGCTCTGTGAGAGCACCTTTAAATGGCCTAGCACCCCACGTGGCGAACTTGAACTTTCCATAAACTTTACTTTTTCCTTGGCTGAGAAGACTTGAGTGGAATTTTTTCCGCAGGACCTGGCATGTTGGTATTTTGGGGTCTCAGACAGCCCTAACCCTCTTTGGGCATCCTTTTCATATTTATATATATAATGGAATATAAATGTAATATATATAAAATCATTAGAATTTCTCAAAATCATGACCAAGCAAAAAGCCTGAATAACATCAAGGCAGAAAAAGGCCTACCTTTTGAATAATAGCTCTAAATTGAAAGTCAGAAATGCAATATGCTAAATCTAGAGTTTCTAGGTAAAAAAAAATGTTGTGAGCAAAGCATCCAAGAAGAGTTTAAGTGGAAAAGAAATCCTAGCTAGTATCATATGAAACTATGTTATGACTACCATAAATTTTAAAATTTCTTCTAACCAGCATGCCAAAAAGCAAAAGCAAAATGATTTACAAACAAGTATAGCTTATCCTGTAAAATTTAGAATGATCCTAAACTGAGAAAGAAGATGAGCCTTTGGTTGATGAAGGACTCACAAGCATTCCTGATGAAAAGACCAGAGCTTTTTAGAAAGTCTGTAATGAAAACACAGGAGATAATAGAAACATATGTTGATAAATACATTTTAACAATTGGAAGGGGGTAAATAATGATTTACTCCTCAAACTCATTCCAGAATACAGGTACAGAAGAGAATTTTCCTTCCACATTTACGTCTACTTCAAGGGTAAAAAAGGGTATAAAGAAAGAAAAATAGAGGACTTAGAAGGGCTTTTGTTCTATTTAGTTGGTTTTAAGAAAGAGAAGCAAAGGGAATGAGATAAAACTTTCTAAAAGGAAAGTATATAAATATGAAAATGGTAGTTCTTTCTCAGGGACATTACTTTCATATGATTTAGGCAAAGGATAATTATATACACAGAGTATAGAAGTAGATAAGAAGTAATAGGGAAATAAGTGGGAGAACAGGAAAGGAGATTACAGTTTAAGAGCGAGGGTAGAAATAGGGAAGGAATTGTTCCAATGGATAGGGTAAAATAAAATAAAACAGCAACAACAACAACAACAAAACTTCAGCTATAGATACTTTAAGACAATGAGAGATTAAAGGGAGAGAAAGGAGTGTTAATAATCTTTTATCTGTGTCTGGGTCTGTGTAGCACCAATGCTATATTCACAGCATGTATAGAGGCTATGAATATGCTGATATAATTCTGAAACACAAAATATAACAGACTCTCTACATGGAAGACAGAATCAAAACATTTATTCAAACACTGGAAAGACAAATTCCAACACTAGGAAGCCAAATCCATCACAGCAACAAAGAAATCTATATACAATAACAATGCAGGGGGCACCACCCTCCCTATCCCCAAGACTTCCCTCTGCTAGGGCCTTCCAACAAACACTCACAGTTCAGTGCCTGCTTCCTCTCTCTCTTTCAGTTCTAACTACTCTGACCAACTTCCTCTGGGCTCTGTTCCACCCTCCCTGCTCCACCCATTCAGCAAGCTCCTCCAACCATAGGCTTCATGTGACACAAACTCATGAGTTTTAGGCCTTTATTTGAGTGGGCATTCATTTTGCCATAATTTCCAGGCTGCCACTAGGTAATTGTGTCCATCTGCTAGAAATGAAATGATTTATGGTGAACCCTATTCCTCAAGGTACATATTATGAGAGTGTTGGGGGTGAAGGGAGGGAGATGAAAGGTGGAAAAGAAAGGTGACTCCATGGCACTCAACATGAATCAATGAAAAAGAAAGTTTAATGAACAGATTGGGATAATCAGAGGATACTTTGGGGCCATGATACTTGCCTGAGAACAAGCTCACTGGACCTTCCTGCTAAACAAAGCCATTAATACAATCCAGACTTGGAGAAGAAAAGTCAATCCCAAGACAGCAGGAAAATGCTTTTCTACCTTAATTGGAAGAAAACAAAAATATTGATGTCCTAAATGGTGTACCTAAAGTAATGTGATCCTGTCACAAATACAGGAAAGCTTGTAGGGGAGTATTGAGAGCTGCTGACCTGCTGCTGCATCTGCCTATTAGGAGCTTAATTTACTGGTGCATCAATTCACTAAGGTAAGGATTTTTACTTTTTATTTTTAAGAAATGCAAGGATTCCATTTGGAAGATGAAATGTCAGAATCTGGTTGTCAGGAATGACCACGCATCTAAAAGACCTCCCAGTTAAATGACACTTCCAGAGCACACCTGGTATAATGAATTAGGCATTGAGGCTGACAAGAAGGCTTTTCAAGTCATTGTGTTTTCCTCTGTTGTAAGTATGCCTAAAATGCCTTTTAGTTCTTTCAAAAAAAATGCCCAAACCTAAATCAAACAGCATTTTCTTAGTAATTACACATTGAAGGATGTAATCACTGCAGCCTCCTGAAATTGAGAGAACGGTAGGCTTGCTTTGGGCAGCGTTCCACTGTTGCTTTTGTTAATGTACTAATGAGCCATTGTCACAATGGAGCCAACCTGGCATTAGCAGTTACAATAAATTTACTGCAGGAACACTGCTGTTTGTAATTAGCTCTTCATTACACAATCAGGCTGATTTAGAGAAACTCTCATATGATTTGCTCAGCAAATGAAGCAATATAATTACACCTCACTTGAAATCAACAAATTAGACTGCTGTTTGCAATTGGCTATATTATGCACTATTAGTACCCTGGAAATTGCAGGCCTGTTGCAGCCTTCAGTACTTAAATAAAGTAAGTCTAATTAAAGCACCGAATATTTCTAGATGTACAAAATCAGCTCCATGATGGTCATAATTTTTACAATCAAAGAGGGAAGAAAGATTTATGTTTGTCATATTTTATATTGAGCTCAAGTCTAAACTGTTTAGATCTCTCCTGATAGAAATTTATAAAAAAAAAAATTAAGAGGAGGGACAAGAAATACACCTATTGCTGAGGTTATTTCCTTGTCAGGACTTATCGGTCCTGAATAAGATTCAAATTAGGCAACAGGTACAGTCCTGAAATACCCATTCCCTTACTTACTAACTAAAACCTTCAGCTGTTTTATAGATGAGTTAGTCAACTTAGTCAACCTTCTTATCCCAGGATTTCTGGCTCTGAAATACCCAACCCCCTCCACCCAAAAAATGGTGAAGAAAATCAATAGTGGGTTAATTTTCCCCTTAGGAATATTCTGAGTTTAGAAGAAGGAAAGAACACACACAACACATAAAAGAAAATTAAACCGAGGCTGTCATACATCAGTCTTTTTTCACAGTAGAGGTTGGAGAAAGAGCCAATGGCCATTTTGGTTGTTGATTCCTTATATAGTGTTTGTTAAACCAATCAATCTCTAGGAAAATAGGTAATCATGAAGTTTGGTTAGGATTCAGCACTACAACAATTTTAATTACATTTGTTCTTTTAATAAATATGACTTCTTATTCAAAAGGCATTTTCTTTCCTAATCTGTTGTCAATATTTTATTAATCTACTTGTTTGGTGGAAGTAACCAATCAGTAATAACAGGATGGTATTATCTTTAATGATTCTAAACACTACTCTTCTTGAAAGATGATTTAATCTTGTAGCTTTCTTGGTTTATTGTACCTGTCTCAAAAAGGACTAATGGTAAATTAATTAAATTAAATAAAACATCAACCCACAAATAGAAGTAGTGTTTCAGTAGAGGAAACAAAAGTGAAATATAGGTCAAAGAAGATCAGGACTTGTATTTCCCCTTTGTCACCAAAATTAGGGTGGGTTAAAATCTTCTAAGAGACAGGGCTTGGCCTGAATCCAAAATATGAAATAACCTTACCATTTGGAGTTTGAATATAGCTTATATTCAAAATAACTTGAAGATGCTAGCAATTATGATTATTTAAAACTTTCTTGGCTTAAATATCCATTTGTTCATTTTAACTAAATCTTCAACTTTAAATAATAGGAAACTAAGGACAAACAATTTTCCATGTCTCCATGGAAGATTCTTACTGAATTTTGTAATTGCTACTAAGCTCCCCTGGGCTAAAATTTATAGAAGATACTCATCCCAGAAAATCATGGCTCTTCTTCCATCTGTCTCCTCTCCTATCTTCTTCAATCACTGGAATCTCAGATGTTTTCTATGCATTAATTCAGACCTGCCTGGAGACAGATAGAAGAGCAGTGTCTCGGTTCCTAAGACCATAGGAAATATGTGTTTTCTGATGGTCGTAGGCAACCCCTGTGAAAGGATCGTTCAACCCCCAAAGGGGTCACAACCCGCAGGTTGAGAACTGCTGTTCTAGAGCAACAAAATGGTTGTCTTCTGGAAACTGTCCCTCTGCAATGACAATGAAATGACTTTAGGTCTAATTCTTTTTCAATGTACATATGCATCAGAGAGATATTGTTGCTGGAACAGAGCAATGTCATTGACCTATTACAGAAATTATCCTTGGTATCTTTTAAACTAGCTAAGAGAGATATTGTTGCTGGAACTGAGCAATGCCATTGACCTATGAGAGAATTTATCCTTGGTACCTTTTAAACTAGCTGCTTTATAAATGACTTCATAGAGAGTTACCAGATCTCTGAATAGTCCTCTGGAATGGAGTCTCTGGAAGTAACAGAATCTAATTCAGTCATGAAAGAGATGGTTTTAATTGAGACAAGCAAAAAAATTTTTAAGCCAGGAAGCAAAAACGAAACTAGGATATAGAGTGCCTTTAGTTTAAAAGGAGTTAAGAAATTGTTATCTTGCTTGGAGACTCATATGTCCCTGAAGAAATGACAAGTTTAATTTAGCTAGTGCTTCATGATTTATAGAGTTTTTTCTTTCCTTTTGTTCATTTTAAAAATATATATTAATAGAAGTTTTGTACAAGGAATGCTATTGCTATTGCTAATTATAGTGAAAGGAGTAAACAATACAAGAATAAATAGATCAAAAAAAGGAGCATGACTTCTATTCTTCAGGCTCAGTATTCTAACCACTTCCCAAAATTTAAATTGTTATATGATATAAAGTAAAACAGTATGTTTTTAAGAACTTGTATGATTTTGCAGTTAGAGATGCCTCTCTCTAAGAAAACCCAATCTGGCAAACTTAAGTGTTCTTTGACTAAGAATAGAGTACCCACATAAAGCAATAGGAATTTTTTTCTTCCCATTCCTTAACATATACATTGTAGAAATCACTTGCTATTAAGAAATACCTAGAAATATCCCACTTTAGCAGATTTTGATTTCTTAATCACACGTAGTCAGATTTGCTCATGTGCTTTGCACTGTCTGAGGAGTTTCATCCTAAGAAAAAGGCTTTTTTCATAAAATGGGTTCAATTTAAGCCTTCAAACGTTGGCAAATAGGCTCAAGGTTTCTTTTTGCTTGTTTGTTTTTTAATAAGTGAAATTGACTGTTACTTGAGACATGTGACTTGAGTCATGTGTTATCTATTCCTTAAATCAGAATAGAAGATGAGAGGAGGAAGGATGGAGACTGAGAGAATATATACATACATACATACATACATACATATACATATATTTGCACTTAGCACTTTAATACAGTCAGAAAACATGTCCATAAGAAACAAATGGAAGAGAATACTGATTGCAGGTTAACAAGTCCTTTTTAAAAAATAAAGAGGACTTGGATGGGGATCTAGTTTTAAGGGTAAATTATAGAGAATAAGCTATGTGCTTGAGCAGGTTGAATCAATAAGCAAATACTCAGCAGCAAGCCTGAGACAACATGAAGAAGCAGAGGTGGATGACTGTGAGGAAAAAATGTTCTTACGTTATGTTGAACACATCTTGGTTTCTGCCCTTGTCTTTACATATAGCAATTGGGATGAAAACTACTTAGTAATTAGTGATATTAATAGTTAGTAAAATAGTTAAGTTCATGAACACCAAATCTCATTGATATATGACAGAAGCCAAGAAAGGGATAGTTTAGAAAAACTCAAAGAAAGGCCTATACAATGTCCTTATATTGCCCATGAATTTAATGTTCCTCAGAGATCTTTCATTGCTTATATGAGAGAAATTCCTAACACACACACACACACACACACACACACACACACACACACACAAACCAAGAAGCTGGAAGTTAACCCAGTAGAAATGAACACTGGAAAAAGAGTGGAAATTACACCAAATAAAGTCATTTTCCAATGTGTCATGTACATTGCTAAAGATAGATGTATTTACTTTTGTGCTGTCTTCCTTATTTTGTGCTAGACAATTTTGCACCAGACTGTCTCATTTATCATTCATTGTGAAATGTTTCGCACTTGAATTTCATTTCACCAGCAGAATAGTTCTGCTGTGAAATGCCTGTCTGTCACTGTTACTAAACCAGAAATATAAAACTGAGGCTGTTGACAATGTTGTTGATGTAGTAGACTTTTACTTTTTCTCTCTTTAGAGACTCAGCTTCAAATTTCTCCCCCTGTAAAAGTCAAATTGTTCAGTACCTAGTTTCCAATTGTTTTCAGTTTGTTTACTTATTCAACTTTTTTTTAACACTATCTGCATAATATGGATGTACACCATTCAAGCCAGTCTCTTCTTTCTTGGCTCTTGATATCATTCATTTAGATCTTTATCTACGTAATTCACACCCTCTGCCCCTTCTTTCTCACTCCTCTCATTCACAGCCCTTCTAAGAGAGTCCAAAGTCCCATCTATTTTGAAGTCTTCACCAAGTACTCTAACAAGTGCTGCTTTCTTTCTCCTCTGAAGTCAAGTAGAATCCAGTGTCAGCCACACAATTTGACATGCTGTTATGCATTTTAGCATATCCTATAGACTTTGTTCTTTAGTATGGATGAAAAAGATTTCATAAATCTTTGAGAATCTCAGTCAGTGTCAGGGATATACACATACACATACACATACACATACACATACATATACATATACATATGCATATACACACATATATACATACATACATATACACACAAAAGATAAATATAAATAAATATATAATACATAAATATATATATTTATATTTAATATAAATGTATTTATATGTGTATGTGTGTATATATATATATATATATATATATAGTAGGCACTCAGTAAATGTGACTTGTGTGAATACAAGCAGATCTTTGCATAGCAAAATTGTGGTGGGGGAACCAATTCGTTTAGATTACAATGAATGATCAATTTGTGCTCCTGGACAGTAGAGTAAGTAGTGAAGATAGCTCAGTTGAACTGAATGAGATCAACTCAGTACTTATTAATTCTATCAAGTGCTTTCATTAGCACTAAGTTTTCACTTACACACCTAGAGACCAAAGGACACAAAGAAATCAGGCAGGTGATAATTGAGTACTAATAATGCCAATTAACTTGGAAGTGGAGACAGTCCAAAAGTTTTAAAAGGGCACAAATCTGGCATGTTGAAAGCCTGTTGTGAGACAGATTGGGGGTCTTTATGGTTCTCAAGAGGAATAGATGGCAGAAATTTCCAACAGGTTTATTCTATTAATGCTGGGGACACATGGAATTGAAGGAAATGAAAGGAGAATGTCATTAAATATCTATAAGCAGACCAAAAAGAAAACGTACCCTTTGTCTGGAACTGAAACATCAGATATTACAGATAGAGGTTTAGGACAAAAAAACTATCGTCAAAATCAAAAGTTTTGAACCCCATCCACCAAAAAGTATTTTGCAAAGATGTTCTCTCTTTGCAACTAAGGATCAAAGACTTGATTGCTGAAAGTCTTTAAAACGAATTTTTTTTGCCATCTTATTCTAATACCAAGAGTTCAAATGCAATGTTAGTAATATTTGACCAAAATCTGACCTTTATTTATTTATTTTTACAAAGGTTTTATAAAAGAGAAGGGGCAAAATCACCCTGATGTCAAGTCCGCAGAATTGAGGCCATGCAAAGGAGCCTCAAAAGCATTTTTACTGAATGTCTTTTTTAAATGAAAAAAAATTAAAAATAATAATACTTATTGACTTAGCAAAGAGTTCAAAGTATCAAAATTATTTCTCTGATACTTTAGTGTCCGTGTTTCCTAATCATTATAGCTTTTATTTATATACTGCTTTAAGATTTATGAATTGATACACATGTATGATACATAAAAATTGCATTTTAGGCTCTTAACAGCCCTGTAATAGAGATACTATTATTATTTCCACTACTATGGTGAGGAAAAAGAATGAGAGAATTTGTATGACTTGAAAAGACCCAAAGGAAGATTTGAATCCACCATTTTCTGATTCTATGTCCAATTCTCTATCCACTATGCAGACTATATGGCATATTTCTTGAGAGTATTTGAACTTAATTTTTTTAATCCACCTTAAGGAAATAACAAATAACTTATGGAATTGTCCATACCTGCTTTTAAAGTATTTTTTCTATATCATATGGGTTGGTAGCTAATCTCTCACAGATGAATGGGCTATTGGCTTTAAAAGATATGTTTTTTTCTTTTTTATTTTCGAGAACATCTTGGGACTGTGGGAAAATACCACATAATTTATCAAATGTACACCAAGCCATCTCTTCCTATTCAACACTCAGACTGGCTCATTATTCATCTTCATTGTCAAAAAAAATGTGTATATATGTGTGTATGTGTGTGTATGTGTATATGTATGTGTATATGTATATGTATGCGTATATGTATGTGTATATGTATTATTAGATTTGCTTAAAGAACTGCCCATCAAGCTACATGTTATAGTCTGAGCCATAGGAACTCGTCAGTTTGGTTTTTCTTGTGGGAATTGTCAAGCAAAACAAAACTTGAATCATTTAAAAATTCATTTGCATTGACTTGATAGAAAAACAAGGAGCATATTTCATTTAGGAGGTTCTTTGGTCTTGATTCAATAAACACAATGCCACCCAGGAGTATCTGGAGGATTTCACTATCTCCAGGTAAGTTTGCTTACATTTGACTCTGCTCCATGATATTGGTGAAATTCTTTCATCAGTACATTTCTCCACATTTTATGGTAGAGTTGATATTAAGAATCAACAATTTTTTGATCTAAGGTTTCTTTGTGGTTACAACCTCGATGGGATTGTTGTCAGCATTCCCACAAGATTATGTTTTCACTATAAATGACAAAGAATACTACCAGATTGAACATCTCTATAGATGAGGATGTGCTGATGCACGGTATGAAGAAGTAGAAATGATCTTGATAAATATGAAGTCTTGAAGATCAGTTATTTTCTTCAGAGCTGGAGGTGACAGTAATGAAAGAACTAAGAGATCAATTTAAACAATCTCAAAAGAGGGATGAAGAAGATGACTTGAGAAACAATGAATATTCTTACAATAAGAAGGTAATCAAGAAGATATAAAAGAGTACATAATAAGGAACACATTTTTGGATGTGACCAACCTTGGGATTTGATATGCGAGGTCTATACCTTTCTCTCTACCATTTTACCCAGAATATAGGGAGAGAGAAAAAAATGAATGCTTGATAATTTTTTTAAAAAAAGATAGTTTTGATAAGTAAGAAAAAAGACTACTTTAGCAAATAACTATTTTCTCATTTTTAATAAAAAGCTTTTTAGAATAACCTACAAATGTATTGAGTTTGTCTTTGAAAATAGGCAAAAGGACTGGGAAAAATTTCACAAACAATTTTCTACAAACAATTGACAGAAAGGTGTAGAAAATGTCAAATCCTATTATGCTTATAATTTGTTGGTTACAAAACAGCATCTGACGAAGCATGACAATTTGAAGAATTAGAGATTCTGCTCCTTCCAGGAATCTCCCATGCACATGTTAAAACTACATTTAAGCTATAATATCCCAATCAACTAATAATCATTTAATATTTAATCACTTGCTGTGTTAGGTACTGGGGAATGTACAGGAGAAAAAATAATACCTGACCTTAAGCAGTTTAATCATTCGAATCTTTACCGAGTATATGCTACATGGAAGGAACCATGAACACAAAGAAGTATATAATGCCATCACTATGCTCAGAATTTAGATCTAGAGTTCTTTGGATATCTGCCTTGTTCTAAGATTAATATCCTAGATGGTGCTTATTTATTTTATGTTGTATACCAACAGCCTTTATTTCATAATACCTTTTCATTGAAACACAGAATCTTGATAGTTGTAAGGGACATCTGATGTTGCCTGGTACAGAATGAATGACTAATCTGTAAAACATAATTGGGAAATGCAGCTTTTGCTTAAAGATTTCTAGTGAGTAATGGACTGCAATCTCTCAAAGCAGTCCACTCTACTTTGGGGCAGCTCTAATTTCTGGAGCCCAAATTGTCCTTTTTCCAACTTCAAATGTGTTGCTTCTTAGTTCTACTCTCCAAAACCAAGAAAAATATTTCTTTTCCACTTGACAGGCTTTCAGAAACTTCAATCAATCAATCAAAAAGGATTTATTTAGTGGTTACAATTTGCAAAACTAACTAAATAAAATAGTCCTATCTTGCAAGAGCACTTAAATAGCTTCCTTTCCATGGGTGAGGCAAAGGAGATAATAAGAATACAATAAATTATTTGTAGAATAAATACATACAAAGGAGAACTTATTGAGAAAGATGATGAGCCTCATTTTGGACATACTGAAGACTATCCTATTTAGGTAGGAGATTCCTCAGCTGGAAGTTCACTATATGAATGAAATTGCCAGTCAAGTTCCTATCCCTAATTCTAGATCACCCCTAAAGCTCAAATATCACCTCTATACCCCATGCTGCTAAGAAAGATATCTTTAGTGACACAATTTAAAAAGGAAATAGTCCATTTGTTATGGCATCAATATATTCAATCATCTTTTAAAATTATCATTACCAATGAAACCTAACTTTGAGAAGTCATTCAAATCCTAGTAAAAATTGTTTCTCAAATAAGCATTTCTTAAATGAATTCATAAATAGCAGCTCCCCTGGCTCTTGTTCTGAGTTCATAATTCAAGTAAATAAAATATTTTTCCTAATTTTCCTTGAATACTTTGTCTAGAAGTATAACAAGATGAACACATTGTCATTCATAGTGCTTTTATTATTGTGTGATAAGAAATAAAACAACTCATTTCACAATGGAAGTATTTCCTGATCTTAGACAGAAGAAACAGTATGATGAAAATAAAGCCACTTAATCCAATTGTGGTCCAATAACATATGCCATTTAAGCCTCTTCCCAGGGTAAATAGCTTTAAAGGTTACACTGGGATAAGCCCATCTTTTTGCAGGATTTGGGGCCAAGAGAAAGTGTTATTTTTTTCTGCTAATCTATATGTTAATCCACAGAATACAGGGTAATTACAGAATACATAGAAAGGAAAGGGAAATGAGAAATATGCTGGAAAAAGAGATGCAAAGTTTTATTCTGCAACATCATAAGCTCTTAGAAGGAAAAGATACAAGGAAAACTTTTTTTTTGGTCAAGGACAGTAAGATTCACTTTTATTCAATTTATAACTATCAAGTCCATTAGGGCAAATAATTTATGATATTATATGCAAATAATTATGCAAAAAAGTTATGGCCCTTTACCTTCCAGGAAATTAAGGATGTGACCCCCTATGCTTAAAGGATTGTGCACCTTGGCATTGAATCTTTAGAGCCTGCTTTTAACATCTAAATCCTGACCTCAAACCTTGCTAAAGCTTTTAGCATCTTAACCTTTGCCTGAGTGTCAAATTCAAAGCCAATTTCTGAATTGTGTGAAGGAATTAACACTAACTCTAATTTGAAATAATAAGCCCTAATGTACCAAAGAGATTTTGGGGAGAGGGGAAAAGAGGGGATCAAACCTGAGATTTCATTGGTACAGCAGATCCAAGGTGAGAGAGCTTCATTTACCAATACCAATCAATACTGTTTTTATAATTTGTAGACTTAGAGAATTGCCTGGGGAGTTGAGATCACAAACCACTATTTAATAAAAATGGGACATGCCCTCAGTTCAGTTTTATAACCATTCTTCCAGACAACCCCTCAAAATCAGATTAAACTTAAAACATGAAGGTTACAGTAAAAGGAAAAAAAAACCATTCAGTGTCAAGTTCCTGGCCTTCCTTCTGTTTCTCTGTCTCACTCTTCCTAAAGCCAGCTACTCTTCTCTTCACAAAGTCTTGTCCCTCTACACCTCTGTCTTCCTCCAGGACATCACCCTTCAGCAGGCCATGTAATATTAAAGAAGGAATGTCAGAAGATGTGAGATCAAATCCTGTCTCTTTCTTGATAGATGTTATGTCTCCTCTTGCAAAAATGACTTGTTATTTTGAAGATGGATTTTCCTTAAGTGCAAAATGATGGGGTTGGGTTGGATTACCTCAAAATTCCTTTCAGATCCAAATTTTTTCTATAGGATTCATGTTCTTCTATTGCAGCCTCTCTTCATAGTCTTGACACCATAATTAACTACTTCAACTTAACACTATCCTTGATTTTTGAATACTTTTTTAACCTTGTCTTATTATGAGTCATATTTTGACAAGTCCCAATATTGTCTTAGGTTCCTTTTATTTCTCCACTTCTTTGAATAGACCTTTACAAGGCCATGTTGTCTTACACTTTCATTTTATAGAAAAATCAAGTGACTCTTCCAAAGTTATTACAGGTGGAGAGGATGGATGGAGGGGAAGAGATGTTGCGTTTTTTTCCCAGAGGCAATAGAAATTCACCAAAGTTATTGATTTCATTTTGGTGGCAGTGATGTGGTCAGATATGTATCTCAGGAATATTATTTTAGTAATTATGTGGAGGATGAATTGGCCTTGAAAGACACTGAAAATCAGAGATACCAAACAAAAACCTCTCACTCAGACTCTAACCCTAAATGCCTGATGAAAGCCTGCATGAAGGTGTTAGCTGTGTGGGTGGAGAGAAGAGGAAATAAAAATCATTGTTCGTGGATATAGAACTGATGATTCTTGGCAACTGTTTGGATATGGTAGTAGTAGAGAAAATGTAAGGATAGATACAAGGGTGCACATTAGGGTGACTCTCTTGATTTCAATGCATCACCCAGCTAAAATCACAGCATTTTCAAGATGATAAAGCAGTTTATTAATAATTAGGTCTGAACTAAGAGGTCAGAAAGAAACAATGAAGCAAAATTGGATTATTAAATATGTAATAGATGATGAATTACTACTAAAATTAGAGGCAAAATGGAAAAGGTTAAGAAAATGTTAGTCCTTTCCTATCTGTTAAAGAAAAATCTGAATTTCATCATGCAGTTCCTTGTAAAAAGTTTGCCAATTTCTCATTTGAATGACACTAAAGTAATTAAAAAGTATACAAAAAAGGATCCTGCTTCCCGTTATATTTTGTGATAATATTATGTTAATGTTATCTTAAGTTACAAAGATACTGCATTTTATTCCTCTTCTTCATTCTTCCTCTCCTCCTCCTCCTCCTGTTTCTCCTCCTCCTCCTCCTCCTTCTCCTTCTTCTCCTCCTCCTCCTCCTCCTCCTCCTCCTCCTCCTCCTCCTCCTCCTCCTCCTCCTCCTCCTTCTTCTTCTTCTTCTTCTTCTTCTTCTTCTTCTTCCTCCTCCTCCTCCTCCTCCTCCTCCTCCTCCTTCTTCCTCCTACTTCCTCTTCTCTCTGTCTCTCTGTCTCTGTCTCTCTTCATGTTGAATAAGGAAGTAGGATGATCCTTAGTAGGATGACTTTGTGGCAGAGTAGGTCTAAATACATTCTTTTTCTTTCAGTCAAAGCAATCAATGTAGCAAGAAAAAACACTATTTAAAATCAGAAGACCTTGGTTAAAATCCTCCCTTTGCCATGTACTCCCTAGTTAAAACCTTAGTCAAATAATTTAATTTCTCTGGGTCTCAGTTTCCTTATGTTATAAAATCAGGAGGTTGGTTAGATTATGGCTGTTACCTTCTAGATCTCAATTGATATTAGATATATAACATGGAATCATAGACTGAGAGCTGGAAGGAATGTTAGAGATTATGTTCAACTCACTCATTCAACATATGATCAAACCAAAGCTGAGAATTGTTAAGTGACTTGCCCAGGGTCACACAGTTGAAGCGTGTTGAGGTTAAATGACTTGCTTAGGGTCATATATCTAGTAAGTGATTAAGATAGGATTTGAAACTAGTTCTGCCTGACTCCCAAAACAACTATAGCACATAACCTCTCATACAATATTATATGACAGGTGCAAATATACTTTTAGAAAAAAGCTAAAGAGATAGTCTATTTCCTTAGTGTCAAAGAAACAAAAAAATTACCATGTCAAAAAATAAAAGGTCAAGGGGGGAAAAAAGCTCTCAGTTTTATACTGTACTTTGCATTGCTACAATTTGATATGAAAAAAGAAATCTTATAATAAGATTTTAAGAAACAAATGTGTGGTGAAATTTCCACATCCACTCATTAGGTATCTATTATATATATACAAAGTTCTGTGACAATTTCTCAGGAAGTAAATGAAGGAACAAGATATAGAAAACATTTTTGAATGCAAAAGATCATCTTTAAAACTTCATTGAGAGACCCAAATTTTGTCTTAAGGTTTGGAAAATTTTGGATAGTAGAAACTCATTGACAGTGACATAAATATTTGGGGGAAAAGTCTAAATTTGTACATTTTAAATACAACTCATTTAACATCTTACTGAAAAATAAATGCTAATTTATACAAAATTTTAAATAAAAGTCTATTAGAAATAATCTGAAAAATAAATGATCATCTATAGACCAAGAGCCAAATTTCATTTGTTCTTTGTTTGACAGGTATTTTTATGTGAACATTTTATGAATAGAACAAATAAAACTGTGGAATGGATGTAATCATGGGATGTTTACATCTGAAATGCAGCATATCTATGTCTCAAGTGATCTGCTAAAAGGCATCATAAAGGTAATCGGATTTAAGTGAAATTGATAAACAAATTAATCACTGATAATTTTATTAACAGATGTTTAAATATTAACATATATGAAAGATTGGTAGATTAATAGATTAATATAGTTAATAATAAAAATAAAATAACAAAAAGTTTATAATTTAAAGCAGTAAATGAATAACAAATAAATAATATTTATATAGCATTTCATAATGAACTCATGAAGTACATAATAAATCATATATCACATAATTAAAGTTGGAAGGTGTGTAAAAGGTCATCTAACTCAAACTTTGCCTTTTAGAAATGAGGAACTGAGGCCCAGAGAGATAGTGAATGTCAAAAGTTTAAACTCATGTTACCTCCATTTTATAGATGAAGAAATTGAAGTTTAAGATGGATGAGCAGTAGAGCTGAGAGTCAGTTTCAGTGCTTGTGACTTCTGGTCCAGGGCTATCTCTTTATCTATAAAATACGGGGGCTATCTTAGTTGTACTACAAGGACTCTGATATATCAGTTTCTAAAAATAAAGATGACTTTGTAGAGAGTCTTCTCATCAAATTATTGAACCATATTCCCTTTTACCTGTGTAAGATTTCACAATATGGTACATTGATTTTCTTTTTGGTTAAACCTATCGCTCTAAATGTTTAGTAACATGCAGCACAATTCTTGGATAATATGATCTAACAAATTTGAATTAGAATTATATTCAAAATTGCACATAAAAATAGTTTAACATCCCAATCAATTCTTTCCTTCTCAGTAGGAAACAGAATAATGCAACATTAATAGATATGCTGAATACATTAGTAAATTACAGCAGAAAGAACCAAACAGCTTATAAAAAATGATGAATAAAAGCCAACTCTGCTAGGTGTATATTATCATATTTAGTGGAGTCAAAGATCACAATGGGGATACTGGTGGGAAACTGTATAAAGACAGAAAATGTTCAACCTTCCTTCCAATTAAAATAAAAAAGAAAATTTTATATTTAATTGAAAGCAAAGGAGTGTGGCCTAGAAGATACAAAGCTAGCATGGAACTCAGGAAAATTAGAGTTATTGCCCTTGGCAAATCAAACAGCTGAGAACCTCAGGTAACTCTCAAAGACTATAATTTGTAGAATAAGGGCAGATCTGCTTTGATGGGAGAAGGTTCCACATAGGGATTTCCCTGCAGTGATATATGCACATAAGTCTGAACCAAAAAATAATGAATTAAAACATGGGAGGACTTTTGGTGATAAAAACCAAAACAAAACAAAACAAAACACTGGTCTCTTCAAACAACAAGCTACATCCACAACAGATGACCCAGCAGATTAAGAAACATGAATCTAAAAAAAGAAAGAAAGAAAGAATGAAAGAAAGAAAGAAAAAAAGAAAGAAAGAAAGAAAGAAAGAAAGATGAATCTAGACATCAAAGAGCTGCATTAAAAATTGACTCCCACCTTGATGCTTTAATACCTGGGATGCTTCATTCCATGAAGACATTGATCAGTTCTTTCTCTTCTTCTGACTTTCTTTCTGTCCAAATGTTTTGCCTGGGACGATGCCTCCAACTGCTGTACATAAATACTATTTCTTGCTACACTGTGTGCACAGATAGTGGCCCTGTAGCATAAAGTATCACAATATACATTGTCTCTTTGTTGTTTGTCCTTTAGAAGTAGAAAAAGAAACTCAGTTTCCTGTGTCAGTGGAGAGCCAGTTCAATGTTACTTCCATTCCTTCCTTCCCTACCTCACAATAGAAGACAAAGTCAATGTTGGGGAAGAAACTGACAAGTGAAACATTTCTTAAGCTTCTATTCTGTTCAGACAAAATATGAATGTAGTCCCTGACCTTAAGGAGCAGACATTCTACTTGGGGTGAGGATGTATCATATACAAAAATACCTAGATACTAGATAATTTGAGGAAGCAACAATGACCAAGAACTGGAGAGATATGAAAAAGCTATAGTGTTTTCTCCTAAATTATATGATACAAAATATTACCCTGGGCCAAAGTCTTCAATGACAGGCTCAGCACAGAGCCTAGGGTATAGGACATAGATTCAATGCAATTATCCCTTCCACATCTCAGGGAGCAGGGCATGGGAACACTGTGATCTTGAAAATCCACATAAAAATGATCGTCCCTCTCTTTGTACCAGAGAAGTCTGATTTTTTTCTTTCTCTTTTAGGGGTGGTTACAGTATCTTATTGTGAAATCTGAGTTATGCATTTCTGAGTTTCTAAACTTTTTCTGTATCATCTCCTGGACTTCACATGTCATCTGCAGCTTCTGCAAAACTTCTCAAAAATTCTCATTTAATTTCTCATGCTGACTTGTGATATATTGAAATGGGAAAGTCCTGATGTGGAAGGGATAACTATATGAATATTAATTGATGGACTGGTTGGTCAACCCTTTGTGATGAGCCTCTCTGAACTTGGCTAGGCTTATTTCCAGACAAAGTCAGTCCTCAAGGCCAGGCTAACTTGCTATGAACTGTCTGTGTTTCTACCTGGACCAATAATTGCAAATGTAAAAGTAAATTACTAGATTTGGAATCCAAAAGACCTTTGTTTGAGATCCAACTCTGAAACCAAACATTCTGGGCAACTTAACATTCTGACCCTTAGGTACAGTTTCCTCATCTATAAAATGAGGAGGGGGATTATTTTGCTTCCTTCTTAGGGTTATTATGAGGAAAGCACCATGGCATCTCCAAAGTAATATGTAAATGTGAACTATTGTTACTATTACTCATTTGACAACTTGGAGTTAGTGAAAATTCTAGTTATCTTAAAACATTCACACACATGTTGCCAGCTCTACTGTCATTTTGGTGACAATGACAGAAGAAATTTTAAACTACAATTTGTTAATTAAATCTCTCTATTACAAGTGTTAGGAGTGTAATAATTTGGTGGATTAGATGGTGAAAATGAACGCTGGCAAATCATCATTCCACTCCCAGCTGTCTGGGTTCTACTATCACTAATGTTCTTTTTACTGAACTACACTTTCTCCACAAGATGTTTTCTTGTTGTTGTTGTTGTTGTTGTTGAGTTATTGAGTTGGGTTCAACTCTTTATCACCCCATGGACGATAGCATGCCAAGGTCTTCTATCCACCACTGTCTTTAGAAATCTGTCATCTGTCCAAGTTCATGCTTATTATTTCCATGACACTACCTATCCTCCGACATTTCCTTCTCATTTTTCATTCCATCTTTCCAAACATAAGGGTCTTTTCTAATTAGTCCCATCTTTGCATTATATGGCCAAAGTACATCATGTTTTTTGGCTTCAGAATTGACCTTCCAGTGAGTATCTTAAATTACTTTAAGTATTAACTGATTTTACTTCCTTGCCTGTCCAAGAGTCAATCAAAATCTTCAGTACAACAATTACAAAGTGTTGATTCTGTGGAGTTTGGCTTGCTTTATTGTCTAGTCCTCACAGGCATAAATTGCTGCTGGGAAAATCAAACCTTTAACTATAAAGACCTTTCTAGGCAAAGTGATGTCTCTGCTTTTTAGTATGCTGTCCAGATTTGCCATAGCTTTCCTTCCAAGGAGTGAGTGCCTTTTAATTTCATGGTTACAGTAATCTCAGAAACCAAGAATAAAAAAAAACCAACAAAAAACTGATATTGCTTCCATTTCTTCTCCCTCTCTTTGCCAGGAAGTGATGGGACCAGTTGCCAAGATATTTTTTTTTGTTTTGTTTTGACATTAAGCTTCAAGTCAGCTTTTACGCTCTCCTCTTTGACCTTCATCGAAAAGCTACTTAATTCCTCTTCACTTTCTGTCATAAGAGTGATATTATTTGCATATCTGAGATTATTGATATTCTCCCTACAACCTAAATTCTGGCTTTTGATTTGTCCAGCCTCAAATTTTGCATGATGCATTCTGCATATGCATCAAATAAGTATGGTGACAATTTACAGCCTTACTGTACTCCTTTTCCAATCTTAAACCAATCAGTTCTTCCACATTCAGGTCAAACTATTGCTTCTTGGTCCACATACAGGTTCCTTAGGAGATAAGATGATCTAGTAGTCCAAGCTCTTAAAGGACTTGCCACATTTTATTGTTGAAGATTTTAATGTAGTCAATGAAGCAGAAGCAGATTTTTCCTTCTGGAATTTCCTTGCTTTCTTCATAATCTAGCAAATGTTTGCGATTTGACTATTCCAAGAACAAGACACTCCATCTCCCTCCCTAGACATTCTCTCTAGGTATCCCCCTTGCCTGGAGTGTTCAAACTACTGACCTTTTTGATTTCCTTTAAGTCCCAACTAAAATCCTACCTTCTAAAGGAAGTTAATCCCAACCCTTTTAATTCTAGTTGGTTACATCTGCTAATTATTTGTTCTTCATCCTATATATAGTTTGCTTTGTCTATATTTATTTGAATCTTGCCTCCTCTACTAGATGTTAAGTCTATTGAGGGTAGAGACTAATCTTTTGTCATTTTTTTGTATCCCCAACCAGCACTTAGTACAGTGCCTGGTACTTAAGTGCTTTAAAATGTTTATTGATTGATTCAAAAGAACACCAAGCTGTTTCAACAGGGGTGAATTTTATTTTATTTTATTTTTTGGAGGACAGTTGGGGTTAAGTGACTTGCCCAAGGTCACACGGCTAGTTAGTGTTAAGTGTCCAAGGCCGGAATTGAACTCAGGTCCTCCTGACTCCAGGGCCAGTGCTCTATTCACTGCACCACCTAGCTGCACCAGAGGGGTGAATTTTAATAGATGATACATAAGGGGATAGATAAGGAGAAAAAAAAGCTTGTCAGATAAAGGTCTCATCTTGAAAATATAGGTGACTATCAAATATCAAAGAATATGAGTCATTCTCCAATTGACAAATGGCAAAAGGATATGAACAGGCAGTTTTTGAACAAAGAAATCAAAGTTGTATATAGTCATTTGATAATGTGCTCTAAATCATTATTGATTAGAGAAATGCCAATT
This sequence comes from Pseudocheirus occidentalis, assembly GCA_028646575.1. Lineage (NCBI taxonomy): Eukaryota > Metazoa > Chordata > Mammalia > Diprotodontia > Pseudocheiridae > Pseudocheirus > Pseudocheirus occidentalis. The sequence continues at coordinate 61,529,042 of CM053601.1, forward strand.
AAAACAACTTTGAGGTACCAACTCACACCTGTCAGATTAGCTAGAATGATAGAATGTGAAAACAACAAATGTTGGATAGGATGTGGAAAAAATGAGACTCTAATGCACTGTTGGTGGAACTGCGAACTGATCCATCCATTTTGAAGTGGAATCTGGAATTATGCCCAATGTATAATAAAACTATATGTGCTCTTTGACCTAGCAAAACTGTGATTGGTTGTGTTATTCTAAAATATTTATACCTGTCCTCTTTGTAGTGGCAAAGAACTAGGAATTGAAGGGTTATCAACCAATTGGGGGATGGCTAAACAAGTTGTGGTATATGAATTGTGATGTAATACTACTGTGTTGTGTTGCAAGAAGTGATGAGCAGGTTGATTTTAGAGGAAAAGAAACAACATAGAAATAATGAAGAGTGAAATGAACAGAACCAAGACTGTACTTCTCATTGAAGGGGTAAATCCTACTCCACTGTGTTCTAAATACTGGGAAGTTTACATTTATCACAAATTAACTGTTACAAACTGACCACATGAAAGGGATGCTGAGTCTGTTTGATGTCTGTCTCACTTCCCAAACATACCTATGTTCTGCCTATATTCCCTATCCCATCTCTGCTATTAAATTTTAGGTGATCAAGATTTGCTCTGGTTTGTGCTATGTTACAACAAGAAGTTGAGAATCAAAAATAAGTAACTGATATATTAGATCATGAAGTTGAAAATGGTTCAAAGTTTCATGATATTAGGCTTGAGATTAAATAACTATATCAATGGAATATTTTTTTATCAGTAAAAGGTGTCTTCATCTTAGTAAAAACTTAATTCACCTTAAAGGAAAAGGAATATCCAAGAAATGAGAAATGCTTGCCTCAGCAATGGCCCAGAAACCAACTGTGAGGAAGTATGGTGTCAGCCAGCTGCTTCTCTGCTTCAATCTGTCATGCAATATGATTCTGTCATCAAATTAAATTTAAATGGTAAAATGATAGAAAAGAAATCTGCAGTTGTCTGAAACAGACATTTTTCTATTTAAGCATCTCTCATCCATTATTCCAAAACGTATCTCCACTAAAGTCCTTCTATTGAAACCTTGCCATGCCATGGAGGTGATTCTGCAGTATCTAAGATTATGATTATAGATCACAAGATCTGGCACTTTTATTAGGCAGGACTGATTTCAAGTATTGTTATGGTGATACATTTGTTATTTCAGAACCAGCCTAGCCACATTCTGAGGCATTTTGAATCATGTTGGCTTCAGGGTGATGAATATTTCTCCATCAGCCTCTCAAGGAATGATGGTTCAATTATATATGCCTCATCCTACGAATACGAGGAAGAAATATTCAAACTTTTCAAATAACAAACCCTTGCCATTTTAAAAATCCAAATGCCAAAACTTCTACAACATTGTTCTACAATAATCACTCACCCAAACTACCTAAATCAATGAGGATAGCAGCATGATTAGTATGGTCTACCCCATGGTAATGTAAGATAAGGTCCTTAATAAATGTGACAGATGCTGTAATTGGCACTGAGAATACAAAGCCAAATGGAAAACAGTCCCTCCCTTCCCTCAAAGGGTTAACAGAGGATTTATGGATTTGCTTTAGTGAAGGGAGTTCCCGAAATTAATCTCAAAATATTCAATGGTCTCCTGGAAATATAATAAAAAGATATAATTTTCTTCTAGGTGTATTGCAGATACACAAGGTATATTGCAGAGACTGAATCACAATGTGTGTTCTATGTTTCCTCTCTGGAACCCTGTTCATTTACCTCATCCTCTCTATTATTAGTTCCTTGAAAATATAAAGCAGGAAAAGCTGACTAATTTGCAGGTATAGAACAATAAGAAAGTCACTCCCACTCCTTCGCATGTTGAGAATCATATCCACACAAAAGGTCAAACATTTCATATCTTTAATTTTATTATAAGTGCTATCAGGAACACATGATTTTTAATTTATTGATCTGAGGAGATAAGGAGAGGGGCTGAAGTTTCAATGGAATAGAAAACTCATTGGTGAAGGAAACTCCCTCTACCAAGTCAGGTTAGTGCCTTCTCTGAAATTTATACTCTTAGAAAATTTTCCTAGGGTACTGAGAAGTATTTGCTCAAGGTTACATGTTATATATATAGTGACTGTGGCATTGTGGCTTTGCATTACTCACCCTATAGCCTCCCCAACACGGCTTCTTTTAGGAGGCTTATCACCACATTTAATACGGCAGAAAAACTATCTCAAGATATCTTATTCCAGAAATCTATTCTATTTAACATTCAGCCCATAGTATTTAAAAGATATTTTCCTGGGTGCTGAAGAGTCAATGATTACAAAAAATTATATATCAATATCTATATCTATCTATCTATATCTGTCTATCTATCTATCTGTCTATCTATCTATATCTGTCTATCTATCTGTCTATCTATCTATCTGTCTATCTATCTATTTTCCTGGGTGCTGAAGAGTCAGTCAATGATTAAAAAAAGTTTATATATATGTATATATATATATATACATATATAGATAAATATAGATAAAATATATATAATCTATTTTATATATTATTATATATGTATAACATATATATGTCATATACAATATATTAATATATTATATAAGTATATATTTTGTTATATAGTATATAGTAATATAGATATAGATATAATTATATAGTAATATATGTTCCCAAGATGGAGGAGATGGCAAGCTTGCAGTAGTTCTGGTGCTAGGTGCTGTGATGGGGACGAGGAGGACTCATGACAAAATGCTGTAGGAGAATCTGAAGACAATTTCACTCCTTCAGTTGTTGGAGGCAATACAATGAATCTGCATGAGCCACATAATCTAGAATTTGTATTTGCCTAAATGAAGAGGGGGTGACGAGGAGACTTCTAAAGTAGTTGATTGGGGATTTTTGTCAAATGCAATTTAAAGAGGAGAGGAAGATTCAATCAGGAAAGCATATGCAAGGCTATTGGAAATTTGGCCTTCCTTAATGCTGATTTCCAATGAGCTAATAATAGAGTATACAGGTTTCTTTTAGTACTGCTATTTAAGCATGATGTAATTGATTTTTTTCCCAGAGTAGGCTGCTAACACTAACTCTGGTGTGTGTAAAATTAATTAGATGTCCAACATGAGATACAAGCCATTTCATCATAGATTTTTTGGTCAACATAATTGTTTTATTACAAGTGCAACCCTTATAATGGGTTCTAGAAAGTATCCGAAGGTGGGGGGGGAGGGGGTGTATAAGGCAGTACAGCAGATGAATGCAGTCCATTATCTGCCTGTGCTGAGGCAGATGCAATGCTAATACAAAATCATACTGCATTAAAATAGCTTTCCTTTGACAGGGCTACTTGTGTTTATGTGAGTCCATGTGCTTAGTAAAATGAATACCTAACTGAGATTAGTTTGACTTCTATCTTCCTTATGTCTTATAAATGCTCATAGTTCTTCATCAGCACAGACATGGTTTCCTTTCAGTTCACAAAGCACTTTGCAGAGATTAAATCATACATGTTTGTTGAATAGTTTTATGTCTACCTCTGCCTCTTTCCTTTCATCCCCTTTCTGTAAAAGAAACCACAATTCAGGAAATCATAGAAATTGTGAAGCCAAAGAAAGAGTTGAATTAAGTTCCCCAGTACTTATCTGTTCTCTTAAATCATGCCATCCATGTGCAATTTTATCGTTATTTACTATGTGGTTTTCTTGTTCACTAAAGAAAAGTTATGTTCAATCAATCACCAAGCATTTATTAAGCACCTACTACATGCCAGAGACTGGGGAAACAAAGACAAAAATCAAACTGTCCCTGCCCTCAAGGAACTTATTATAGATTTTATGCATTCAAATCAATGAATTAAATTCCGCCCTCCGTCCCCCCCCCCCCCAGTATTTCTTTGTGCTAATATGAACACGTTTTTTAAAATGGAAGTCTCACGGTTTTAAGGGAGATAAATATCATACCATAAGCAGTGACACTTCTCAATAGTAAGTAGTTATGATACCAGTTATACTATCAGGAGCTGTCTGATTTGAGATGGATGACAGTGTAGCTATAAATAGCATTATCAAAGGTAATGCAATTTAGTAACTTAAATGGCTTTTCAATTCAATACTTTGTTCAGGTGGATTTCTTTGTGGTTAAACCATGTTGGCGTTAGGCCAGATGAGCCTTAAAGGAGTGACCTTTTTGCAAGTTGAAATTGATCCCAAGACAGCATTTATGGCATATATCACAAGGATAATACATCAGTTGTGATCATATTGATGTGGGTTGCTCTGTGGCCAATCAGAAATGGCCCTTGGGGACTAGGTATATTGGTAAGCATCCTAAAATAGCTTAAAGAGTGCCTCATAATAAGGAAGAGAAATAGTAGCATTACCACTGATCATGGTTTAAAAATCTATTAAAATATATTCACTCATGGCCTTACCCTAACCCAAATGATTCCACAGGCAGACAATTGATTTCTTGTACCTTCCATAAGGCTACCTAGCTACATGCTGTTTCTCCTCTGCCAGTGGTGATAATCTGGGAAATGATAGTCTTATCTTTCCTTACATCCAGATACAACAAACCTTCCAGTGCTTCTCTAATAGGTCTTTGAAGACTTCTGAAATCAAACTAGGCAAATATTTTAGTGTTACTAATTAAAATTATTTAATTCCGGAGTTCAATTTTACAAAATCAGATGAGAGTTCTAAAAATAGCACATAGATTCAATATTTTTTCTCAACTTCTCATCCTCCTTCACATCATATAACCTATTAGTTGCCTAATCTTGCCATTGCCACCTTTACAACATCACTCATGTCCTATTTCCCTTCCTTCATGTAACTAACATTTTGGTCAGGGCCTTAACTAGTCAATCTTGACTAGATTATTCTAAGCATCTCCTAATTGCTTAAGGTCTCTGGCCATTCAAGTTCATCCTCTATAATGATGCCAAAGTCATTTTCCTTTAGCACAGATCTGCCTATGTGACTCCCTTGCTCATTCAAATCTGATGGCTTTTTAATGTCCCTACGATAAAATATAAACTTTTTTTAAGCTTTTAACATCCTGTACCACCTGTCCCCGCTGTACCTTTCATGTCTCACCAAGCTTTAAATTCCCTCTTGTACTCTTGAATTCAAACTGTCCTCTCAGATTTTTACTCATGAAATTTCATCTCTTGCTTCTGCAATGGTCACCTACTAAGGCACAGAATTCACTCTCTCTTTACCTCTGCCTCATTTAGTCCTTCCCTTTTTTAAAGATGCAGCTCAACCACCATTTTCTTTAATTTTGAGAGGGGAAGGAAGGGTAAGTGGGGTTAAGTGACTTGCAGAAGGTCGCACAGCTAGTAAGTGTCTGAGGCTAGATTTGAACTTAGGTCCTCCTGCCTCCAGGGCTGGTGCTCTATTCTCTGCACCACCTAGCTGTCCCTCAACCATCATTTTATATATGAATCTTCAACTACTAGTGATCTTACATTTTACTTTGGGTGTATAGATATTTACTCCATACTTTTTGTGCATATACTTGTTTTTCCTAACAGAATAAAAATTCGTTGTGAGCAAGGATTGTTTCATTCTTTGTCCTCATATCCCTAGAGCCTAGCACAAGGCTTGAAACATAGTAAGTCCTTAATATCTACTTGTTGACTGCATAATGACTGACTAGATATCATAGTGCCATACTAGTCTCCTACAGCTTTCCTTCCATTATTTAGAAAATTGATATGCCAAAGTAGAAGAAATATCTAGTTTTATTTTAATGAAATGTATCACCGAGGCAATATTCACATCAGCAATGGTTTCTATAAATATGCTGGCAAAGTTCTAAATCACAAAGTATAACAGATTTTCCATATATAAGACAGAAGTAAAACGTTTATTCAGATACCAGAAAGCCAAATCCCAACAACAGAAAACTGAATTCATCATAGCAACAAAGAAATTTATACACAATAACACTGCAGAGAGCAACACCATCCCAAAGCCTTCCCACAAACACTCACAAGCCTAGCTATCTCCTTGCTTGCTTGCTCTCTCTCCGTCAGTTCTCTTCCTGCTCTGACTCCCAGTTTCCTCCCAGCTCTGCTCCACCTTTCCTGCTCTACTCCTTCAGAAAACTCCTCCCACCACAGGCTCCATGTAATTACATTAGGCCTATTAAAAGGCAGGATGATCTTCAAATTCCCTTAGGTCTATTAAAGGCAGGGAAGATCTTCAGATTCATATTACCATTATACCAAAGCACACAGCCACATATGTGGATGTTATAGTAATAGATAACACTGCAAATGACAGATTAAAGTATTCCTTGAATTTTTAAAAATTGTTTCATCACCTGTTAATGAAAAACAACAATACTTTTCAAGAGCCTACTATGCAAGAAAAAGAAAAAAAGAGAGAGAGAGAAAGAGAGAGAGAGAGAGAGAGAGAAAGAGAGAGAGAGAGAGAGAGAGAGAGAGAGAGAGAGAAAGGAAGAAAGGAAAAAGAAAGAAAGAAAGAAAGAAAGAAAGGAAGGAAGGAAGGAAGGAAGGAAGGAAGGAAGGAAGGAAGGAAAGAAGGAAGGAAGGAAGAAAGAAAGGAAGAAACATAGAAAGACTATACTAGGTTTTGGGCAAGCAACAGAGACCCTGACCTTATGAAATCACACTCTACTGGGGAGAATACAATATGTATATAGGCATGTAAATAGGAGAGATCAGTAAATTATTATACAGGTAAATATGAATTACATGCAAAATAGACACAACAACATCTGGGGGCATAGGGCACTAATATTTGGGAAAACTGGGAAAAGTCCATGGAAAAAGATACACATGAGATAAGTTTGAAAGAGATCTATGCGTTCCATGTTCAGGGCTAAAATCCAATAATATTCTAAGCAAGAGAGTCAGACTGTGGAAAGGCATGGAGGAAAAAAATGGAATTCCCTGTATTGTAAATAGTGAGTGGTGGTTGTTATTATTTATTCTCAAAGAGGATGAAAATGACATCATCACACTAGAGTAAACTTTCAATTTGTCTGACTGTGGCTAATCATACCAACAAGAGTTCTGGATGCTCTACTACAGGTCAGACACAAATAATCCATGTTAACCTTTGGGGTAGATTCTCTATTTTTGTGCATCTAGCATTTCCTTTGATCTATTTCAATTCTGCTTTTTTCATAGAGCACAGTATCATATCTCATGTGGGCATGCCATGCTGAGCAGTCCTGTGCCAGTGTCTCCCATGTCACACAATCAGTTCCAAAGTTCTTAAGAGAGACCTTGAGAGTGTCCTTGTATTGCTTCTTCTGGCCACCATGTGAACACTTGCCCTGTGTGAGTTCTCCATAAAACAGTCTTTTTGGCAAGTGTACATTTTATATTTGAACAACATGGGCAGTCCATTGGAGCTGCACTATCTGAAGCAGAGTTTGAATGCTTGGCAGTTTAATTCATGTAAGCCTCTCAGTGTCTGGTACCCATTTGGAACAGAGGAGTAGAATGAGTAAATGGACCCAATGTATAATGAGACTGGCAAGATCTGTGACAGTCAGCAAAAAGCTTTTAATGTCAGACTGTGGAGGATATATTTTATTCACTCTATATTTTGGAATGTTTTGGACAAACTCTAGCAATCTTAAAGGGATAAACCAATACAAAATAAGCATCGCTAGTGGCATAGGATAATGTCTGGAAAGGTAAGAGAAACCATGATAATAGCTTCCAGCAATTTTTAGCTTCTATGTATTTGGCATGATTTCTCTAAGAAAATAAACTTTCTTTAGTATATGGAAAAGGTATTCTCAGGAGCATTTTATTGTGTAAAATGAATGAAGAAATTGGGCATGGAAAGAATAAAAAACCAGAAAAGGTTCACAATTACTTTGGGATGAGATTTTGAAAAAAATCTTCATTAAAAAAAATCCATAAATGCACGTTAAACTGTCACTCACTTCTCTGTCATTCACTGTAAATTTTAGAGAATATATTATACAGATTGCAATTACATTTTAAAACTTTAAGTGCATTGCTCTTTTTTGTTTTGAAATTGCATTAAAATGAATTACTTATGTTAATTGCAGTCTATTTGAAAGACCCAATGCTCTTAGTCTTTTCTACTAAACACAAGTGTATATCTGTGCATGCTGTCTGATAGGTGGCTGAACATGCAGAATGCTTTCAGCGTGCAATAAAGCTACCTTTTTATTTTATAGTGATCCATTCTTGACTTGGACACCATAGAAGCTGTACATAACTAGGAAAAAATATATAATACTTTTTAGGAATGGTCTTCTGATATCCTATTTATGTAAATGAAATCTAAACATCAATTTTATTCTAGATTATTATGAACATGACATGAGATTCATTTTCCAAAATTAGTAGCTGATAAAATAAATTATTTCTAAATCAGTTTATAGTCACTTTTACTACAAGAAATATTAAAGTTGAAGGCAAGTGATTACACAGAATTTTGAGATCCAACGATGAAGGAGATTTCAAAATCTAAAAAATATTTACTAGCATAGCTTGTATTCTTCTGAAAGTCAAACGTTACAAACACATTTTAGGTATTACCACCAAACAATGTTCTTTTTAGTTACCAAATGCTTTAAAACAATTTAACAATCCAAGTCCTGGTGTTGTGGTGTCTATGTGTGTCTATATGTGAGTATATGTAATTGTTTTAATAATTGTGAAAGTTTTAAAGGTATATACTTATATAATTTTTGTATCCATCTCTAGAAGCGTGTCTTCAGACTATGCCTCTCATACCAAATCTATGGCTCTATCATATCCAAGATGTAATTTTTCAAGACAACTAAAATTTGCATTGAAACTATATACTATACTAAAGACTCCTCTAGTTACTCACATGAGTGTCTCTAGCAGCTAGGTGGTACAGTGGATAAAGAAATGGGCTTGGAATCATTAGGACTCATCTTTATGATAGCACCTGTATAAAGGATATCAAACTGCCTACTATTTTCAAAAAAAGGGAGGGGAGGAAGAGAGAAAATTTTGGAACTTAAAATCTTATAAAAATGAATGCTAAAAGTTTTCTTGACATATAGTTGTTGAAAAAAACCTCTTAAAGAATGAATAAATGAAACAAAACCCCAAATGGGATTATGAAGTAAAAAAAAAAAGAAAGATTAATCTTTGTGAGTTCAAATCTAGCTTCAGATACTATCCGTGTGACCTTGGACAAGTCATTAAACCATGTTTGCCTCATCTGCAAATAAACTGGAGAAGGAAATAGTAAACCACATCAATATCTTTGCCAAGAAAACCCCCAAATTGGTTCATGAAGAGCTGGACATGACTAAAATGACTGAACAACAACAAATGTCCCTGCCAAAGGAATGAAAGCTCTGTAGTTTTCAGTAAGCTAAAAGGGTTCAAGCATAGACCTACTGAAGCTGTTATGTGAAATTCAACACTGATAATTATGCAAAATTTCATCTCCAGAAAGATAGCAACAAGATGAATTGACAAAGGATATTCAATAAAGAGACCCCTAAATAGTCCTGAATTATGTGTGACCCTCTTCAACTTCCACAGTGATGAGGACTCAGTGAACAAAAAAGGAACAAAGAGCATTAAGAACTGAATAGTTTTGATACCATCTAAAATCAATTCTAATATTTATGAGTCCAAAGAACTGAGAGAGGAAATGAATTGCATTCACATTGAAATTCTTCCTATAAATGGAATCATAAAACACAAAAAAATTGCAGCTAATTAGAAAGATAGCTTGAAGGTTGTCCTGAGAGATCTGAGGAAAAGAGTTGGTTGGGTTTAGGGCTATCATGCACTCATAGGTAATAGAATATATCCTTTTCCATGGTGTAACTGATCATCTTGCTTTTCAGTGCTAAAAATGAATATAAACACTATGACTTTCATGAGTCTCCTGCAGAAATATCATTTGCAGAAGAAGAATGAAGAAATTTTATGAAAATCATGTTAATATCCTCCAGAATAAGACAATATGATCCTTGACAATCAGCAACTTAAAATTCAAAGGCATTTAAGAATCAGTTTACCAGATATAGTCATAGAGGGAAAATTTCCAAAAGAAAAAGGAGAAAAAACCCAGAGAAAAACAAAACAAACAAACAAACAAAACAGCAGTTCCCCAAAAAAGGCCCAAGAATTCATCAATAACTAATGACCCATATGTCTACTTTTTTATTCTCTTTAAATAAATTCTTACTGAAGACATGAAAAGGCAATAAGCGGGCATTTCAGCTGATTTCTCTGGCAGGCCACATTTTTAGCTTTACTTATGTATCTCAAAGCTATGGAAGATATATACAGAGTATATACATTATCTAGTTCCTTCTAGTCAATAATAATTATATTATATATATATATGTATGTATATATGTGTGTATATATATATATATATATATGTCTACAGAGTCACATGAGTATGAGAATCACTCTTTTTATAACATAACTACAATGGCATTCCTATAAAATATCCCCAGAAATAAATATTTAGCATGGAAATAATGCTTAAAACCCTTAACTGAATGCAGATATGAGTTTATTTAATATTAAAGCTACTAATTTCCAAAAGAATTAATAAAATGTGATATCCTATACATCCAGAAGAATTAATAAAATGTGATATCCTATACAGTCTCTATTTGTATAGAACAATGATCTAAAATCCAAATAGAAACAGGCCACCAAACTGTACATAAGGATCTGTCAGGCCTACATATTAACTTAGGAAACCACATAGGAACATTACCTACATTTTATTTTATTTTATTTCAATTTATATTGCTAATTTTGCCTATTTCGAGGCCACACTTGGAAATTTTGTGGGCTGCATTTAGTCTGCTGACTGTTTGACACCTCTATCATAGAATATTAATAATTTAATCATTAGGATTAACTTTCATTCATCTGTGTTGAGGGCTTGCAAACTATGTACAAGGTTTAATTGTTCTAAGTACTATTGTTTCTGTCATGTAAGGACTCTATTCTGTTGGTGTTTTATGAAAATATTAGAAAAGATATGTATTTCATCTCATAGGACCATTTTACACACCCCACCTGTCCTTTATGCTTCAGTTATAGGAAGAGAAAAGAGAGTGGGATAGTTATAAGATAGCCAATTGAGGGCTTATGAGCTTAATTGGTAATGGTGCTAAACAATCTACAGTAAGGTCTAAAATATCTACCACACCCAGCCCTATATCTTATGGATAATAAACAACAGAATATAGGTAAGAGTTACACAGAATAAAAGAGTATAGCAAGACACCAAGGAAGCAGCCTTAATTGTTGCAGAGAATGACCACATTGATAAGGTTAATGATCCATTGATGAATCCAAGTATACTATGATACATGGCTCTTTACATTAAAAACTGGGTTCATCACCATGGAGTTTTAAAAGTCAGGTCAAAATAGGTAATAGCAAGAAGATCATTTCTAGAAGTTGATCAACATAATTGATTTCCTTCTTTTCCTTCCTTCCTTCCTTCCTTCCTTCCTTCCTTCCTTCCTTCCTTCCTTCCTTCCTTCCTTCCTTCTTTCCTTCCTTTTTTCCTTCTTTCCTTCCTGCCTTCCTGCCTTCCTGCCTTCCTGTCTTCTTTCCTTCCTTCATCCGTTACGTGTCAACAGTATGCTCAGGTATAGAAAGGATTCTGTAACCTGCATTATTAAAAGCATACATCCACTACTGAAAAGTCTAATCAATTTATTTCATTTTATATTTTTATCAAATTCTCTGTAGCATGTTCTTGGTACCCTATGACAATCAAAATGATTTATATAATTCAATAAACTAATATGTCAATTAATAATTTGATATTAAAACATATTCTCTTATTTATATTCTATTCTATTCATTTGTGAAAGTAGGAGAGGAAAATAAGTTTATGTGACTAACTTTATCTAAAAAATGAATCATGTCTCTTATCTCCAAACTGGACAGGTAGCAAAGATAGCTGACCTAGAAGCCAGGAAATCTGGTTTCAAAAGTCTCTTCTTTGATATAGATTGGCTGTGTGGTTGTGGGCAAGACACTTAAACTTCTCAGACCCCACAGAAATAATCTAAGAGTTGGACAGAAAAAATTGCTAACTTAAATTGGTACAAGGTTTTCTTACCTGTGTATTCCCTTTCTTTATGAAACCACAACTTTAGGCCCTACTTCTGTCCTATATACAAAATATGCAATTCAGAGAATTAGGATATTTATAGATAAAGCCTGAAAGTGGAACAAAATTATGGGCAAAATGCTGTACTTTAATTATGTCAGCATTTCAAATAATGCAGTGCATATCTCTCTCCCTGAATGTGTGTATGTGTATATGCATCAATTCTTTCCATTTCTTTTTTGTTTTTTAGGAAAAATAAATTATAATAAATACATGTTCAAGAAGTTTTGTGGTGGGGGAAATCTAGAGGAGAGCTGGGTCCTAACTTTATTGACTCATCTCTGCATAAACACATACAAACCTCATAGAAAAGAGATGGTACTGGCAATATGACCTTCATTTATGCAAAGAACTGAAAGACTGGTAGAAAGTCTGCCATCAGTAACAGTCACCCAAAACATATGCTGTCAAATATTCTATTTCCATGTCCTCCACCAGCAGGTGTCAAGATGAAATGAACGCAGATGAATTGCTGCCTTTTTGTCTTAGTACGATATAAGGCTTATCTCAGTTTTCTGACAGGACCAGTACATAACAAAGCTCTAATGGAAGCTGAAATTGTCTTCAATTATACTCGGTGTCTGAAGGTGAGGCCAGCCCAGCTTTTTAGGCTCTTAAAATGCCTCTGGTTTTTGTCAGGGTTACCAGATTAATAGGACTGTGCACAAACCGTTGTCCTTACTTAAAAGAACAAACTTGGGAGACATGTACTTGTGACATACATTGCATTTTTCCCCTCCTCAAATTTCATATTAGATTTGAAGATGAACTAGTACATTCTATGTATAATGGGATTATGGGCTTGAGCAGGCCAAAGACAGAGGTGATGTCTTTTCCAAAACCTTGTGTGTTTTCAAAGCCTGTCTTAGGAATTTATGGATTTCAGAAACAAGAAAAGGAAGATGTTTTTTCTTTTTTTCTTTTTCATAGAAAAGATACCTTAAAATGCAGTCTTTACACCATACTTTTTCTTCTTTCAATATCAACTTTCATTCTACTAGGAGTCTTAGTTTTCTGTCTTTCCTTCAGCTGTCTAATATTCTCTCTCTCTCTCTGTCTCTCTCTCTCTCTGTCTCTCTCTCTCTCTCTGTCTCTCTCTCTCTGTCTCTCTCTCCCTCTCTCTCTTTCTCTCTCTCTTTTTCTTTCCTCATTCCCATTTTGAGTAGATCTTCATCTTATACTTAAGATGACTGAAGAATATTTATCCATTTCCACATTTGATTCATGCAGCAGTAGAGTCAATTTATCTGATTCCAACTGCACTTTCCTGTCTGAGATTCATAGATGGAGAGATGGAAAGTGCTGGACCTTGAGTCAGGGAGACTTGAGTTCAAATCTGTAAAGCCAAGCATGAGCAGCTTTCCAGAATAATACTATTGTGAACAGCTTTCAAGGTTCTGATTACATAATATAGCAAACACTCTTTATTCAATAACAAATCAGAGCAAAGCATTCACAGAAAATCAAAGTGCAGCATATACAATGTTAAAATTTATCACAGAAAATAAAAATTCGGCATTCACAACAACTTATTACTAATATGGCCTCATAGTCTTCACCACAGTGGTCGCATAGTTTTCAACAAAGAACAATCATTTAGTAACCCAAACATTCAAAGAAACACAAAAGTCAAAATACTCCACCTCTGGGTGGTCCCTTCATTTAGTCAGTCACAGAGTCCTTAATTCAATGACAAAGCACAATCACAAATAAATTACACAGTTCAGCAGACAGGGCTTCCAGTTGTCTGACCATTACATCCATACCTAGTTAGTCACCGGAGAGGTAAGAGCCAACATCTGGGTTTTCGAAGCCAAGGGGACTCAAAGGTTGCCCAGAGTCTCATCTGGCCAAATCATGTAACTCATCCCAAAGCAAAACCTCACATAAGTGTCAGTCATTACTCAGTATTCACAGAGAGGTCTTTTCATCTTGACTCAGGGCAAGTTCTCAGATTCTCTGGATCCCCTTCCATGGTCCCAGATCCCACCTGGATTCACCAAACTGTCACCTGGGTTCAAAGGCAGACAGCTCCCAGGTCCTTTTCCAGCTCTCCATGTACTTCCTATTCCAAACCGAAGCTTACAGCATCCAGTCCACCTTAAATCCTTCAGTCTATGTTCTTGGGAAGTGCAGGCTTAACAAAGCCACAAACAAAGTACCAATACCACAGTCATGCCTCTTTTGGCAGCTATGGCTTCTGTCTCCATGTGGCTTGCTCCAGGATATTTGATCTCAGTTCTCAATTCTCAAAGAAATTCTAACTTTTCTAGCGATGGTCTTTCCTTATATACAGTATTGCTCCTTCCTATTGAGCCCCTTCCTGTTAAGTCGGCAACAGGGGTTCTCTGTTCAGCCTCTTCCTGCTACATCAGCAAGAGGAGTTTAGGCCTTCTGTTTCTTTAACAGAGGCTTAATTTGAAACTAGGTTCTAAGTACCTATTAGCTTAGCAATAAAAAAGAAACTTCTAATTTCATTACTATTATAAAATCTTGCTTCAAACTCAGAGTGGTTATATAACCCTACAAAAGTCTCTAAATCACTGCCTGCCTCAGTTTCTTCATCTCTGAAATGGGAATCACAGTAGAACCTACTTCTTAGGGTCATCAGGAGGACAAAATAAGACAGTATTTGTAAATTTCTTTGCAAAACTTCAAGTGCTGTATGAATGCTAGCTATTTTATGGCATTTGAATTTAGTATCTAAAAGCCCTAGTTGCATGAAAAGTTCATAATTTCCTGCTTATGCAATAAATATATCAAAAATAATTCAGATGACTAAGTTTTATATCTGAAGAAGGATCAGGATCATAGATCTGGAGCTGGAAAAGTGGTCAGAGATTATCTGATCAAATCCTCCTCATTCTATAAACAAGGAAATTGAAGTCTACAACTATTAAGGAACTTGCCCAAGTTTATACATCAGAGGGGAGGATTCGAACCTAGGCCTCCTTATTCTGGAGACAAGGCTCTTTCCTCTGTACCTCCTGGAATCTGGACTGTTCTGAAACTTATCAGAGGTCATTCTTGACTTTTATCAAAGAGACAGATTATAGAAAAGATTTAGTCTAAAACAATGACAGAAGGAAAACAAGAAATGCATTTCAAATAAATTCCATAGTAAACCTCAAGGTTTAGATGGATGCTCAAACGCTCCAAAAGTCAGAGATGTGTACCTGCAAGATTAATCTAATCAATACCATAGAAATTTATAGTGAAAAAAAATTTAAATGCAACTTTAGAAAAAAATGAAATAGAAAGTTAGCAAGCCACAGTTTGCTTCTTTTAGCAGGGGAAAACAAAGATCCCCCATTGTGAAGGATGATTTACTCATATTTTGGCAAATTAAAAGAACATAGGAAAAAGAAACTATATACTAATAGTTTAAACCTATTTTCAGACTTTAATTTTCAATGTAAAAATGGATTTCCATTCAAAGGCTAGATGGGCATACATACAGAAGCACTTGAGAAAAATAAGTGAACATGCCAAAAGCATCCCTGAAAACATATTTGGAAAAAAATTAATCTTTGCAATTTACTAATCTCTATAATCAATTACATCCACCACTGACTATGAGATTGACAAAGTTGGGTGTGATAAATTAGACACTTGGGAGAAATAGTTAGAGATACAAAAAGGGAAGCTGAAAAATAAGCATGAATCCTTGACAAGAATATTACAAAGACTACCATGACTTTGAATTTTTTATAGCTAAATTAAAGCCTTTGTACTTTCTTTCTACTTTCTTCAATGTTTGGAGCATTGTGATCCAGAACTTTACTCTTCATGAGGTTATAATAAATGAAGCTCTTGACTATTGTTTGGTTTCAGTGGAAGCTTAGGGAAAGTTTCTCCATTGCTTTGGAATTACAAGCCAATATATTTATGTTATTTTTCCTCTTATGTTCAATTTTTCTCCTTCATTGTGGTTAGAATAAATTATGCAGCACATGCATTTTTATGTATGATCAGCTATGGAACAGATTATTCACTGGTCATGGAAAAATTGCTGGGTACAGATTTCAGATCCTCCACTTATCTGAATTACCTTGTCACTTGTCACAACCACTCTGGGTCTCAATTTCCTCACAACCAAATAAGAGAGTATCCAAGATGACTTTTAATGTTTCTTCCCCATCAAGCTTTGATCTACTATCCATTTGAGAGAGGAATACTTGGATAGAGAGTTGCTATAAAGTTAAGAAGATTTGGGTTTTAATCTTGCCATGGCTAATGTACTGGCTATAGGACCTTCAGCAAGTCACCTAACCTCTTATTGTTTTATGTAACTCTGTCAGACATTAAATTTGAGGAAAATTGCTGATCTGTGTTGGCCAAAAGTATTTCCTAACCCAGGAGATTCCTTAACTAATGAAATCATAGGTTTATTCCCTATCACTATCATCCACTTGACATATCCTGCTTTGGCAATAGATATTGACTGAAAACCAAGAAAATTAATGAATAGATTATTTTTAGTGTATTTCCCCCCAAACCACAAAATCTTGAGTAATAATAAAGATCATCACCAAAATATCAACAAACATTACTGAAATATCTCCAAAATCAAGGTGTCTTGTAATCCTGTTCCATCTTCAGTATACTCTAAAAAGCAAAGATGAAAGTCTTGTAACAGCAATCAAGGTGTGAGCTCTTCTCCTGTCCTGATATGGCAGGAGGAGTTTGGCTGAAACAGGAGGCCAATGTGTATATATATATAAGAAGAGTTCTAGAGACAGAGAGACAGAATCAGAATGCTCTTCCTGGTGGCTCCTGTTGGAGGAAGCAGAATTGTTCCAACATCTGGGAGCTGGGCTGCTGGACTGAAGAAGTGAGTTGGAGTTTTCTTGAGAGAGAGAGAGAGAGAGAGAGAGAGAGAGAGAGAGAGAGAGAGAGAGAGAGAGAGAGAGAGAGAAAGAGTTTCTTTCCCAGCATCTGGAAGCTGATTGAGAACTGAGTTGCAGTTTTTCTTGAGACCAGAATCTGGTGAAGGCCAAAGTGGCTGTCGCTGCTGCCTGGAAGGCTCAGTTTTCTGCTGGGTGCTAGGGCCAGCTGAATTGCTGGAGGACTGAAGAATCATGACCAGGATGAATCTTTGTTTATGGCCTGGCTGATCCTTGAGTTCCTAGAAACAGAAGTGGTGAAGGGTCTGAGATGTGCTGGATCCTGTGAACCTCAGTGTGTACCATGGACTGCCTGGAGGACTGGACAAGGATCTGGGAGCTGTCTACCTCTGAGGAGTGAACAAGAACCTGGGAGCTGTCTGCCCCTGAATCCAGGTGACTGGTAGATTCAGGAAGGAGCTGGGACCATGGAAGGGGATCCAGGGAATCTGAGCGACCACCCCAAGTTAAGATGAAGAAAAGACCTCACATTGGATGAAACTGAGGTTTGCTGGGGTGGAGGGTTTGTGTGGCTTTCTAATTACTGTATTTAGTGACTGATTGTTAGATAAGCGGCTGATTAAGTTAATGTATGATTGCTGCATGAGTGGAAGATTGATTATCTATTGTGAATTGATTGAATGATTAAGTAAGGAGGGTTTCCCCTTAGGGAAACCAGATGATTATTCTTTTGTTCCTTGTTCTAAATATTGTGGCCACTGTAGTGAAAACTCTGTGGCCGTCCTAATGTTAAGCTGTTGTGAACACTATATTGTGATTTTCTGTGATAAGATGTAATGTTGTGAATATTGTACCTTTATTTGTTGTGAATACTATATTGTGATTTGTTATGAATGTTTGCCTTGATTTGTAATGGAATAAATGGAGTGTTCACTATACTCTGTAATCTGAACCTTAAAAGCTGTTCAAAAAGCATTCTTTTGGGAATCTGCTTGTGCATGGCATTACAAGTCCTAAGTGCTTAAGGATGAAACCATTTGTTACTATGTCTTTTTAGCAATGTTCAATATTAGTATTTTCTTTCCTCAAAATCAGATCCTAACAGTAATAAATTGTTATAGAGTCTGGGGTTGAAATGCTCTAATTTGATGAGATAATAATGGTAGCAAAAACAGCAATGATGTTAAACAACTAGGATTTATGTAGAATTTCAAGGCTTACAAAGCATATTACTTACCTTGTTTTATTCTTGCAACAACCTTAGAAGGTAAGTGCTGCTTTTATCTCCATTTTTCCTTCAAAGCAGAAATATGTTGTGATTACCAGGAAAACTTTGCCCTAATTCCAGGGTATTTTAAGACTGACTTTTCCATTTTAGGAAGGATCAAAAGTCATGCTTCAGCATCTTGGTTTATAACTGCAACAACCACAATGATAACAGCCATTTATATATGGTGCTTTAAATTTTGAAAAGTTCTTTACATATGTTATCTCATTGGCTCCTCACAACAAGCCTGTGAGGTAGGTGCTATTTTTATGTTTTTTTTATATATGAGGAAACTTAGGCATATAGGAATTAGATGACTTTCTCAGGGTCATACAGTAAGTGTCTGAAACAGGATTGGAACTCAGGGTTTCTTCTCTCCAACTCCAACAACCTATCCAGTGTGTTACCTAGCTGCCTCTGTGCCATAATCAAGGAGAGAACGTGAAATCATATTATCTCCATGGCACATGGCACAGAATTGAATACTCTCCAAAAACAGGTTCATTTTAGTCACATGATCAACATTTATTGTACTATCACTGCTATTGCTACTACTATACATGTACACAGTGCTTTATGATTTGCAAGGTGCTTTACATGTTAACTCATTTTGCTGTAAAAACATATTTAAATATCATTCATAAAAATCTTGACACTTGTGAACAAAATAGAATCATCAGTAATATCCACACATTTCAGTCCTGAAGAGTGTTATGGGTAAAGTTATATGCATTAAACAGAGATCCCAAGCTGTAAAAAGTAAAAGGCAACTATGCACATGGATATTCATTCTCTGACTTTCAGGAGATCTTTGAAATATGAACTTGTGCTGGATTAATTTATAAATAAGAACTGTTTTCTTCTAAGTCACTGTAAAGCCAATCAGCAGTAGATTCCTGAGAGAATGCTACTGTGAACAGC
>CM053601.1:61548772-61567114 GCA_028646575.1 Pseudocheirus occidentalis
GGTTAATCATCCCATATAGAAGAGGCAAGGGATAATTGTTACAACTTTACTTTCAAATATTCTCATTGAATTTGGCTTAGGGAAGAAATGGCATAAACTCTAAACTGGATATCATGCCACACAGGAGAGTAGGGTGCATGGGGATGAGAGGGGTGATGATGAAGGGGAGGGCAGGGTCATGGGGAGGGATGCTCGAAGCACACACTTCAGTAAAGGGACAGGGACAGGGTAGAGAACAGAACGGGGTGGGGCATAGGAAGGAGAGACAGATGATCACTGTCACCATATGTCCACTATGAAGATGTCTTGTATAATCACACATCCACAGCCTGTATTGAATTGATTGTCCTTCCAGTGGGGGTGGGTGACAAGGGAGGAATGGAAAGAATCTAGAATTTAAAGTTCTGCAATACCTGCAACTAAGAGTTAAGATATACAGGGGCTGGGATAGGGAGACCTTCCCTGCTCTATCAGAAAGTAAGAGCAGAGCAGGGGAGGGGCTTTACAGTGGGATTGCTGTTTTAGTGTTGGGGCAGGTGAAAGATAGGGAGAAAATTAGTAATTCAAAAATTTCATGTAAATGAATAATGTAAAGAAGAAAACAAAGAAAAAAATACATTAAAAATATTCTCACCCTTGACCCAGCAATACTACTTCTAGATCTGTACTCCAAAGAGATCATACAAATGAGAGAAGAACCCATATGTGCAAAAAATATTTATAGCAGCTCTTTTGGTGGTGGCAAAGAATTAGAAATTGAGGGTATGTCCATCAGCTGGGAAATGGATAAACAAATTGTGGTATATAAATGTAATGGAATCCCATTGCTCTATAAGAAATGATGAGTAGGTAGACTTCAGAATAACCTGGAAAGACTTATATTAACTGATGCTGTCCAGTGAGCAGAACCAGGATAACATTATACGCAGTAAGAGCTATAAAGTGGAATCACTAACTTTGATAGACTTATCTCTTCTTAGAAATGCATGGATCCCAGACAACTCCAGAAGTCTCATGATGGAAAGAGCTATCCACATGCAGAAAAAGTATTATGGAGTCTGAATGCATATCAAAACATTCTCAATCTCTCTCTCCCTCTCTCTCTTTCTATCTCTGTCTCTCTGTCTCTGTCTCTCTCTGTGTGTTTCTTCTTTTCCCTGGTTTCTCCTATTGGTTTTAATTCTTCTAATACACACCATTTTGGCATTCAGTGAAAGGAGATATGGAGAAAAATTTGAAACTCATAATATTATGGAAGTGAATGTTGAAAACTAGAAATAGAAATGGAAAAAATAGAAATAAAAAAGCATAAATTTCCACACATATATACACACATATACATACATATATATATATATGTATATATATATATATATATATATGTACACACACACATACACACATACACACAGAGAGCATGTTTCCATGACGCTCTGTTGTACAGAATCTTGGGAGGGCCATCATTTCAAAAGAATTGAGTTTACAAGTTTCTTAATGGCTGACAGAGATACTCATGCTGATTATATGTAGGTTTAGGCATTTTGGTAGTGATGACCTATCCAAAGTATTATAAGTGATGCCTTTGGGGGAGCATCTGAGAGGGAGTGTGGAAAAAAATAGTCATGGATGGTTTGTAATTTTTACCAAAAGAGGGAATATTCATGTCTAGGAGATTATGGAATCCTTAAATTATTGACATATGAAATTTTAGTAATCGATCACATGTTTTACCAAAAAAGTTATTGGGATGTCATTTGTGAAAATGTGCCATTATATATGCTAAGCTCAGTAGTATGAGGCTCACCCTTTAAATCAAAGTTAGACAGCAACAACCTGGAATACTTATAGAGCCCAACTATTTTTTTTAATGGGGAGTTAGTGAGGTATCTACTTGATAAATCAAACTATTTGCATTCTCTGTGTCACAAGAATTAAAAACGAAAACTAGAATTTGAACTTGAGTAAATATAAAAAACTGACAGTAACATTTGAAAATGGAAGTAGTGAACTTCTTTATGATAAACTATTCCTGTTGATATTGACAGTGATGTCAACAATCAAATAGATTTTGTCTCATAATGTAGAATGCTCTCATCTCTCCACTGCTAACACTTATTAGCCTATATAGTCATACTAGAATAAGGTGTCATTTTTGTTTTGTTTTGTTTTGTTTTGTTAGTTTGTTTAGTATTAGTGCAATGCTTTGTTAGTTTGTTTTATTTCAATGGATTTGCAATGCTGACTGATAATATTTTAGTTACTTACAATAAGTTTTTTTTTCCCCACTAACAGCTTTCCTACTCAAATGGCTATGGGTTCTCATAGGAAACAACAGCTAAGGATGAATGGTGAGTAGTAGATATTACCAAGCTAAGAAGTCTTTGCATGGAGGACCCTTAAAAGAACATGTGTCTATTTTCCAACAATCATTTTATCTTAGAGAAGAGAGACACAATCACTAGAAGATTTTCAAAGAAATCATGTATATTTCTTCCATGGAAATTCAGAAAACTTAGTGAGACTGTGATCTCTTTTATTGGTACAAAAACATATACAGATAAAATCATATATATTTTAAATTGTCAAGTAATATAAGAATGGACTAAAAGAAAGGAAAACCACAAGAAAAAATGAAGGGTTCATTTACTCAGGAAATTAAACAGCCAATGCTGCATAAACCAGTGCTTATTAATAACAAACACAACTGGATAACACAGTCATATCTCATCATTTTTCTGGTATCAGTAAAATAAATCAAAACAGTTTGAGGAAAGGATACAAAGAATGTCTGTTAAGGAAAATGAGTGAGGAGAAATATAAAAATGAGCAAAATAAAGGAAATTATATGATGGTATGTACAGATGAAAT
Source organism: Pseudocheirus occidentalis (assembly GCA_028646575.1). Taxonomy (NCBI): domain Eukaryota; kingdom Metazoa; phylum Chordata; class Mammalia; order Diprotodontia; family Pseudocheiridae; genus Pseudocheirus; species Pseudocheirus occidentalis. The sequence continues at coordinate 61,551,641 of CM053601.1, forward strand.
TAAATTTATATCACCACTATTAAAGTTGGATATTAGTGTCCTGGCAAGAAAGGCAGAATGAGGGAATGGGGGAGATGGGGTTTATTCAGGCAAATGAAATGGAAAGAAGAAGTATGCATGGAGCTCAGGATAATTTTACTCTGTTCCCAAATGAAAATATAAAAATGAAGTTTCTAAACAGTTATTTTCAAATGCTTGAGTAGTAAGGTCAAATAGTGGGTGGGAACTGTGTCTGACTCTTCCATCTCCTAGAATAGCAAATAAAATTTGCATAATTCCAACCAATTCCTTTTGGGGAAAACACAGTAGATTTGGAGACAGTTGAAGGAAAGGAGATTGACCTCTTCAGTCTCTAGAAACATGTTGACACAGGACAGAGATATAACACTAAAGAATTTGAGGAGAAAGAAATCAAGTTGTTAGGTCAGCATTGGTCAACAAGGAACTGGAGAAGAAAACTTTTTGGTAATGTTGAAGGAGAGATTATCCCTGTAGGGTCCCAGAATCATAGCTTTGGTAGCAGAGGTTCCCAAAATGAACAATGTCAGTCCCTAGGGTTTCTGGGAGGGTCAGGGGTGGGGTGCAGTAGAAGCCTCAGGTGCAGTTGGGGTGAATTGAATAATTGAATAAAGGGGTAATAGAAGCCTAAGGAAAGAAGTTTAAAAAACCCTTCCTATGTTTCATCTGTTGTGTAACAGTTAAAGTCAAAGTGATTACATTATTTTCCAAATAAACACACAAAATGCAAGTTATAACTGATCAGTCCTCAAGTGCACAGACAATTCTTAACAAGCAAGTGTTGGCAGGAAGGTGTGACCACCATGTATCTGGTGGAATATGTGCGTATAATGACTTGTTTACAGTATGATACTATAAGGTTATATTACACAATATTGAATCATCAAAATTTCAGTGCTGGAAAAATCCCACAAAATTAAAATAAAAATTTTAATTTCAATGTTTTTTAAAGTATTTTATATATTTTATGAATTAGCATGAATTGAAAAAATGTTAAAGAAAGTAGACTTCTAGGGGTGAGGATGTTGAGTAATGTTTTTAAAGGGGGCAGTAGGCTAAATAAGTTTGGGAACCTTTGATTTAGAGTTAGAAAAAAACCACAGGGGACCATTTGACAGATTAGAAAATTGAAAGTCAGGGCAATTAAGTGATTTGCCTGATAGGGTCACAGGTAGTAATCATTAGAGATCAAGTCTGAGCACAGATCTTCTGATTTAAGAGGCAATATTTTTTTCCAGGGTTCCTAGGAGAACTCAGAGGTGTCTGGCCTGGGGACATAGGAATCACAGTTCAAGAGGATTAAAAAAAGCTGTACTTTATACCCACTGAAAGAAAGGCAAAGGAGAGCACTTTAAAGGAGATAGATAGTAAATGGAACAGCCACTATGTACTGGAGGCTGAAAAAAAATGTGAGGAGCAACGGGAATTATTTTAACATAGCAATGCACTAAAAGTGATATGAAAAAGGAAGCAATGAAAGATCTACATGTGTAAAAATGTAGATATAGCTGTAGATATCAGTCACTATATTTGTCTATAACAACTCAGTTCTGACCATGTTACTCAAGAAGTTTCAGTGGCTAACTCTTGCTTCTGAGATAAAAGACAGACTCCTCTGGTCACTATTCAAAACCCTTCACAATCTGATTATAGCTTGTCTTGCCTTTCTAGAATTCTCCCATTACTTCCATGACATTTTCTCCATTCTCCCTCAAATATACTTTGTTTCATCAATTCTGTCCTTGTGTGAGCATAGTGCATGGTAGATAGTAGGGGTCTTATTAGAATTAATTAGACTTATTACGAATTAATCATTAAGTGTTTATTAAACTTCTATCATCTGCCTCACACTGTATTAGTACTGGGAATACAAATATAAAATGACTTTGTGTTTAAGGAGTTTATATTCTATGTCCCCCCCAACATATTACTTGCCCCCCCCCATCGCACTGAGTACATTTTGCAGGCTTTTGGAATTATTAGAATACCTTTCCCTACTACATATCATTTCTTCAGGAGCTCAGAATTGGTGTGATTTAAGATTGTACAATGTTTAGGGTAGTGCCTCATGAACAGTAGGTACTACATGCTACTGGAATTAATGCCCAGGCCAAAGATTTGGAAATCTAGTAAATATACAGTGAAAAAGCAAAACTAAAACTAAAACTAAATGGAAAGAAATATATTGTTGAATATATAATTCTGTAATTTGGAATGTTCCTTGACTTCTACTAGATTATATCTCCATGCTAAGCCATTCTGTTTCCTCTGTACATTACTCCTCATTATCATTTTGCTATACCTCCACCCCAATATCAAGATTGTATAATTATTAGCATACAAGTCAGGCAAAATTGTACATGATAATACATACATATATGTGTGTATAATACATGTGTGTATAGTATATGTGTATGTATGTACTCTCACATGCATTTGTCAAAGGCAGTGTATCATCAAGAGCACACAAATCAGCTTTGGAGTCAAGTTCTAACACATATTGGCTATGTGACCATGGGCAATTCTTTTACATTCTCAGTGTCCTATGTGACTCCCTAAGACAATAAATTAAAGAAGAATTACTAATCTGGTTTGTGGGTAGAATTCTCCCCATTGGGAGTTTCCTACATAGAAAATATCACATGCATATAACAACCTGCCTATAGACACATTCATATGTATATATACATATGTACAGACATACATAGCTGCATTTACTTGTATACAATGACTATAATATCACTGTGCAGCCTTATTTTGTTAGCAAAAAAGACTTAAGTACAATAAACAAAATTCCCTCATCAAGTCAACCAAATACTTATTAATCATTAAATTTGTGCTAGGTGGTATGTGAAGTGCTAGGAATAAAAATAAAAGCAAAAAAAAAAAAAGCCTAACAAACAAACGAAAACCACCACACAGTCCGTACTTTCAAGAAGCTTAGATTCTAATAAAGAAAGCCCATGTGTAAGAGGCAGTTGTAAAGTAGGGGATAGCAAAAAAGAAAAACAACTCTGAGGACACATAATGACCAAATGTGAAGAATCAAGAACAAAGATGGAAGGAGAATTTAGGATGACAGGGGTGGGAATCAGGAATTCCTTAATGGGAAGAACAATAAAGGAATTAAAAAGTAAGGGATCTTCCTGGGTGAAAAAGCTAGAGGAAAAGATTGCTCTTCCAGCAAAAAGAGGGAAGCTGAGTCATAGTGACAAAGTCTGGCGAATCAGGAGTTGAGTTTATAGTCATTTTAACCAATAAACTCCTTCAATTCCAGGTTTATATCACTTCTGAAATAGAGAATCTTTTAATCAGAAAAAAAAGATTAGGATATCAAGACCCAAGAAATATCTGATATTACATGTTCAAGGATTTAATTTACAAAAAACATTAGATGTGAAGACATCAGAATCTAAGGACTCCCTTTTATTTTATCATTGACCAGACCATCAGTGCCTTTCAAATAAGTAAACAATAAATACTGAGGCAGCCAAATATAATTATCATAGGTTAGTAATGACAAGGCCAGAATTGCTATAAAAAAAAATTCCAGAGCATGGTAGGAAAGTACAATACAGGGAGCAAGAATGGGCAAAAATGCCTGCTGCTTAAAATGTTATAAAATTTAAACATGATAAAGAAATTCAGTGGAGGACTATGGAATGAGTTTAAGTCTACAGGGTGTCTACTGAGAAAGAAAGAAACTAATGTAGAGCAGACAGGAAAATGCTGGCTAAGAAATAATGTTGTAGCAAAAGAATTGCATAGCTTTCATTTAACATGAATATGCAATGTAATGCTTCAGGCAAAAGACAAACTGGAATTAGTACGGAGATTATATTATTCATATAATAGAAATATTACATATAGAATAAAGGACATACTTATTCTCTCCCTGGCCCCCATACAGCATTACCAAGGCCATTTGTAATTATATGGGCAGTTTTCTCTTTACTTTACAAAAGACATTGTTGGAGAGAGTCCAATGAAGGACAATAAAAATGATGTAAGGTTTAGAAAACATGACCTAAGAAGGAAGGTTAAGAAAACTGTATTTGTACAGCCTAGAGGAAAAACAACTTAAGGCATGATAATAGCTGTTTGCAGGTACCCAAAAGAAATAAACCAAAAGAAAGCATGGGAAAATATTTTTAAATAGTATTAGTGAGTCAGACAATCTCAGTTAGAAGGGAGTTCAGAGATGCAGGTCAATGACCTCCTCAAGGTATGAAACACTCCTACCATTTTCTTCTTATATCCATCCATGAATGCCTCAATAACAAACCAATCAACCCACAAAAAACACATGCAAGCCTCTCTGGACACATTTAGGAATAGATAATTCCACCTCCACAGGTCATCATGACCTTTTCATACATCTGTACATTCTTCCTTATGTTGAGCTGTGCTGTTTCCCTGTAATCCTAATCTTCATCAAAAGTCTGAAAAAACAGTACTCTCCCTGTAATTCTTATCTACTAGAATCTTTCTTCCATAGGATGACCCTTCAAATATTTAATAACAATGATTGAGCCTCACTCACATTTATCCTTCTCCAAATTAAATGTTCCTTAGTCTTGTCAATCAACCCTGTTATTCCTTCATCATGCTGATTACTCTTCTTTGGACATTCTCCATTTGGGCAGATTTGATGCTTCCAAAGATTCATGCTTCAATGTGTATCAATTCTACCTCCTCTAAACCTTAGTAGATAGTCTTCAGGAATCAATGCCATGAAAAAATCCCCCACCTCCTGGCTAACCTTATTGTAATGGCCTCATCTGAACTTTGCTCAGCTGGAGTTTGGACTTTGGGCATGGCAGAATGTGAAGACTTTCCAACTCCACAGGACATTTCAGGGCTTTTTTTCACTTGTTACAGTCCTTAAGACATCTACCATGCAGGAATGGAACAGCATACTAGAGCCTATCTCACATTCATACTGCTTTGAAAGTTTGTAAAATTAGTTTTAAATTGTCTAGTTATAGTCAATTCTGAAGATTTTGTGAGACTAAACCGACACCACATTGACAAAGAAAGAGACAAAAAATAAGTCAAATTCCATTTTTGCAGTCTATTTAGGGAGAGTGTTTTGGAAATGTTTGTCTGCTGAAGTGTTCTGGTTTGTCCTGGCAGTCAGAGATATTCAGCCAAGTTCCCTTTACCCCTGTAGAGCTCCCTAGGAAAAGAGATGGCTCACTGAAATCACTGTGCATAAAAGAACTATACAGTGGTGAGAAAGAAGATTGAATTGGGGCTGCTGGAAATCCTTTTTATACTGCTCTGTTGCCAGCAACTGAGAGACAAGAGTTTGGTCATACATAGCCTCTCATAACTGAAAGCACTTTGGAAGGCTTTCTGCCAGCACCCATATACAGAGAGGGAAGAAATCATTGTATTCAACTTATTAAAGTTTCATGCTGATCAAGTGATGAATTATGATCCCAGGCATGGAGTGGTTGCTCACAATCTCTCTGATAGTGGAACTTGGCAGGAGAGCTAGAAAAGTGGGATGGGGTTCTCCTCCATTCTCATTTTCAGTTCGCATCAGCACCGTATTGGGAAGCACAAGGCTAAAGGCCAAGTAATATCAGTCATAAGAAAAATGTAGCCATCTACTGGAACTGCATTTTTAAAAGACATGGTATTGCTTTCTGAAATGTGTTTTTTGATGCTCCTTTGGTTGTAGCCAGAAGAGGTTATTTTTTGCCTTGAAAAAGTATTAACAAATTTTATGTTGTGGTCAAGTTCTTTTCATGAACCTGTATTTATTTATTTTTAAAGCTGTGTTTACACAAAAGAAAAATGATTTTTTGAAATGATAATCATTTGTACACTAGCACATCTGGAGACAAATCTGAATTTGTAATATTTTTCAGGGTATTCCTATAATAGGGACTTGCCACTAGCCAGATCACTCTTATTGCATATAGCAGCTGGACCCACCATTCCCTTTTAAAATACCTAGTGTCACTTTCCTGATTTCAAACAGGTAGCTGAATCAGGATTTGGAGCAATGGTGTTCTGGCAAAGGTTTAACATCTGGTTCTCTGGAAAAAAGAAAAGGATCCCTGCCATACTTTTTCGTTTAATCTTCATTATTTACTTTGTTCCCCAATCACTTTCTTAAGTCTAGAAAATCAACAACACAATAAATCAAGTCCTGATTTGTAGTCTCTGTAGATTTCCACACTATAAATGCTCACACAGAAAATTTAAGTCAACGCTTGGGTTCTAGTTCATTCTAACAAACTCCTGAATAAAGTGTTTATTACTCAATAGTTATTAGTCTTTTTATTCTAACATCTTGCCTCTCTTCACATATATATATACATACATACACATACACACATATATATGTATGTATATATATATACACACATGTATTTATGTGTGTATGTACATGAAATTACATATACTTACATTTTATAAATTTATATATACACATATACATATATCTGACTACATCTCTCTCTCTCCATATATATTACATTTTCCAGATTCTAAGATTAACAAGTTAAAAGTCACTTTTAAAAGGCCCTTTCAGGGTACAATTTCCAAATTAATTTACAATTTCAGGGAATCCAATCTGAGCAAGTTTATATAGCTTTCAGAAACCAGATTTGAAAAAAAAATACATAACAGAATAGGTTGGGCAGAAAAATCTAACTGGTTTAAAAAAAATAAATCAGAATGACCTAGGAGACCAAAGTTTGATTGTAGTTACAAGGGCCTAGGTTTCACAAACTTCGTGTCTGTATGATTTTGTACAAGTCACCAAGAGGCCAATCTCTAAGGTTAAAAGGATAAAGAAAGTATTAGCATTATTGAGAGAATTTCCATATCAGAAGGTTCCTCAAACCATAAAAATTACACATGGGAACAACTGAATAAAATGTTCTGTGTAAAGCTGTGATAATATCCCAAGGCATTAGAGAATACTTCTGAATAATCAAGCCTCTTACTAAGTTTTTGCAGTAATCAGACAGGACCAACTTGGATCCTAATATCAAATCTATCCATACCTCTACAACTAGGAGAGGATACATCCATAAAGGAATTGGCCTACAGCAGGTATGTCTTACTGGAAGGTAGGTGAAGTGAAAACATTTTAGCAGTGCAGGGCCTAGGAGAGAGGTGAGCATGAAGTCACTAGGAACTAGGGTTGTTACAGGACACAAAAATTAGGGAAGAGATACCGAAAAAGGGATAGAAAGTATAAGAAATACATTTTGTCTACTTCATCATTTCTTCCAAGTCTTCTAACTTCAGAGCCAAGGAGGGTACACAGCAACTACATTAAAAGGGAGGGATAATACAGATCTGTTTCAGAATTTAACAGTCCTTAAGATTATTGCAATTCACATTATATCAGGATGGAAATGGAAAGAAAATAAAATAACTGGTCTGAAAATTATTCCAAGGCCTCCTAGCTTCTGTAAGTATTAACAGTAATAGCTTTCCAGAAGGATAAATTGTTGTTTCTAACTCTACTGAATTTATGAGCTATCTGGTCTTCAAGGTTGTTATTAGTCTCTTGGTTGGTCACAAATCCCAGCAAATCCATGGGACTTTCAGTCCTCAGCAATACTAGAATATTTGCTCATTCACCTTCAATTTTTAAATGTGTTATTGATGCCATTGTTTTTATATAATAATCATTTCTAGATATATCAGAGGAAGGATTATTAGCAAGTAAGGCAGGTTGCTTCCTAGAGGTTCAGCATAGAAGGAATGGAGCGTGACTATTTCAATATGATTTTTGTAAATGCACATGTCCTCAACACACATTCTGTTCACCACAAAACCCACATAGACAGGCATATACATATAATGTATATGTGTGTTTATATATGTATATGTAATTTATAAATACTATGTACGTATATGTGTTTATACACACATTAATATAAAAACAAACATCATAGGCTTTACAAAGTTCTTTGCTTTGTAACTCTTGAATGCACATAACTATGCTTCTAGGAGCATGTGAGGAAAGCAAGCATTTAATTAACATCTATTATGTTCCTGTCACTTTTGACCAACAGGGAAGCAATGTTAAGGGTTCCCCTGAGCTTGTCAATTTGAGTTGCCATATTTTCCAGAAACAAGAGACCTCGAACATTTCAAGGATGAGCCTTCCCCTCCCAGCTGATGTGGTTTGTTGTTTGTATCCCAAGCTGGACTCTCCATGTGTCCTTGGGAGTCAAGACAAGTCAGTCAGCACCAGTCTGAGAAACTGCTGGTGCTGCTGGGATCCTTGGAGACAATCAGACCACCCTACCTTTACGGCATAGCAGTTCCCAAGGGAAAAGAATGTGGCTTTGGCTTGTTCCCTTGGGAAGGGTGTAGTATTTTCCCCCTCTCAACTGCTCTTTTCTTCCTCCCATACCTGTCCCATTTAGGAAGAGATTTCTGTTTCCTCCTCCCTTTGTTATACTATCATAAATATGCAAGATTTAGTTTGGATTGTGAACTCTTTGCATAGGGTTCTACATGCATATTCATTTCCCTAGTAATAAATCCAGTTGCAACTCATGCCTCATGGACTATTGAAATTTTTTTCCAGAAACTATGCTAAGCACTTTACAAATATCAGTTCATTTGATGTCCATAAAAAACCTTTTCTTGGTAAATGTACTGAAGTGCTTTGCCATTTCCTTCTCCAGCTCATTTTATAGATGAGAGAACTGAGGCAAATAGGGCTAAAAAGACTTGTACAGGGTCACACAATACAATTCTGAGCAAAATTTTAACTCTGATCTTCCTGATTCCAGGTATGGTGCTCTATTTACTGGACCACCAACCTGTCCCCAAGCGCTACTGGTATTCCTATTAACAATTGAGGGAGTTCTGGCAAATGGAAATTAAGTGACTTTCCCAAGGCCACACCTCTACTAAGCATCTAAGATTGGACTTTAAGTTTTGTGTTCTTGATTCCAGGCCTAAGGCATAAAGGGCTAAAAGGAGAAAATATCAACTTCACTCTGACACTGTTTAACCTATTTGTTACGACTAACCTAGATTTGCAATATCATAGAATCAGAAGTTATGGGCACTTAGGGGGTATATTAGATGTCTTCTACTACAACCCCTCATTTAATAGATAAGAAAGCTGAGGAACTAGGAGGTTAACAATTTCCCCAAGATCATACAATAAGTGGCAGAATGAGGATTCAAATTTGGGTTCTCAGTTCATGAATTCAGAATTCTTCATAATATGAACAGAATCACAAAATTTTAGAGATGAAAAGTTTTTCAATTTACAAGTGTCTCAGAAAGGTGAGACAATTGGCAAAAAAGACAAAAATGAATCCTTGGGTGAATCCTTGCCCCAGGTGTCTTTGATACAATGAGGCTTGCAGAATATTAAATATATATGTATATGCATATATGTATGTATAAAGTGTATGTAATTTCATATGAGCACATATACACACCCACATGTATATGTGTGTACACACACAAACACACACGTAATTATGAAAAAAGGAAAAATAGTAAGAGTAAAAGGAAAAATGATTAACAGAGCTCAGCATCAATATAAGATTGGCTGTATCTACATTCTGCAAAAGGGAAAAGCTGCAAAATCCTTAATTACCCTGTGGGAATTTGAATATCAAATAGCCACCAATTTCCCAGGCCTTCACCCTGCCCTCAGGATGATTCAATACTAGTCTTGAAGCTAGACCTATATACTAGACCCAACCTTCCTACCCTTTGCCTCCAATGCCTGGTCCTTTTTTGACCCAGATTAGAACCCTCTAAAAACTCATATTAATTAATGAAAATCTTAACCCTAATTCCACCCCAAATCCCAGTGAACTTCTCTCTATCTATCCTCTCTGACTATCCCTTCATGTAACATTGCCCTTAATACAGCTTTCTTGCTTAGATCTCTGCCTACTCCCAACATGGGGGAGGTGTTATCTGCAGTTGTTCTGTTTCCTAACTATGATAATGTTTCCCCCCCCACCTCCCAGGCATGATTCATAGCCCAGGGCTGAGTCTAATATCTCAGAAACCTGTATCTCAAGCCTAGGCTTAAGTAAGGTAGAACATCTGAGATACATCAAAAAACATATACCCCAACCACAAGACCTCCGTTCTCCCAATAACCAGGCCTATGATTAGGTGCTCTTCCTCAAACTTCATAACCCTCTTCCATTAAAACTGATGACCTTCCTTCACACTTTTCACAAAGCATTTTGCTTTGCACCTCTGAAATGTACTTAATTGTATTTTATAGCGATCTATAATGTCCATGTCTATGTCTTGTCTGATTATTTTGCAGTGGAAAGACAACTGATTTGGGGGTTAGAGAATGTGGGTGCCTATCTAACCTGTACCTCTTATCATGTTTTCAACCTTGGCATCCCACTTAATCATCCTGGGCCTCAGTATCCTCATATATATAAAATGAGGAGCTTGGACCAGATGGCCTACAAGAGCCCTTTGGGTTCTAGGCCTGTCATCCTGTAAATCATTTCAATGGTTTTTACTTATTACTTAGTATATGGATGACAATGTCTTACATGCTGAAGATATACAGATGGGGAAAAAAAAACAAACAAAAAGCCAAATGTCCCTTTGGAAAAATGTTAGAAATACAAAGTAGTGTAGAAGGTAAAATGTGAGAGATTCAAAGGAAAGATCCAAACAAAATTCTCTTGGAAAATCTGAGGGAGACAAAACAAACAAAAAAACAAACAAAAACTTTATATTTTACTCTAACTGGTCAATAAATGGGCAGTAGCAAAATGTTCTATTTCTTTCAGGTCAAAGCTCAGTGTTTTGCTCACAGTATATATTTAATCTTTACTGGGAAAAGTACATGAATGAAAGGGCTCTGAAGCTTTGGAAAATAACAGTTCAGCAACCTAAATATAAAAAAAATCAATATTCTTTGTTAATTTATCTAAATCAGAATAATTTAATTTATTTTTGATTATAAATTTATCACGCAACAAATGCTTACACATATAAAGAATAAGAGAACTGCATATACTATTGTGGATTTCTGTTATAAGTTAAGTGTATTAATGAGATAAAAACAAAATTGTACTATTTATGTTTTATTACTTTATTTTCATCTGTGCATTGTTTTTATTGAGAGTTTTCCTGTATTACCCAAAAGCTCACTCCCAGCAATAGAAGTCTTGTAAAAAATGAGTATGGTCAGGCAAAACGAATGCATGTAATTTCTCTTTTCGTGTTTGGATTGTAAGAATTAATGATATGAGAAATGTGTAGTCATTGATTTTAATCCTGAATTGCACTCAATCTGTTTTTATAAAATATATAATGGTGCTCAATAAATAAACATCAATTGAGTGAAAAATTGTTCTGATAAGTACATTATCCCATTTAAAAATATCAAAATGATGTTTGAACATTTAAAATTTACTGACAAGAAAAATGAATGATTTGTTTAGGAAATGGGGCAAGTATAGAATATCCATTAAAAATTTTTGCCTAACTATGTAGCCTAGCATCATTTCATAAGAAAAGAATTGCAGAACATATGAGTGTGCTATCTCTTCTTACCTCCAGCTCAGAATTGCCATGCAAACACATTTATCATGGAATTAATACCTTGAAAATAAAGTTTTAAACAGGATCATGTGAAAAATTTTGGCCTTCTCTTCCTCTTTTTAAACTACCCCTCAATACAATTGACTTTTATCTTGAACTATGTAGTTGATTCTCAGCTCTATACCTCCAGTCCTGCCACCCTTTCTCAGTCCCTATGTCTGTGACTCCAAATGCAAACAATGTTTCTAAGTGGCTAGATTTGAACTCAGGTCTTTCTGACCCCAGGTCCCATGTTCTTTTCCCTTTATTAATAAGTAAAGTAAAAATAAATGAATAAATGCCAAATGAATGAATGAACAAATAAATGGATAGATAGGTAAATAAATAAATGAATGAATGAATACATATATATGTATACACATACATATATACATACATATGTGCGTATATACACACACACACGCATATACACACATATGTATTATGCTACAAATTCTTGTTCATTTGATCTATGGGATATTCCTTGCATCCTCTACCCTGTACTGTCATTGCCATTACCCTCATACAGAACTTATTGTGATTTCCCCAGCCAATTTCAGTAATTTCCTGACTAGTCTTTTGACCTCTACCATCTTCTTCAATCAATTTCCCCAAATTTAAGGGACTTCCTATAGCTCAAGTCTTTGCTTTTCCCATCAAACACACTTTTATGTGTCCAGATAAACTGGAATACATTCTTCCTCTTAAACATATCCTCTTCTGGTCCTTCTTTATGTGCTTGCTTATACTATGCTTTTTGACTTTAATAACACCCCCACCTATGTTCCACCTATTAAGTGTTCCTCATTTTTTATTACACAGAATAAATGCCATTTCTTCCACGAAGCCTCTCCTAATTCCCCAGTGAGGAGTATGCCCCACACATTCATAGATATTAAACAAAATTTTAGCACTTTATTTCATCTGATGCACGTATAATATATTATTATGTACCTCTCTCTGTGTTATTTCAAGGTAAAAGTTCAATGATGAGTAAGACTCTAATATGTAAGCTTTATTATATATCTCTTATTTTTCTAGCCTTGCATTCTGTACATTGTAAATATTTAACAAATAACTACTGAATTTTATTTTTAACCTGATGAAATTTCTTGGATTAGGTATACCTTTGTGGTCTGAAGTCTCTTCAACATATTAGTTTAGCTTTAAGAAAGACCCTTGCTTAGTCTAGAATCTGATTTTTTTTTCTTCCTTTCAGTGAATGCAATAGTCCACTAAAGGAAATGTTGTATAGTTCAACTATTCCACAAGTAAATCACTGAACAAGGGACTCCCTGTACATCAAGGCATAAACTGTTTATTTGCATAATGAAGCAAATTTAAAAAATATACTGTATTTAACTCATTTTCTGAACTAGCATCAGTAATTCCTTAGTTTCTATGGCTTGTGTTCTATTTGTTACATGTATCCATTTGTGGAAAGGTTGATCCTAAGCAGTTATTCAGTAAGAACTAGGTTTATTCTTTATTTCTTCAAAATCAAACCTTTCCCCTACCCCAACCCATCCTCTCCTCTAATGGTAGCTCTGCATATTATCCCTTCAAGGGATAGATCTTTTTGTTTTCATTTTTCCCTATTCTGTTTGGATCCTCCCGAAACCCCACTTTATCCTAAGCCCTAAAAAAATTATGTCTAAGGAAAGAATCTGATACCAAATATTTATTTCAAGTGAATTTATGTCAATGCAAATTCAAGTCAGTCTAAGGTACTTCTTTTTGCATAAAAGTTTGGTTTCCTATTAAGGGAACTTTGAGCAAATTAAGTGTGAATATTTTCTGAAAGAATGAGAACTAGACACCTTTGATGTCAAATCAAAGTGGGAGTACCCACTCTCTCTAAATGTAAGGTCAATGTTATCCTAAGCTACTATTCTAAATGGAAGAAAGGAAAAAAAGAAAAAAAGAAAAATCGGCTGAATAAAAATATGTGAAATACACTATGAACATTTACATTTTATGGACATTTAAATTCAATTAAGTAAATAAAAGAAGCCAATTACTTGGAAGACTCCCCAGGCAATACCCCATAGGTTCTGTTCTCAGGAAAGTAACCAGTAAGTGCTCTCTGTTGGACATAAGACTGTATCATTGTTTGATTTCTAATTTGTTTTATAAATTCGTCAGTTGGTTAATATGAGCAAAGGCACGATTCATTATTCCAGTGTGCCTTGTACCAATTCATCTGATTAAATTTGCATGTTCATTTATACAAATTGAATAATTAAAAATGGAATATGTCATTTAAATAAGTTGTATTTGAATTTAGTTGATCTGCCTCCTTGATTATAAGTCTGGTTAGACAAACAACTGTGTATATGATTCATAAAATTGTGCTAGTTTCCAAAGTTATTATAATATACTACAGTTACTATATCAAATAATTATTAAGTTATATAAGTATAGAAACAAATGTTTGTGTCAGATATCTCTTTATGAGCTTTTAAAAATAGTATTCAGTGCATCTAGAGACAGTGTGAAGGGCTTATTTTTCTCTATAATTATAATTTTCTATATTTCTGAACATGGACATGTAATGGGAATGGGAATTTGAAGATCTTACCTGACCCTTAATAGATCTAGGGGATGGGGGAGTTTTAAGCTTTCCCCTGTTTTGAAAGTAAACTCTGCCCCCTAATAGCCTGAAGATAATCACATGGAGCCTGTGATGAAGGAAATTTGCTGAAGGGTGCAGTAGAGCCCAAAGGAAGCTTCCCTGATGTGAAGACAAACTCTGACTCCTAATAGTCTGAATGTGGTCACATGGAGTCTGTGGTAGGAGGAGTTTGCTGAAGGGAAGCAGAGCTCACAGGAAGCTGGTCAGAGCCAGCAAGAAGATAGGGGGTGGAGTGGGGGGCCAGAGCCAAGATAACTGAGTAGAAGCAGCAAGGTCTAACAGCTCCCACACCGCCACCCTACACACCCATAAAATTATGAGCCCAGACAAAGTCTAGGACTCTCAGACTCACAAAAATACAGAGAACACATCTCTCACTGAAGGCAGCACAGCAGGGGCTCATCACTGCAGCCGGGAGTGGAGACTGAAACAGCCTGAAGCCGAGACTGCAGCCATGCCCTGGGTGGTGGGAAGGAGCCTGGCTGAGCTGAGCCCAGCTGTGCAGCAGCCAGTCTGTAGAGGTTCTACAGCCTCCAGTACCTCCACATCTGCCAAGCCATGAGGAACAGGAGGGAAGAAGGGCAGCTCGCACTGCACTGGAGCAGAGACCAGACCAGCCCAAAACCACAGCCTCGGCTAGGCAAGGCCCCAGGGCAGCCAAGAGGAACAGAGCCTCTCAAACCACAGCTTGAGTCTACTTCAAAGAAAATCTAAAGCACCTGCCTGAGGGGAATCTTGAAATCGGCAGAGATGATTAGTGAAAGTGAAACTTCGAAAATTAATTTGGGGGTTGTAAAGTAGTTCGGCCAACCTGCCGGGGCAATGAAGCAGTGGGGGAAGTGAACTGCTGGAACCAGCAGCAGCCCCCATCAGGCTGATTCAGAGTCCCTGGCCTGTGGAATCTGCAGGGGGGCTGAATTGATTGATCAGGGCCAAGTGCTCTTGTGTTGAGCGGCCTGGATCCAGATCATGGTCTTGGGTGGTGGTCCTGGGGTGCACTTTCAGCAAGCCAAAGCTCTGGGGACTTGTAACACCCCCCCTAATAGCTCTGGCAGCTGGGAAAACAGCAGCGATTTGGAACAGAGCTTCCCCCCTTGGAAATAAAGTTTCACAGAGCTAAAAAAAACCAACCAATTAATTGACTGGACAACATGAGGAAAAGGAAGAAAAATAAAAACAGCAATAAAACTCTAGAATCCGTTTTTGTGGACGAAAAGGGTCAAAGCATGGAACGGGAGGAAGAGAGC
>CM053601.1:61567614-61583867 GCA_028646575.1 Pseudocheirus occidentalis
GGGAATTCACACCTTTTCATCAATGGACAGAGTTCTATACTTAGCCCTAAGTTACTAGGATCTACTTAACCCTAAGTATATGATCTACTTAGCCCTAAGTATCTGATCTGCTTAGCCCTAAATATCAAACAAATTGATTACCATTACAGTCACAACACAGATATCACTGAGTAGCATCTTGATTGAAATAATCCCTCCCTACTTTCTTCACTTCAGAATCCTATTTTCTGAGCACTTATATTTTCTTAAAATGATTACTTGTAAGCACTTTGGTGCCTGAAGTGGCCCAAGATGGAAAACTGGGTGGAAAAATGGAAATGAATGAAAAACAAAACAATAATTTCATTCCTATTGAGGCTGTCAGATGACAAGGGCCTTACATATGCAGATGTGCAATGAAGTGACCAGTTGGAAATAACTCTTGGCATATCTATTCTGTTGTGCCCCCCCCAAACTAATTCACAGTACAACAGTTCATGAATATTTATAACATTGTGGTTGGATATAGCTGTGAATGCACATCACAAAAAATATTGATGATTATATTATAAAGCATTTCAGAAATAATGACTGACCTGTACTCAAAAAGATAAGACGACCATCAATCACCTCTTTGAAAAGTTTGAGGCGATGTTCTTTTAAAATTTATAAAAATTAAAAATCTCAGTCTCTTAGATCACTGTGATATAATTAAATTTGGAAGTCAATTTTCTTTTTTCCTTTTCTCACTGAATGTGTAACTGCAATTCAAGTTTATAATTATTTGAAAATGACTTTGTGAATTGTATGTCTGGCATAATAGCACCAGTCAGACACCTAATTTTACATCTCTATATAAATGATATATAGAGAAATGACAAATACAAGTCATTTTTTAAAGATTAGAAAATAAATACCCAGAATCCTGAGAACATGGCAAACTGAGAAATAACCTATAGTATAGCTACCCTATGCAATCTTGCAATAAACCCCATGAAGAAAACAAACAAACATTCCCATGAATGGAAAAGAAATATAGAAAGAACTCAACACAAGGTAATGATTGCAGAAAAATCAATAAATAATAGCTCAGTATCACATTGATCTTGGTTCTCCTACTTATAGTACACCCCCTGACAAGCCTAAGTTTCAAAATGGGATGTTCTGCTTGTTAGTTGTATTTTTAGGTTTCTAGTTTCATAATAAGCCCCAATTACAAAGATCTCAGAGTTTTACTGCCCCAATATCTCAATGGGATAATTGATCTCAATTAATCTCAATCAACCCTCTAGAGGCATAGATTTCATCCAGTCCCTATGGGATAAAGTTAAAGAGAATCATCTGCAGGGGTTAGGGAATGAAATAACATCCAGGAAGCCACAGAAGGAAGCAATTGATGATAAGAGCTCAATTTACAAGTCAGCAGAGCCAAGATGGTAGAGTACAGGCAACAACTCAGCTGAAATTTCTCAACATTCTCCTCTAAACGACTTTAACATAACACCTCAAATCAAATTTTGGAGTGGGAGATTCAACAAAGTGAGATATTTTCCTAGCCTAAGACAACTTAGGAGACCAGTAGGAGAGATCTGTGACAATGAAGTGCCAAGTGCCAGCCTGGAGCATAGTGTGGTAGAACCTGGAGGTGGCTGTAGCAACCATGACTACAGCAGCAGTTTCAGGAACTTTCTAGTCTAGATACAGCAAAAAGTGGTGGAAGGGTCAGACAACTGGTCTGAAATCTAGAAGCAATTTCAAAAATAAAATGAACAAAAATGGAAAAAAAAATGAACAACCACTTAGTGGGAAAATATTTGCATCAAATATCACTGATAAGAGAGTATCAGAATAGGAAATTCCAAATAAATTATATCAAGAACTATTCCAAAAAATGATGAAAGAATATGAGAAAACACAAAAAACTTTAAAACTATAAGTGATCATTTAGCACATGCTCCAAATGACTAATGAAAATACACAAATTAAAACTCAGGTTTCATGGAACTTGGAACAAGTTAGAATAGATGATAAAAATAATGACTTGGAAATCATGTTTGAAGGAGGTATAAATAGATGGAATTATGAATTGGTCTAACTCTTCTGGGATAAATTTGGAATTAAAATTGGATTTTCCTCAATTATTTCTATTTATTAATGTAGTTAAGTCATCCTATATCTTACCCATGCTTTTAGAAGATACAGATAAATTTAGAGACCCACTACCTTTTGGCTTCTGTTTAACTCTTTCCCTTAGCTAGGAAGGACAGAGATGTGAGTCAAAATCATATGGCTTGAGATCCTCTCTCTCTGAAACTTAAGTCTCTTTATCTACAGGGTCCTTGAGAGTAGGGAGTTGCTACATATAGTTCTCTTAACACATACATTAGTATTTCATAAATATTTGGGTTTGTGATGAAGACAGAGGAGAGAAAGAAAAATATTATAAGGAGAAGCAGGTTTGGGATGGACTACAGAGATGGCTATTTTGTCTTTTTTGCAGTGTTATCTTTCACTTTTAATAAATCATACAAATTTTTGTCAAAAATGCTTATGTCAGAAGTCAAGATCTTTTAGAAATGAGGTGCCAAGTGACCGCATTTTATTTTTCTGTCATAGAATTGGTAAGGATGAGTCTTAGTAATAAAGACATCTTTGTATCCTCACTCAAAAATATATTCCATATAAACATTCCAGAAATTGAAGGTTAAATTTTGACTAATGAGCTTTTTGAAACTGCAGGAAAAGTTAACGGTTAAGTGGTGTCAGGCTCAAATAAGAAAGAGTACTTCTAAAGCAGGAAACATTGACTAAGAAAACCACATTTTAATAATATCTATGTTCTATTGTGTTTCATCTAATTTTTTATATATTTCCCAATAATAGTTTAACTTAGTCCAGGCCTCACTTGGGAGGACTGGAAAGCAATGAGCCCCTTAACACCTCTGTCTTAATTTAATCCCAGTTTAGGGTATATTATTGCTGCTTTAATCATATTGCATTCCTCCTAACTCCTAGATGAGGTCAGTCAAATTGAGTAAATGGGAAATTTGATACAGAGAAATTTAGGACATTTTGAAAATGAACATGGGGGCATTTCCTTTGGATAGTCAGAGAATGGACTTAAGGCAGTGGTTCCTGGGGAGGTAGAACAGAACAACATAGAAGAGGTAGATGGGAACCAGAACTAATTACTTCCTACTTTTCCTGGTGTTCCACTTGAAATAATATAAAATCCTACCATTAACAAAAATGTAGCAACTTTCCCATTAAAGTTCAGAAGTGTGATGGCCTGTGAAGAGATACTGGCTCCTGCAGGAACCAGGAGAGAGAGTTCCTGCAAAGAGAAACCTGGTCCACATCATAATTAGAATCATTAGATCATAGATTTTACATTTGGGAAGATCCTTAGAATTTATCTCGCATAATTCCTATATTTTATAGTTGGATTGGCTGATGCCCAGAGAGGGGAGTTTGACAAAAACAAGAATATCTCTAGATTTTCTCCTGACCAAATATTCTAGAAGAGGTGTGGGGAACCTTTGAAGTCAAGGCCATATGTGGCCTTCTAGGTCTTGGGTGGGGCCTTTTGATTGAATCCAAGTTTTAGAGCACACATCCTTTTATTACGGGATTTGTTTTGTGAAATTTGGATTCAGTCAAAGGACTGCACTTGAGGACCTAGAGGGCAACATGTGGCCTTGGAGCTGCAGGTTCCCACCTCCCCATTCTAGAATTTATGGATATACCATCTAATTGTTTTTTAAAAAAGAATTTTATACATGGAAACTTGTAATTATTTCCTAAGTGACACTGCATCAACTTAATATGGAAAGAAAAAAAGGGGGGGATGTTTGCAGTGTTAAAGAAAACTATATTTCAAGCCATACTCCCCAAAATGTATCTCCACAGAGTAGAAGGAAGGTATCTCAATCTTGCCAAAATATAATGTGATAAAATGCCCCCACATCGCCCCAAATCCCAGCTATACTACCAGATTGTAGCAAGAAATTCATAGTGGCCCTTCTTTTTTTGCACCACTCCACTGACTTCACTGTTGCTAACACTCTGCATATCATTCTGAAAGATTTACAAAGATGCTATTAGCATTTCAGATTGGCTGTGAGTCAGCTGCTGCCTTCTGAAGCTACTTCACAAAGATAAACCTCTCAAGACTTTTCCATTAGGGGGTTTATTAGAGGAGTCAGAGGGGTAGAGGAAAAATAATGCACACATAGACATATCAAATATGTTT
This sequence comes from Pseudocheirus occidentalis, assembly GCA_028646575.1. Taxonomy (NCBI): domain Eukaryota; kingdom Metazoa; phylum Chordata; class Mammalia; order Diprotodontia; family Pseudocheiridae; genus Pseudocheirus; species Pseudocheirus occidentalis. The sequence continues at coordinate 61,571,846 of CM053601.1, forward strand.
ATAGGTTCATATATACACATATATGTGTGTATCTCTCTGTATATGCACACATAATGAGAAATACAGATATAATCAGCTAGTTTTGGCTAATCGAACATTGGTCAATGACTTCTCTTACTTTGAGGTTAGTTTTTCTTCACAGAACATCTGGGTTAACCTCAGAAATCCTTCTGTATCCTGAAGCCATTATGGATCAGGGAGCAACTCAGATAATGCTAAATATCTCACATCTTTTATGAACCAAAGTGAAGCCCTTAAGCCTGCCCTAATCTGGAACTCTCTCCCCAGGGCCAAACAAGTCTCAAATGATTTGGCAAGGGACTTAGCCAATGCCCATTCACCTCAATAAATTCCACTTAATGTCAGCCCATGAAGCTTGACGTAGCAAATTTAACTCTAATATTTTATGATCCATTTTATTGCATTAAGAGCCTTTAGAAATGTTAGACACTGTTTCCGTTGCTGAGATGGCTGGCACACATTATCCCATGACAGAGACAAGGTCGCTGCGGGCACAGGCCACATTGCACTTACATTAGTTACTATCTCTGTCATCTGCCCTCTAAAGAATTTGTGTCCATATCTTGAAAAAAAATTATACCTGGTGCACTGCAAATCCTAAATCTGAAATAGATAATTAGGTCTCATTATTTAAAGTGCCCACAAAATCATGGTACAGTCTTAAAGAAAAGACAGAGGGATATAAAATTCCTAGTAAATATGAATGCCTGAAATTTACTGGATTCATAAAGTTGTTAAATTCTATGTGCCCTGATTTTTAAACCTAGATTAAGGAAACTCAGGTTATTTTGTACTCGTTCAAAAAAAAAAAAAGAAGAAAGAAGGAAAATTCTGTTGTCACAAAGTATCTAAATATCTAAAGCAAGAAGAAGCTAATTTTCATATGTGACTCCATTTCTTCATCTGTTGCTTCCAGGTCTAAAATTCTATCATTCAACAAGTTTGTATGGGTACATTGTAGAACTACTTACAAATATCTGATGTGATTTAAGAAGATAATTAGATAGAAAAATCATAAAACAGGATAAGAATACAAGACCCTTGAGGTCAGGGACTGATAACATTTTTGTCTCTACTTCCACCACCTATGGCAATCTCTGAAACAGGTAGCATTTAATAAGTTCTTGTTGAATGATCAGACTTATTTTAAAAATCATCTTATCTAAAAACAATCACTAATTAGAAATTTCATCTTTGAAATTTAACTACATGTGAAACGATTGGTTGGATGGGACGGGTGGCTCTCTTCCCTGCTTGTGTCACTTCAATTAATAGAAAATAAGAGATGATGTATAGATATTAAAGAGCTGCTCAAAATACTAAACTCTGATAATATTAGAGCCACACTTTCCTTGCCAACTGACGTTTGCTAATAAGATGGTTTGCTAATAATTCTTTCATCCATCCAAAAATGTAATTCCTGCTTAAGTTCTGAAGCCAAGCATCCATAAAATGGTTTCACATAAGGGATACTCTATTCAAAATAGCTGTCTGCAAGTAAAATAAATAGAATTTAATCAGCCATAAAATGGATTGCACAATTTAGTTTTCTTAAGGAAGCATACCATTCTGACAATGGTAAGCTATAATAGTGTTTTTGCTTTTAAGATAATCAGCTTCTTCTCTGTCAGGTTCATACTGACTCAACATTGGATTTTTCTTGATATAAAGGAACTTAAACAGTAATTAATTACTAAACTTGTTGATGATGGTGGGCTGTAGGCTTAGATTTACATATTATAAACACCCCCAGGGTGAGTGGTGAGGTAGTGGTGTTATTAGCAAGAGAGACATCTTAATGTCTATTTTCTACCCCAAATACTTGGATATAGCAAATACTTTCATTTTGATTGTAAAGAGAAATGTTCTGTCTTTAGTGGTGAAGATTGTAGGTAACTAATTTGAAGTGAGAATCAGGAACCACTAATGCATTCATTCAAATGAGTGCAACTCAAATTAAAAATATTAGATTGCATGATGGATAAAGGAATATTTCTTTTCAAGGAGTCTCCAAACACCACCACCAAACAAAACAAAACAAAACAAAAATAAAGTAGTTGAAGGGTGACATCAATTAAATCATATTCCATAAAAATGGACTCCTAACTCAGAGCCTACTATTTTGCAGTATTTCTTTAAAAGCTTCAGAATAATAGGTAAAAATATGTCAAGGATCATACTAGCACAGATTTAGAGCTGGAAGAGTTACTAGAGATCATCTAGGTGAATTCCCTCATGATGTAATAGAGGTTGAGTAAATTGTCCAAAGTCACAAAGGTCTTATTTCAGCCACTTTCATTATTTTATTTTGGTTAGGACATTTCAATATAGTAAATTTTGTAATGATGATCTCATTTGGCACCTTAAAGCTGGCAATGAGTTTTTCTCACAACAAATCTGTTAGTTAGTTAATGGAGGCATTGTTGCCTGCATTTCAGAGGGGGGAACTGAGGAACAGTGGGGCCAAGTAACTCTCAAAATTGCAGAGTTACTTAATTTTGAAAGTTTTCATGGAGGTTAATAATGGATGTATCTAATACAGTTGCTGAAATGATGCAGAAAGTAAAGTTGTAGAGGTATCTAAAGTTCATGCAATTAACACTTTACATTTCAGACTTGAGAGCAATATATTAAAAACATGACAAATATGATTTGTTACTTTCAATCAACCACTAATTTCCATCCCACAAGGACTCTCGTTTTAGAACTTTATGACACAAACAAGTATTTATTGAGCCTTTAAATGATAAATTAATATTGTAGAGGCTATTTTTAAGTAGAAAGAGTACTGGATTTAGAGATAGTTTGTTTTAAACCCTACATCTAATTAATTCTAATTAATACCTGACAATCTGGCACATCCCGTCAGTTTCCTTGTCTGTAAAATGAATTGGTTCAAATAGTTTCCTGCTAAGGTTCCTTCCTAGTCCTATTCTGGGTGTGTGAAACTGTAAACTAAAAAGACCATTATACTTTCTATCAAGTGCCATCATGATGAACTGCTAGGCCAATGTTCTTTACGGTGCAGCATGAAGCTTCCCTTTTACAGGTCCCAGCAAAGGACTATTACATAATTGATAGTGATTTATATCTATGGAAGACTTCATGGTTTTGAAAGAGTGTTCACATTGATCATGTTGCCAGTTAGATCCTCACCCACTCCCAGAATGGAAGTTGGAAAAGACTTACCTTCATTTTATAGATGGGCACCAGACAATGTATTGGAAAATCATAATCTCATCCTGACTGCTACTTATTAGTTCTGTGATCTTAGACAATTCAGTTAAGATTTTTGGACCTGGTTCTTCATCTATGAAATGAGTTAAAATCTGAACCTGATGAAAAATGAGAGGCAGAGGATGATAGCTTGAGGCTATGGGTGGTGAGATAATGGGAAGGTTTTATTTTTTCTTTTATTTAAAGATAAAAAAATGAGTATTTGGAAGGTCTTGTATGAGTGTAAGGAGAGGGTGAAAAGAGGAAGATAATATATAGAGCAAGTTTAAAGAGAAGGCAGAAATGGGATTGGAGGAACAAATGAAAGACACACATTTGTGGAGCATAAAACAGGAGTTCTTAATCTGGGATATGTGATTCCAGGTATGGTGTAACATTTTGATAGTTTTAATATAATGTTTTCTTTATACATTTAAAAATGTGATTCTGAGAAGAGGTTCATATATTTCACTAGACTTTCAAAGGGGTCCATAAGGGAAAAAATGGTTAAGCATTACTGAAACAACCACTTTTTCATTTGAGGCAAGGGGAAGGAGAGTTAGATATTATAGCTTAAGATAAAAAGTAAATATACTTTAGGGGTGGCTAGGTGGCACAGTGAATAGAGCGCCAGCCCTGGAGTCCAGAGGACCTCAGTTCAAACCCAGCCTCAGACGCTTGACATACTTACTAGCCATGTGACCTTGGGCAAGTCACTTAACCCCAACTGCCCTCCCAATAAAAGCAAAAAAAAAAAGTGAATATACTTTCAAATCTGGTCTCAGACACTTAACACTTACTAGCCATGTGACCTTGGGCAAATCACTTAAACCCAACTGCCCTGCCTTCCCCCTCCAAAACAAAGGTAAAAAAAAATGTTTTAAAGTTAATGTACTTCTGGGGTGGCTAGGTGGTGCAGTGAATAGAGCACCGGCCCTGGAGTCAGGAGGACCTGAGTTCAAATCCGGCCTCAGACACTTAACACAAAAAACTAGCTGTGTGACCTTGGGCAAGTCACTTAACCCCAACTGCCCTCCAAAAAGCAAAAAAAAAAAAAAGAATAAAGTTAATGTACTTCTGAAGAGATAAAAAATAGTTGTTGATTAAATATAGCAGTGAAAAATAAAATTTTGAAGTGACTGGAGGAAAGGAAAGTCAGCAAGAAAACATATGGCAAAGATACATCTACCTTTATAATATCCAGTGACAACTACTTATATTCAGAGGAGTATATGCAGATTGCTGTCTACAGACTCTTTGATCCATCAGGGTACTCTAACAGATTCATTCTTCTTCATCAATAATTAATTTTCAAAGGAAAGGGTGTGATCAGGGAAGAAAATCAAAGGACGGTGGGATAAGTAAAACAATTACGTTTCTTCTATTTAAGTAGTGCAATCTTGTCTAGGATACAAAAGTTATACCCTCAAAAACTTCAGAAACTGAAGCTTTCCATGTCTTTGTCTTTATACATTTACATATACACACAGGTAAATGATATGCAAAAATGCAGATGTATACATATAGACACACTATATACATGAATGTTATTATTTATATGAGAATGTATACATATAGATAAGTAAATCTTTATACACTTATAGATATGTATGAATATGCACATAAACATTAATAGGTTTGCAGGGTCTTGTCTTCTTATACCTTCCTTACTCTCTCTTACACACACTGTGATTTAGTGATATCATCCTACTTGCTGCTTCATCAGGAAGACTGAAGTTCGAATCTCACTTCAGACATTTGCTAGCTGCGTGATCCTGGTCATTTAATTGCTGTTTGCCTTCACATCTGAAATGGGGAGAATAATAGCATTTGCCATCCAGGGTTGTTGCCAGAATCAAATGAGATAATATTTGTGAACATATTTAGCATGGTACCTGGCATATAATAATCAGCATACAAATGTTAGCTATTATTTTATCTTATCATTGTAAGCTCCTTGAGAGTAGGGACTAGAGCACTGGTCCTGAAGTCAGGAGGACCTGAGTTCAAATGTGACTTCAGACTCTTAACACAAAAACTAGTGTGACCTTGGACAAGTCACTTAACCCCAATTGCCCTTTCTCCCTCCAAAAAAAAAAAGAATTCCCTTCCGCTATCTAGCTGTTATATGTGTACACCACTGTCTCCCCTTCCTATCCAGCTACAGAAGTATGAATTCAATTCTTTCATTGTTCCTGGGTAGAGTGTACCAGTTTACTTCCCTATTGCCCAGCTCACAAATCCCTACAACTTTTCAGAGGAAAGTATTCTGTGCCTAGTTACCACTACCTTTTATGTATATCCAATATTAATTTGAATTGCTCCTCTCTCTCTCTCTCTCTCTCTCTCTCTCTCTCTCTCTCTCTCTCTCTCTCTCTTTCTCTCTCTCTCACAGACACAGACACACAGACACACAGACACAGACACACATACACACAGACACACATACACACACACACTCTCATCTCTGAGCCCCCAGTCAGAGAGAGAACACTAAAAACCTACAAACAACCAAAACACCTCAGTCTCTCCAGAGAAGGTCAATTACCTCCCTCTTAACTTTGTTTTCAATAAGTACACAGAGACAGTAAAAGCCTGTTTTTTACAACATTTACAGAGACAAAGTAAATGTTTAAAATGCGGAAGGCAAACAGATTTTAGGAGAAGGAAAATGTTCAAGCTTCCACCAAAGAGCCCAAGGGGCACACAGCCTCTGTCCCTACATTCCTGTTGACTATGGATAGCTACCTCTTACTGACAGAATGTGATGACAGGGCTGGTCATGGGCTAACTTGCAAGCAACAGTCTCTTAAAGGACGTGAGGGATATGGGATAGAAGATGAAAATAACTAGTGAGCAGGGGAAAAAAAAATTAGAAAGCCCCTGAGGATTTTTATAACATGTAACATAGGTCAGTATACTTGGCTTTTCTGAAGGAGATGGTCCAGAGGTTTAAATATTGTCAACAAAAAGACAATGCCTACCAAAGCTGGAGTTGCCTTGTTATCTTGTAAGACAATCTTTTCTAATTGAGACAGAAAGGGGAAAAAAAAGACACATTGCTATGTAAATCAACCTAAAGAAGGTTAGATTTATTTTAAAGTGAATAAAGAGATGAACCTGGAATTAGGAAGACCTGAGTTCAAATGGAGCTTCTCATACTCACTAGTTGTCTGATCCTGGTTAAGGCCTTTTACCTTTTATACCCCAGATTTCTTAACCATAAAATGGGGATAATAATACCACCTTTCATTGAAAGTAATGTTGTGATGAAATTAAATAAAAATCAGAAAGTACTTAGGCACTTAATGTTTTTACTACTCCCTCTCCACCAGGCTCCCCAATAAGGTTTCTAGTTAATGTTTTCTGTTTCAAAGTAAACATATCCTTAAGGAAATCTTGCCACAGAAATGACATAATCATCTTTTTATGGAATATGTCAAAGGACAATATGTATTTATTTTTTTATGATTTAGTATTATACTATACTTGTGTCCTTGTAATCTCTAGGCTCATTTCCTATGACCTTGAGAGCACATTATATCTTGCATGTATATTTATGGCAATATAAAACAGGGCTCTTTTCTTAGAGTTTCAAATTCTCCCCCTTCCATCTCCAACTGCTAAGAAAACTATTGAAAAGAATGGTTCTTATTAAAATGATCTATAAATTTCAGTTTTATATCCTGTTAAACTAAGTTGGGATGGAATGTGAAAAAAATGAAGAAGCTGTGAGTTTTGAAATGCCTACATTGAAATGGAGATTTTCTCATCAGAATTGAGAGAGCTGCTTTTTTCCCCCCAAAGCTATTTGATGATGCTGAATTATTTTCTCCACAAATAAGTATTGCAAAGTCACATTTTATAACATTTGCCATAGTTCCCACTATCTTTATTTGACTTCTAGGTTTATCTAGCTTTAAAAAATAAAGTCATCCAGATAATTTTATTATATCAAATCTTATACCTGGTCTTTGCTAATGCTAAACATGAGAAATAACAGGGTTTGGGAGGCTTATAACAAAAGTTAAATAGAAACAAGATCCACAAACAACTCAGAACCTAGTGGAGTCTTTGATGAAATGCTAGCCGTAAAATGTTTTTGATTATCTGTCATCTCAGACTGTTAGCATGCACTTCAAAATTATTTGATAATATAACATGGAAATGCAGTACCATTTCTTCATTTGCTTTTATAATTCTTTAGAGTTTTTTTTAATTTTCTGCCTTTTAGAATAATTATAATATTGATTTTTAACTGGTTTACGTGGCTTTGGGAATCTTTCATTAAGGGGAACCTAGAGGTGCTTTGGGAACCATGAATAAATGCTAGAATTTTAACGAATTTCATATTGTCTATTGAATGAACTCTTTTGGAAGCATGATCACTATTTAAAAGTGTCATTATCAAGTTCAGTTGTGTGAATACTCTACTGATAATTCCCTTTGAGACACACACACTCACACACACATGCACACGTACTTATTCAGTTTCCTTTTTGTGTATCATTCCCATTAGATAGAAAGCTCATTGAGGGCAGGGATTCTCTTTCCTCCTTTTTTTTTAAAATCTTATTTCTATCCTCAACATTTAGGATAATGCCTAGTGCACAATAGATACTTAATAGACATTTATTGAATTGGATTGAGAACTGAACCCTCTTCAATTATGAATTGCTATAAATTGCATTGCATATATATGTATATCTTGCATTGCTATATTTACATTGCATATATTGCATTGCATATATATGTATATCTAACTATATGTATGTACATATACACATACACAGATGTATGCATATTATACAAACATATATACATATGCACATATATGTATGTAGATATATATATATTCATACATACCTATATATACATATGACTACACAGTGAGATATTTTTGAGTTTTTTTGTCCAATAGACAAAGCAATATAAAAGAAAATTACATATTTTGGAAAAGATTACTATATGAAGCAATGTCCCATTCAAATATGTCATTGTATAATAAAAGATTTAATAAGTAGAATATCATATTTTCAAAAATATCTATAATAAAGAAACATAATTACATGATTTAACATAAGCTCATCAAGATGATAGCATAGAAATTATATGACACCAATAGATTTGAGTGAGCCATAAATTCAATATCAAAAATCACTGTGTGGTAATACAAAACATTAAGTAATGAAATGATCTACTTTAAAGGAAATTTCAGAAGAGACCACATATACAATCTTATTATGCACTAAAATGATAAGCCAAATCTTTAAATAGAAATTATTTATTTTCATCAAAAATGATCATATCCATTCTTGATAATAGTCAACATTTATTTGGCACTTTGGAGAAGGGGTACACATTTGTGATTTAATCTATATACAGAACTCCTAGAAAAGAAACTTCTTCCACCAACAGAGATTGGCAATTACTCTACAAGTTAGAATTATTAAGAAAATCTACACTGAGTCACAGAGCAGGTGACTATAAGCACTCGTATTCTAGAAACCAGTTCTAAACATCTGACTGTTAAATTTTCAGTATGAATATTTACAACTTGGAAACCAGCAAATGCTACAAATCAGGTTGTATTTATTTTTCTTGATTCTCTAAACTCAATAAAGTGATGGAGAAAATGAATTGTGCAGATTAAATGTAAATGTATGTGGTTCTTACATTTCCCCAGGGAGTTGGTTATTAAATATTTATAAGGAAAATCTTGATTTTAGCTATCATTACCTTCCTTTGGCCTTCTCCTGTTTAAGCTTCCCCATTTCCTTTAACAGAAGCTTCACCTTCCTGACTGCCTTGCTCTAAATAACTATCTAGTTTGTCAGTTACCTTCTTAAAATGTAGTATCCAGGATTTCACACCATGCTCCAGATGAGATCTGATCTTGGCAACTGTGCATGGCTGGGCTTTCATCAAATTCTAGATATTTTTTTCTCTTGAATCAATTTCATATTTCACTTAATTTCTAGTTTTTTGCTTTTGTTTGATGTCCCATGGTTGACTCATATGGAGTCCCACTAAATGTCCTAGAAATTTTTTTACATTGGTTCCATAGACAGCACCAACTATTTTAGAATTCTTGACCTGCCTACTACAAATAAGTTGAAAAATTTTGAGCAAATTATTTCATTTCTTTAGTTCCTTTAAAAAAACTGCATGAAGAAACAATGGTTATTTCAAAGATCCCTTTGAGACACATCAATTTTCATGCCTATTTACTACGTAAATTTTGTCATTTTTGTTTTTGGAGGGGAGAAGGCAGGGCAATTAAGGTTAAGTGACTTGACCAAGATCACACAGCTAGTAGGTGTTAAGTGTCTGATGACATATTTGAACTCAGGTCCTCCTGACTACAGGACTGGTGCTCTTTTCACTGTGCCACCTAGCTGCTGCTACTACATAAATTTTAATATCTAAATCTCCATGCTTCCATAACTTTGTCTATAGGTTTTTATTGATAGATATCAATTTAGCTACTCAGCCTGAAGGCATCCCAGTAAATATTCTAGAATTTCTTTTAACATTTTCACTGAAACCACTCAAATAGATCTGTGATCTTATTGATCTGGAAGTTCCCTCCAACATGGTATAGGATCACAGATCTTAAGACCATTGATTTGGAGCTTTTAAGAGACTTAAATAGATCATCAAGTCCAACCTCCTCACCAGTTTTATAGATAAGAACACTAAAGCACAAAGAGGTCTAAAGGACTTATCCAGGTTAACATGGCCAGTAAGTATTTGAGATAAGATTTAAATTCAGATCTTTCTGACTCCAAGTTTAGTGCTCTATTCATTCAATTTGATTTGATTGGATTGGAATCCACCAATCCCTGCACCTACCACATACCTCTTGTCCAAGTTCTCCCATAAGTTTGTTAACAAAGAGCCTATTTAAGAAGCGAGAGGTTTTCTTTAGCTTCCTTTAACATTGCAAGTATAATAGTGAATTCCTCTGGCTATCTACCTGACATGCCATGACTTCACCAAGCCACCAGCCTATCTTCTCTTCCTATCAGAATACCCTTATGTTCAATGTCTTTTTTTCTTATTCTTGAAAGTCTTTATTAGTTATATGTCATAGACAGCTCACTCCCAAAATGCATCTCTACTTTATCTTGTGTTATATTCACTGTTAATTCTTTATTACTCTGTAATAAAAATAACTGAATTTTGGTATAAAAAACAAAGACCTTTGTTTTCACATGAAGCTTGAGGTCATTAAAAAAAGCTGCAAAGGCAATCCAGCATTCTTTTATGGGAAGCCATTTAATTCATTGTCCATTAAACATACAAGTAAAACACAAACTTAAAAAAAAAGACTTTGACACCTTGGACTACCTTTCAACAGATCTTTGGAAGAAAGAAAAGAAAACAGGTTGTCTGCTTTCCTTTAAGGTAGTCAATTCTATATACTGTGTATAAATATGTGCGCATACATTAATAACTGTTTCTTTGATTTCACAGCTGATTATTTAAATGAAGGGCAAGCACCTGATGGATATTTGGCTACAATTCACTGTTGGAACTTACACTCATCCAGACACAGAGAAAGCCAAAGATTTGTCAGATTCAAATATGTGCCCATTTTGGAGTTTGAATCTCAGTTTAATTCACACATTTCAACTATTTCCATATGCATACCAGGAGGGTAGTCTATAATTTGGAGATAAGCCCAGGATCAGTCTTTGCTATAGGCCTCTAGCTAATGTGTTAAAAAATATTTCTGAAAGTTTAGTTAAACATCAGTTATATGCCATCTACTAATTTTTGTGAGTATCAGACAACATAAAGAGTGCATATGTATTTAAAATCTTAACCAAAGGCAACTCCATTTTCTCTATTACTGAGTAGAACAATACTTTAAGAATGACATTTATGTTATTCTGTTTTGCAAAGGTGTTTAAAAAAACATTTCTCTAAAGAGGAACATACAAGATGGAAAATGTTAGAGCTAGGCCATTTAGTTAAGCATGGTTATCTGTATAAATTTATATGTAAAAACCCAAATAAATGGAAGATGATTTTTCACTTAAAAATGTATTACATGAGTTTGTGTCAGAGAAAAAAAAGAAGTTAACAGAGGAAGATAATAAAGGGAAGAGAGGAGAAAGTAAAGGGAGAGAGACAAAGAAACACAGAGTGAGAGATGGAAAGCAAGACAGAGAGATGGAAAGGGAAATGGGAAGAGATATGAGGAGATGGTGGGAGAGACAGAGATGGAGAAAGACAGTGGAACAGACAGAAAGACAAAAAGAAACAAAAATAGCTACAGAGAAGAAGAGAATAAAAGAGAGATAAAGAAATATATGGAGAGAGGGACAAACAGAGAGAGAGAGACAGAAAGAGAAGGACATAGAGATGGAGACAGAGACAGTCAGGGAGTCAGAGAGATTGTGTTGTAATGGCTTTACTAAATTTTCTTCCTAACTTATTGGAAGACACTATATAGAAATTTCCCTTTAAGACTCAATACTATTGAGATGAAGACATAAGAAGTTTGTGTAAAATCAATCTATTTTTCTTCTCTTAGGTACTTTTTTTCTAACTTACTTTGCAATAATTCTTAAACTCAGCAAATCTTTAAACTTTTTTTTGTGGCATTTCTCAAATAACTTTATTCCTAAAAAATGTATGTTTATTTTTGGTTGGCCTGAAAATATGCCAACATCCGAGGAAATTGGAGAGTTACTTTTCTTTTTTTTTTCCATTTTATTTTATTATTATTATTTTTTAAATTAACTTGTTTGTTCACTTTTAGGTTACAAGATTC
>CM053601.1:61584367-61642623 GCA_028646575.1 Pseudocheirus occidentalis
TTATATGAGAGGAAATAGGTTCCCTCTAATTTCACTTCCCTTTTTTTTTTTAAGCAGCATAGTTGGATACTTATTATAAGGATTATTTTCTGATTTATACTCTGATAGAAGTGGGATGGTTCATTTCATTACTAGTGCTTTAACTACATAATTATGTTCATTTATCTTTCTCATAAATGATATAGGGGTGTTTGTATGTCAATTAATCATTTCACTTCTAGCCTCTTCTTTTGGCAAGAATACTTCAAACACTCATCTTTCATTGATAATTAGATAATTACAGATATATAATATTAGGTCCTATCTTGAGTCCCTTGTAAGACTATATTATCCAGTTTTCTTCTTTATTTTCTAGTTGAGTCAGAATAATCTTGTGTTATTCAAATTTCCTTTACTTTGTATTTAAAGGTCTTTCCCTTGGTCACTTTTAATAAATTTTAAATGTATTGAAGTATAAATAAAATCTAATCTTATTAGAGTGACTATTTTATATACAAAATCTATTCATATCTCAATTCTATAATCTAGAATATGAGATGATATCCTTTCAGTATTATGTGCATAATACTTTAGAGGAAATAAAAAACATCTTACAAGTTTCAAGGACTGAAAAATTTCCATAAGAGGGAGATAGCAGGATGAAGGCATTCTCAAAGCTAAGAAAATACCAGTCTATAAATATTCTGCTAAATAATTTACAATTTTCAAAACAAAATATAATAAATTTATGAGATTTTTCTATTACTTCCCTAAGTCTCTAAATTAAAAGAATAGATCATACACATATTTTCAGTTTTTCAGTTTTTCAATTTTAAAAGTACAGTACTAAAAAAAAATATTTACTCTAGGAAATACTGATTACTTAAAACATACCTTTCTGGGAAACTGAAAGTTCCATCTTTATTTCATTGTCAGAATACCATGGCTTCTATATATTTTACTATGCTCTAAAAACTATCAATACTCTTAGATTTAAGTTCAAATTACAGAGCCATTCAGGTAGTATTTTACTGCTCTGGCTTGTTTCCTTCTACCATATTAGAAAAAGTTTGGGGGTGGCTAGGTAGTGCAGTGAATAGAGCACTGGCCCCAGAATCAAGAGGACCCGAGTTCAAATCTGACCTCAAACACAACACAAAAAAACTAACCTTGTAATTTTGGGCAAGTCACAACCCCAATTGTTCTACTTTTCCCCTCCAAAAAAAGCCAAGGAAAAAAAGAGAAACTTGGCATATGTGAATGAAAATTAGAATTGTGAATCCTTTGGTGAAGTTAAACTCTAAAATTCCTGTAAGAGTTAAGAAAATTAATTTGTAAAAAGAGATACAAAAGCTAACTGAAGAAAACAATTCTTTAAAATTAGAATGGGGCAAGTGGAAGCTAATGATTCTATGAGACATCAAGAATTAGTCAAACAAAATTTATAGAATGGAGAAAAATAGAAGAAAATGTAAAAAAAAATTGGAAAAACAACTGACTTGAAAAATAGATCCAAGAGAGAGGATTTAGGAATTATTGGTCTACCTTAAAGTCATGATAAAAAAAAAGACCCTGGACAGTATCTTTAAAGAAATCAACAAGAAAATCTGCTATGAGGTCCTAGAACCAGAGGATATTTGAGTCATTGAAAGAATTCATAGATAACCTCCTGAAAGAGATCCCAAATTGAAAATGCCAAGGAATATTGTAGTCAAATTCCAGAATACTAAGGTCATGGAGAAAATACTGTAAACAGCTGGAAAGAAACAATTCAAATATCATGGAATTACAGTCAAGATTACACAAGACCTTGCAAGTTCTACATTAAAAGATTAGAGGGCTTGAATATGATATTATGTAAGGCAAAGGAGCTTGGATTACAAACAAGGATCAATTACCCAGCAAAACTGAACACAATCTTTCAGGTTAGGAGTTGAACATTCAATGAAATAGGTGACATCAGCCTTCTTTAAGAAAAGACCAGAAAACCACAGAAAATGCGATCTTCAAATACAAGTTTCAAGAGAGGCATTAAAAGGTAAACAGAAACAAACAACAACACAAACATGTTTATATCCCTTTGTGGGAAGATGATACTTGGGACTCTTGAGAATTATATCTTTATTGCAACATTTATAAGGGTTATACATAGACATAGGACATGGATATAAGCTAACTTAGATATGATAAGAAATCTAATTGCATGGTTACAAGAGGAAAGGAGGAGGCTGAAAAGAGAAAACTGCTTCATATGAAGAGGCATAAAGACTTACTATGGAGTGAAAAAGTGAGGGAGAATTGTTTGAACCTTACTTTCTTCAGATTTGGCTCAAAGAGTACTGAAGTACAAAAATATATCTTAACCTAGAAGAAGTAGGAGAAATGAGGGAAAGAAAAGGGAGGGGTCTGATAGAAGGGAAGGTTGATTGAGGGAGGTGGTGGTTGAAAGCAAAACTATAGTGAGGAAGGAAAGAGAGACAGGAAAGAAAAAAGCATAAACAACTGGGGGAGGAGAAATACAATGGAGAGAAAGACATAGGGAGTTATCATAACTGTGAATGTGAATGGGACAAACTTGCCCATAAGCAGATAGCAGAGTAGAGCAAAAACCATAATACTACAATTTGTTGTTTACAAGAAACACTTTTGAAACAGAGGGATATAAAATGAGTAATGGTAAATGGAAGGAATAGAATGTATTATGCTTCAGCTGAAGTAACAAAAGCAGGGTAGCAATCCTGATCTCAGATGAAGCAAAATTTAAAAATAGATCCAACCAAATGATATAAGAAAGGAAACTACATACAACTAAAAGGTACCATAGATAATAAAGTGATTTATTACTAAACATATATGCACTAAGCAGTATAGCATCCAAATTCTTAGAGGAGAAGTTAAAGGAGTTACTAGAAGAAATAGAGAGCCAAAGTATACTAGTGGGGGCTTCAGTCTCACTCTCTAAGAAGTAGATAAACAAAACCACAAATAAACAAGAAAGAAGGAAAGAAGGTGAACGGAATTTTAGAAAAATTAGACATTGTAGACCTCTGGAGAAAAGTGAATGGAATAACAAAAGAAAATACCTTTTCTCAGTGGTTCATGCCTGCTACACAAAAATTAACCATCTACTAGGGCACGGAAACCTCACAATACATTGCAGAAAGGCAGAAATATTAAATACATCCTTTTCAGACCATGATGTAATAAAAATTATGTGTAATAAAGGGCCATGGAAAGAGTGATGAAAATTTAATTGGAAACTAAATAATCTAACCGTAATGATTGAGTCAAAGAATAAATCATAGAAATAATAACTTCATCAAAGAGAATGACAATAATGATACAACATAGCAAAACTTGTGTGATGTAGTGAAAGTGGTTTTTATGGGAAGTTTTATATCTCTCAATATTTATATAAATAAAATAGAGAAAGAGGAGATCAATGAAATAAGTAAGTAACAAAAGAAGCTAGAAAAAGAAGAAATAAAAAAACCTCAAATACTAAATTAGAAACTCTGAATGTCAAAGAAGAGATTAATTAAACTGAACTTAAGAAAAAAAGCTAATAAATAAAACTAAGGGCTGGTTTTTATGAAAAAAAATAAACCTTTGGTTCTGTATCAAAAATCAAAAGCATGAATTCTACACCAATGAAGAAAAAAATAAAAGAACAATAGGAACTATTTTGCCCAAATATATACCAATAAATTTGACACTTTGTGAAATGGATGAATATTTACAAAAATATAAAATGCCCAGATTGTCAGAAGAGGAAATAAAATACTTATATAACTCCATTTCAGAAAAAAAAAGAAATTGAACAAGCCATCAATAAAGTCCCTAGGAAAAATCCCCCAGCACATGGCTTTACAATTTTATCAAACATTTAAAAGAACAATAAACTCCAATACTATATAGGCTATTTGGGAAAATAGGCAAAGAAGGAGTCTTACCAAATTCTTTTTTATGATACAAATGTGGGGCTGATACTAAAACCAGGAAGAACCAAAACAGAGAAAGAAAATTATAGAACACTTCCCCTAATGAATATATATGCAAACATTTTAAATAAAATACTAGTAAAGATATTATAACAACATTTCCAAGGATAATACAGTATGAACATGTAAGATTTATGCAAGGAATGCAGGACTGGTTCAATATTAGCAAAACTACTGGCATAATTGACCATATCAACAACAAAAACTAACAGAAACCATATCTCAACAGATGCAGAAAAAAGCTTTTGACAAAATATAGCCCAA
Organism: Pseudocheirus occidentalis; assembly: GCA_028646575.1. Taxonomy (NCBI): domain Eukaryota; kingdom Metazoa; phylum Chordata; class Mammalia; order Diprotodontia; family Pseudocheiridae; genus Pseudocheirus; species Pseudocheirus occidentalis. The sequence continues at coordinate 61,588,612 of CM053601.1, forward strand.
ACTCATCTTAGAAACACTAGAGAGCATAGGAAAAAATGGAGTCTTTTAAAAAAATGACAAGTAGCATCTACCTTCAAACATTAGTGAATATTATTTGTAATATGGATAAACTAGAAGCATTTCCAATAAGATCAGGGGTGAAACAAGGTTGTCCAATATCACTAATGTTATTCAATATGGTACTAGAAATGTTAGCTGTAGCAATAAGAGAAGAGAAAGAATTTGAAGGAATTAGAATAGGCAAAGAAGAAACAAAGCTATCACTCTTTGCAGATGATAGTATGGTATACTTAGAGATTCTAGAGAATGAAGTAAAAAACTACTTGAAATAATAAACAACTTTAACAAAGTTGCAGGAAATAAAATAAACCCATGGAAATCATGAACATTTCTATGTTCTAAGCCAACAGCAAGAGACAGAGAAAGAGAAATTCCATTTAAAATTACTGTCAAGATTATAAAATATTTGGAAATCTACCTGCCAAAACAAACCCAGGAATTATATGAACACAATTACAAAATACTTTTCACACAAAGTCAGATCTAAATAATTGAAAAAGCATCAGTTGCTCATGGGTAGGCTGAGCTAATAAAATAAAAATGACAATTCTGCCTAAATTAATTTATTTATTCAGTGCCATACAGAACAAAGTACCAAAATTATTTTATTGAGCTAGAAAAAAATAACAAAATTCATCTGGAAGAACAAAAGGTGCAGAAAATAAAGGCAATTAATGAAAAGAAATGCTAGGGAAGGTGGACTAGCCAATCCAGATCTAAAATTGTATTATAAAGCAGCAATCATCCAAACTACATGGTACTGGCTAAGAAACAGCATGCTGGATCAGAGAAATAGGTTAAGTACATAAGGCACAGTAGTCAATGACTATAGTAATCTACTGTTTGATAAACTCAAAGACTCCAGTTTCTGGAATAAGAAATCACTGTTTGACAAACCTGCTGGGAAAAAAGAAAAGAGTATGGCAGAAATTGGGCATAGACAAACATTTTCTGCCAAATACCAAAATAAAGTCCAAATGGGCACACAGTTTAGATATAAAGGCTGATAATATAAGAAAACTGGAAAAGCAAAGATCAGTTTACCTCTGAGATTTATGGAGAACAGAAGACTTTATGACCAAACAAGAGAGAAAGAAAACAGTATAAAACCCAAAATGGTTAATTTTGATTACATTACCTTGAAAAAGTTTTGCATAAACAAAGCCAATGCCACAAAAATTAGGAGAAAAGTAGAAAACTGGGAAATATTTTCTATAACCATTGTCTCTGATAAAGGCCTCATTTCTAAAACATATAGAGAACTGAGTCAATTGATAAATAGTCAAAGGATATGAATAGGATATAAAAAATTTGTACCTTAAGGTGTTATTTTCTTCTGTCAGGTTGGTGACTCTCCTTTCATGATTTTCTTGCATCATTCTCATTTCTCTTCCCATTTTTCCCTCCACTTCTCTTATTTGGTTTTCAAAGTCCTTTTTAAGTTGATCTATGGCTTGTAGGCAATCTTCATGTTTCTTGGAAGCATTTCGTGTGGGAGTTCTGACTGTGTTGTCTTCCTCCTGTTCCATGCTTTCATCCTTTTTGTCTCCAAAAAATGATTCTAGAGTTTGGTTACTGTTCTTATTTTACTTCCTTTTCCTGCTCCTATTGGCCAGTCAATTTATTGCTTGATTTTTTTAGCTCTGTGGAACTTTGTTTCGAAGGGGTAAGCTCTGTCCCAAATTTCTGGGGTTTTCACAGCTGCTGGAGCTATTAGTGTGGTGCTGCAGCTCCCACCATCTCTGGCTCACTGAAAATGCACCCCAGCACCACCACCCAAGAACACATTCTGGATCCAGGCCACCCAATGCAAGAGCACTTGGCCTCTGAACAATGGCTTGGACACCCTGCAGTCTGCAGGCCTGGAACTCTGAAGCAGCCTGATGGAGGTGGCTGCCATTTCTACTGCTACTGCCACTTCCATGGCTTCCTTGCCCTGAAAGCAGTTCAGGTGGACAGCTTTTCTCCCCCAAATTTAGCTGAATTCCACTGACCTTTCTCTTAGTCCTTATTTCTCCTGGCTTGATAAATCTGTAAACTGCCACAGCTACAGCTGATCTGCTCTCCTGAAGATTCCAGCTGCAATTCCTCCTGGCCACCCTGAGGCCAGGCCACGGTTTTGGGCTGGGCTGGTTTTGGTTTCCAGCCTGCTGCAATGAGCCCTTTGTGCCAAGCTGCTTTTAGCAAGAGATGTGTTTTCTGCAGTTTTGTGAGTTTTGGAGCCCTAAAATTTGTTTAGAGTCATATTTTATGGGTATTTGAGGTGGCTACCTGGGAGCTGTGAAACATTGCTGCTTCTATGCCGCCATATTGGCTCCACCCCCCTCAAAATTTTATTTTAGACTCAAATATAAAACACAAGTAGAGAATAAAGAAACAAAAACATATAATAAACTTAAATATTGGAACTTAAATACAAAGTTAGAAAGAAGAAAAGGCATATCATGTGCATAGCAGAGCACAGAAGACTCAAAATATGTAACCATAAATTATCATTTCAAGAAAGCCTATATGATAAATAATATTAATTGTGTTGAGAACTGTCTATCTTTTCTTCATTCCCTTGTGAGTTTTCTTTTGTTCTCTGCTTTGAACTTTTTTACCTTGTTCTTTTTTTTCCTCCTCCAATTCCCCCCGTGAAGCCACAATAAAGATAAATGTTTCTCTATTGCTATAAATATACACATATCTTCCCCTACCCCTCCAGAAGGCTACAATAACGTTTAGATGTTTCTCCATAGCTATAGATTTATACAGATAAATTCATAAATACATATATTTATAGACATATTCTTTCTCAAACCTATTCTACTCCTCATCTTTGTTTTTATGTATGTGAGCATCTCTTGTTTCCTGTCCTTCTTGCCTTCTCTACCTTACTTTTACCCACTACCTGGCCCTCCTCTGACTTATCTACCCCCTTCTAAGGATCCCTCTTCTATCCTCCTATTCACATAAATCTAAACTCCCTTCTGTACTCCTATTTACCTATTCCCTCACCCTCTCCTCTAAAAATTCCTCCTTTGTCCTCTTCCCCCTCCATATGTCCCTACAATTTCATTTCTTCTGAATTTAGAAAAATTTTATACTCTTTTAAATATGTATATGTATATATATATATATATATATATATATATATATATATATATTACTTCCCTCTTAAACCCATTCCCAATGAAAATAGGTTACCAAAACTACCATCCCTCCTCCCCCATCTAATTCCTGTGCATCAATTCTTTCTCTTGCACCTCATTTGTATAAAATAATTACTCTTTTATGCTATTCCTAAATGGTTTTACTTTTAAAATTCATATCATACTCAGGTTTACCCCAGTCTTTCTTATGAACTACCAAATTATTAATAAGAATCTTAGACATACATTTTACACATATAAAAAATAAACAGTCTGTCATTATGAATCCTTTATAATCAGTCTTTGTTATATACCTTATATTTATATTGGTTCTTACATGACAAAGCATCTATTAAATCCAGGATTTTTTATAACAAAATCATGAAAGTCTGAGAATTCATCAAATGTTCATTTTTTTTTTCATTCAACATAATATTTAATTTTCAGGGTATGATATTTTTGCCTAGAACCCCAATTCTTTTGCTCTTTGATATGTTGTGTTGCAAGACTTGTTGCCTTTCAATGTCTCTGCTGCTATGTCTTGTGTAATTCTAATTGTGGCACCATCATATTTAAGTCTTGATGCTTTTAATATTTTTTCCTTGAGATAGGGGTTTCAGAATTTGACTATGATATTCCAATGAATTTTCCTCATAGAATCTCTTTTTAGTGGTGTTCAATTTTTTTTGTATTTCTACTATCCCCCGTTTTTTCCTAATGCTTCAGGACAATTTTCTTTAATTGTTTCTTGTATTATTGGATCAAGATTCCTTTTTTCATCAGAACTTTAGTTAATCTAATTATTTTTATATTTTCTCTTTTTGATCTATTCTCCAAATCTGTTGCTTTTCCTATGTTTTACTTTCACTTCTACTTTTCATTATTCATATTTTGTTCAATCATTTCTTGATCTCTTATAATTTCTCTGACTTCATTTTGCCCAATTCTAATTTTCAAGGTGTCATTTTCTTCCTTAAGATTCTGGATCTCCTCTTCTAGTTGGTTGACTTTCCTTTCATGAACCTCTCCCTTTTCTTGGATTATTCTTATTTTCTTTTTTAGCTTTTCCTCCATCTCTGTAATTTAATTTTTAGTCTTTTAAAAAAATCTTCTATGAATTCTTTTTGGGCAGGTGAAGAGTTGATATAACTCTTTGGGGGTTTCTTTACTTCAATATCCTCCTCTGAAGATGAACCCTGGTCATCTCTATTCCCATAATAGATTTTTATGGTTGGAATTTTTTTCCTTTGCCTATGCATTTTTTGTGGAGATAATTTAATTATTTGTAGTCACTTCTAGCCCTGGGGTATGGTGCCTTTTGCCCCAGATCTTCAGTTCTCCCCTCTAGCCTGAAACCAAAGCTAAACCTCCAACCTCCTTTAAGTGCCCACAGCCAGGGGCTTTCTTCCCCACTGCTTCTTCATTCCCCAGGTATGTGCAGGTTTCTTTGCACTCCCACTGATCTTCACAGCACAGCTATGTCTGGTGTTCCTGATCATCAGCAGTTCCCTAGATCTTCCAGGGCTCAAACACCTGACTCCCCTCACTATCCCAGGGGTAAATGTTCTGGTGGCTGGGGCTGAGGCAGCCTCTCAAACCAACTAACCCAGAGTCTTGCAGCTAGTGGTAAAAGCAGAACTTAGCCTGGAGGTTTTTACTCTTCATAGGGACCAAACCTCATTCTGGAATTCTTCAGATCTTCTCAAAGTGTCCCAGGAGGACCCTGTTACGGCCCTGTTCTTTTTATTATCTCCACTCATGCTTTTTTTCCACCTTAAGGTACTATTTTAACTCTTTTTGGGAGGAAAATATTGAGAGCTTAGAATTTTCTGACCTACTCCACCATCTTCCCAGAATCCTCCTCTGCTTTCCACATTTAGAGAAAAAACTTTGGGGTCTGGATGCAGATGGAAGCATACAATTTGCTCTTCTTTTCTTTTGTTGTTCCATTTTGTTTATTTCTCATGGTTCCTTCTATTAGTTCTAATTCTTCTTTAATGTAAAAATATGTTTAATATGAATGTATAAGTAGAGTCTCTATCATACTGCATGCCCTCTTGGGGAATGGAGTAGAGAATGAGCACAAGAAAATTTGAAACTAAAAATTCTATGAAAGTTGAAAATTAAAAGTAAATTAATGTACAAAAGAATTAATTTGTATTCTTTTAGGACTGCAGTTCTCAACCTGTGGGTTATGTTGAATTTGTAACAATGAAAATACATCCTGTATATCAGATATTTGCATTATGATTCATAACAGTAGCCAAATGACAGTTATGAAGTAGCAAGGAAAATAATTTTATGGTTGGGGGTCACTAAAACATGAGGAACTTTAGTAAAGGGTCACAGCATTAGGAAGGTTGAGAACCACTGTTTTAGGATATGGCATACATTGTTTTGTAGTACTTTGGTATTCAATATTCTCAATTAATTGTGTTACTGTTTTAAAAAAGTTGTTCCTTATTTACTATGTTAAGAAAACCAACCACGGGATAATTTTTTTTTAATTAGGAGAGAGGCATTTGAAAACAATTCATGGAACATTCCCAAAGAAGGAGTTTCATTTTCTCTCTTCCCAGGATCATTTAGTGGAATGAGATATACTAAAGAACAAAGGACCCTGACTGATTGTGGCTAGGTCTTAAAGTAGTTGAAAAGTTTGGAACAGATAATCTAGTTCTTGATGCAGGAAAAAATGTTCTTTCCAATAATCTCTGTCTATTACTCATCACTTCTTACCTGCTTTTTGTCTCTGATGTATTACTGTTGATAAAGAGGCTACTGCATAGAGTATTTAAGAATCATAGTGGACCTACATAGAGTAAACTAAAGAGGCAGTCATGCTAGAAGGAATAGGGAGCAAGCATATGAACCAGGAAAGTGAGTTGTGTAAATATCTTGGTCATAGACAAGGAGAAAGCACGTATATACCTATATACATAAACATACACCTATACATTTACATACACACAGATGTATATGTATGCATATATGTATATATATGTGTATATATATATATGCATTTGCTATCATATCCTGAAACTGTATGTTGTATACTAAATACAGTTTATTTTCACATTTTACATATAAACACATATGTATTAATATGCACATATAATATAATGAGAAATACTGCATAACCTACAAGTGAATCTTTTATGGACAGGCTCACAATGTATATCAGACAATTCTTCTAGATTGGTAGAAGGATGTAATAGAAAATGATTTCTTACATCTACAAAAGTCAGCTCTTCCAAATTAGCTAATCAGTATTTTACATCATGTTCACATTTGTTCTCAAATATCTCAGAAGAGGCCCAGAAGATACAGAAGAGATTGTCTCTTAAATGGCCTTTTGCTTTTAGTTCTCCTAAGTCATATACCTGCAGGAGATTTTATTAAGAGGATTTGCCATGGTGGTATACTGCTTCATAAATCTTTGATAGTATCCACTAAAACTTAGGAAAGTCTTTAAATCTCAATAATTCTTCAAATTTGGCTAGATGAATCTATCTACTTTTTTTTCAAGATAAATAGTCATCCCACACTAATATGCTGTATGCCTTATAACTGATTTGTAGTAATAGCACATGTCAGCTAGTAACATTAGAAGAAGAAATTCTATTGGGAGTGGGGAACCTGTGGCCTCGAGACCACATTTGATCCTTTAGGTCCTCAAGTGGGGCCCTTTGACTAATTTGGATTCAAAGGGCCACATTTGAGGATCAAAGGGGCTCCATTTGGCCTCAAGGCTGCTGACTCCCCAACCCTGTGTATCAAGATGATCAAATTTATCTTCAATAGTCTTTTTTGGACCCTATATTCTCTAAAAGTGAAGTTCTTTAGTGCTTCTTGATATTCTTTGAGAACATACTTGTTGATCTTTCTATTAGCTTCTTCAAAAGTATAAAGCCAAGCATGAGCAGCTTTCCAGAGGAATGCTGCTGTGAACAGGTTCAAGAATCTGATTACATAGTATAGTGAACTCTCCATTTATTCAGTAACAAATTAAGACAAAACACTGACAAAAACCAAAGTACAGCATTCCCAATGTTATAGCATAACAAGTTATCACTAAAATGGCCACATAGCTTTAAACAAAGTATAATCATTTAGTAAGTCCTTAACTCAATCATCCTTAAGAAGCAGGCCTTCTTAAGGAACACAAAGTACAATGGTCAGAGTTCTCCACCCCAGGTTACACTGTCTCAATCCCTCAGTCAAAAAGTCTTTTTTCCTTCTCATTTGGAGATTAGTTTTCAATCATCTTTAATTCAATCATCCTAAAGAGGTAGAGGATACAGGGTACAAAATCCTCCCACCCCTAGGCCATAGTAAATCATGATCTTCTCAATTTACATTAAATACCCAAGGAGATGTCTTTTCATCTTGACTTGAGACTGGCTCTCAGATTCCATTGTTCTTCCTCAATGGTCCCAGATCCTGCCTGAATCTATCCAACTGTCATCTGGATTAAAGGGAAGGCAGCTCTCAGTTCCTTGTCCAGCCCCTTGTCCCATTCTTCATCTAATTCCTTGTCCAGTTTCCATTCTGTAATGAAGCTCATAATGTCCATTCCACCTCAAGTTCTTTACAGTTTATGTTCTTGGGGAGACAAAGCTTAACAAAGCCACAATATCATTCATAATCATTGCCGGCACCATCATCATTTCCCTGTCTGCCTGTGAAATCAACACAAACCCACCAACAAGGTCTGAGAACTCAACATAAATCTGAGTATAGTGCCAGGACCTCTGAAAACTTATGTAAATGGGCAACAAGAAAAATCCTCTTTCAGGGATCCTAGTAAGGATCCAGGATTTCTTGTTGTTGTTTTTTGTTTGTTTTGCATTTTGGAGGACAATTGGGGTTAAGTGACTTGCCCAAAGTCACACAGCTAGTAAGTGTGTCAAGTGTCTGAGGCCATATTTGAACTCAGATCCTCCTGACTCCAGAGCAGGTGCTTTACTCACTGCATCATCTAGCCACCCCGAGGACCCAGGATTCCAAACAAAATTCAACACAGAAAAAGACAAACAGAGTAGCTGGCCACCACAAAGTTCCCCTCCTAAATTCTTCCCTCTCCCAGCAGTTCTGGCTCTCTCAGCTTGTGCTCAACTTTTTATCTGGTCATTACTTCCTCCTCCCTATTACACCCCTTCCTTTTGCATCAGTCAGTTCCTCCCACTGTGGGATACAGAAGTTCTATTTCTTATAAAAAATTGATATAATCATGAGAAAAGGTTAAACTGAAATAAGTTGGTAAATGATTAAGTAGGTGAAACAAGGTGTTAACTAGTTCTTTGCTTGCCATTGCAAAAGGGGACATGATTTTTCAAAGGTAGTAAGCAACATATCACTGTTTGTAGTCACTCTCTAATATTTTGAATAGATTGGAGTTGAACTCTATCAAACACAAAACACTGTTTTTAAACACAGTGTTACGTTTTAAATTTAAAACCCAGAGGTGTTTGGTGAATCTAAGTATCCCAGAGCAAAGGTTATCACCTTTCTATTAACACCTAAACTTGAAACTTAGTAGAGCAGAATTTGATAATTATGGTAATTTCCGTAAAATGGCACTGTGCAAGTTAACAAGACACTCTATGTTTTCTTTTTTAAAATTCTTATATTTTTATTGATTTGTTTGTTTACTTTTAGTTTATAAGATTCAGTTCCACAATCCATGAGTTTCAAATTTTCTTCTCCCTTCCACCCCCCACCATGGCAGCATTCAATCAAGTAGAGAACCTTCAAATACTTTCACATTAGACATTAGTCTGGTTGTAAAGAAGGGTGGTAACTGATGGAATGAACAATGGGAAAGAGGAAACAAAACTGAACATGGAAAAGTAAGAGAGCATGTGGTTTGCTTCAGACTGCTTTCAAACTCTGTTCTTTCTAGATGTTTCTCTGAATGTAGACATCTCCTTCCATCCTGAGTCTTTTAGAGTTTTCTTATAACTTTGCATTGCTGAGAAGAGTCCAGTTTATCCAAGTTGGTTGTCAGACATATGTTGTGTCTGACATTGTGTACAAATTTCTCCTGGTTCTACTCTTCTCACTCAGCGTCATTCTGTATAAACCTCTCCAGGTAAACATGAAGTCCATCTGCTCCTCATTTCTTATAGAACAATAGTATTCCATTGCATTCATATACCACAACTTGTTCATCCATTCCCCAATTGATGGGCATCCCCTTAATTTCAAATTTTTTTGCCACCACAAAGAGAGCTGTAATAAATATTTTTGTGCATATGGGTCTTCCTTCCACTTCTATGATATCTTTGGGATACAATCCTGGAAGTGGAATTACCGGGTCAAAGGGTATGCAATTGTTTATAGTCCTTTGGGCATAGTTCCAGATTGCTCTCCAGAATGGTTGAATCAGTTCACAACTCTACCAACAATGCATCAGTGTTCCAATTTTTCTACATCCTCTCCAGCATTTGTCATTTTCCTGTTTTGTCATCTTAGCCAATCTAACTGGTGAGATGTGGTATCTCAGAGTTGTTTTGATTTGCATTTCTCAAATCAAAGGTGACTTAGATAATTTTTTCATATTCTTATAGATATCTTTAATTTCTACCTCAGAAAATTGCCTGTTCATATCCTTTGACCATTTATCAATGGAGGAATGACTTGTATTCTTATAGATTTGACTCAGTTGCCTGCATATTTTAGAAACGAGGCCTTTATCAGAGACACTGGTTGTAAAAATTCTTTCCCAGTTTCCCACTTCCCTCTTAATATTGGTTACATTCATTTTGTTTGTACAGAAACTTTTCAATTTAATATAATCAAGGATATCCATTTTGCTTTTTATAATGCTCTCTAACTTTTTTGGTCATAAAGTCTTCCCTTTTCCATAAATCAGACAGGAAATCTATTTCTTGCTTCCCCAAATTTCTTACAGTATCAGTCTTTATACCTAGATCATGCACCCATTTAGACTTGATTTTGGTATATGGTATTAGTTAATGATCTATGCCCAGTTTCTGCCACACCGTGTTCCAGTTTCCCCAGCAGTTTTGTCAAATAGTAAGTTCGTATCCCCCAAACTGGGGTCTTTGGGTTTATCAAACAATAGATTACAATAATCATTCTGTCTGCTGAATTCTGTTACTTTGTCAGACAGAAATACCCTGTCTTTTGATTCTTATTGATTTCTCAGAGAGAAAGTGAATTGAGATGACAGTGCTAGCAATGTGTATAAATATTATTGCTGCCCTGTTGAGCTTTGTTTTCTTAGAAACAGAAACTGTGAAGAGCGTGGGTTGGAGTCATCCCTGTGAGGTGCATTATGGGACAGGAGCAGAGAGCTGCCTACCTATGAATCCAGGCAACAGTCAGGCAAATCCAGGCAACAGTCAGGTGGATCCAGGAAAGAGCTGGGAGGGGCCAGCTGTGGAAGAAGAGCCATGGAGTTTGGAAGTCAACCTCAAATTAAGATGAAAGGACCTTTATTTGGGTACTTAGTTCTGACTGATGAGATTTGTGACTTACTTGTGAATAGGGGTAGATAACCTTTGTACTTTCTACTACCCTTTGAGAATGATTGACTTAAGGATGATTGGAAGCCAGCCTCCATTCAAGATGAAAGAAGATTTTTACTACGGTACTCTAAACTGATTAAAGAGATTGTTACTTACTGAAAGGTATGTTTTCTTTAAGACCATGTGGCCACTTTAATAATAAGTTGTTACATCATATTGTTCTGAATATTGTACTTCATTTTCTTCAATGTTTTGCTTTAGTTTTCTGCTGAACAAAGAGAGAGTTCACTATACTATGTGATCAAAATCTTAAAGTCATTCACAGCAGCAGTCCTCAGGAGAACTGCTTGCAATTGGCTTTACAGGTGTAAATAAAGAATAGATGCATGATGTTAATTTTTTAAAGTTAGGATTTAAGTGTGCTTAAAAATTAAGATTTTCAACTAATTTATTACTCATTGAACCTCCCCACCTCAAACTCCATGTCTCCTTTATATCCAAACACCTTCCTTTGCCATGGTTTTTATCACCTGTATTTCTCAACTAATACTGGCTTAAATTTCATGGTAGGTGCAAAGAATAAACAGGTTGGTGTGGAGGAACCTTCCTTGCCATGCCCTTATGCCCTGAATTGTTCAAGTATGCAGACAAAAAGCATGGCTCAGATTTTTGGTCTCAGTCTACATGTTCTACAGAGGCCTTTTTTTAGCCTGCCTCATTTTCATAAATTTCATAAATCATAAAGGATTATAACCACAATACATTTTCTTAGCACAAATATGAAACAAGTCCCAAAGGTCCATTTTTATTAGGATAATATAGTTGGAGAATACTTCAAAAATAATAAAACACTATTCTCTCATTGTAAAGATAAGAAAATTGAGAATGTTGAATTACACAAAATATAAAGCTAGTTAGCAATACAGCCCAAACTGCAATACAGGTATAGTGTTGATGAATCACTTCATTTTCTCAAAGGTCATTCTTCTGCAGAAGACCAAGGAAGTTTACAATCCTTATTTTTAAGCAGACTACAATGAGAAAGTATTGGTCCTCTAAATGTGAAAGCTTTATCCTAAAACTAACTGATTTTCTACTGGAAGACGTGATTTTGCCTTCATCATTTTGAACTGAAGAGGAAAAGTCATTACAATGATTATATTTTTTTGCACCAAAATCTGAGGTAGATTTTGTATTTTATAAATTTTATAAAATGCTATTTTATAAATAACTAGATAAGATCCTCCAAACTAGGACAACATGCACATATTTTAACATTAGTTACTAAAGTACAAATATAAGGTTGAGGGAAAAAGAATTAAAATATTATTTGATCACTCAGCAAACATTTATTAAGGACTTAATACATTTTACATACAGAGTCAGAGTCTGTGCCAAGAACTGGGGATACAAAGAAGAACAAAAATGATCTTTGTCCTCAGAATCAAGAAACAAAAACTATTCAATATCTTAAAAAATATTTATAAGATTCACACATGTATTATGAATAATTTCATCAAGAAGAGGAAAGGACTCAATATGAGGGGGGGCCAATAATTAATAAAAAAAATGAAACTGACTGCATCTTACTGAGAAGGGAATAACATTTTACCACGAGGGAAGCCTGCTCTCCCTCCTTCCCTCCCTCCTTCACCACAAAATGATTTATTTAGAACTTTTTCTATTCCATGTCATCAGGAGGATTAATATCAACTTTCCTTTTAGCTACATCAGACAAGTTGGTACTCACAGCTGTGCCTCTAGACTCCATAAATGGCTTGTTCAAGGCATGTTTTATTTCATCAGAACCTTCTGAATACATCTCTTGAAACAATTTGCTTAAAACTGCATCTTCTTCGAACTTTTCATTCTTTTCTTCTTCCTTGATTTCACCAACAAATTTGTCCCATTTCCTTGGAAATTAGAGGATGATGGATACATGTGCTTTGAATCTGTTGTGAATTGTTTGGATTTGGTTACATCTCTTTGTCTCTCCAGCTTTTCCCATCTTACAGTCTCTGACTTTTTAATTTTTCTTTCATTCTTTGTTGAAAGTATTTTAAAAGTGCCCTGTTCAGGTACTATAGGATGAACAAGTAAAAGCTTTAAACTATAGTCTTCTCAGATGGAAGTTTCACCACTGCAGACAACTCATTTTCTGAAAATTCCACATTTATGTTATTCTTCAGAATATTCTTGATCATAAGTGCAATGATTACTTGAGATTCTGCTTGGTACCAGTCATACTTTATTTTTGATTAGTGGGTTTGCTGTTGTACAATCATTACCAGTTCTGATACTACTTTATTTTTAGTTTCTTGACATCTTTTAATCAAGGTATTTAAAGTATTATCTGTATCATCTAATTTATGTCCTGTGAAACTTTCTAGAGACTAAGCATAGCTTTTTCATAGTATTCACCTATCCCTTTCCTCCGCAGAACTGTGGAATTATTTGGGTTGAGTGCAAGAGACTTCTTTGCATCTGGAACAGTGAAAGTAATTCTTCAGAAGGATTTAGGCATAAGCAGTAATATTTGGCAGTAATATTCTGCATTTTGGTTTCTTTCTGGCCAACTTGGGGTCCTCATCAATCCGCCAGACTGACAGGAATAGGAACAACCCCAAAGCTGTGGCCAGGTCACATCTCCACCATACTTCCCACTTTCTCTACCTCTGCCCAGAGGGTAAACTTCTAGAGAACAGATCATTGACTTATAAGAATAAAATTAAAATCAATACCAAACTGGAAGAAAGGATAAAAATGAGTTTAAAAAGGTTTCTGGTACATTACAGCCATTTCAGCCTGTCTTATTCAAATTAAGAATTAACCTTTAAACTTGAATATGCACAAAGGGAAAGGCTTAAGGACAGACTCTCCATTATATCCTTTGGGCATTCACACTTACATATGCACATAGACATCCTCAGCCTGAGATTTCCTCAAGAAATCTAATGGAGGAGAATCCTGACAGTATAAGGCAGTGCAGCAGAACTTGTGGCCCCAGCGCTGCTTACAGCCTGCCAAAGAATTTTAGACCTGCAAAAAATGGACACAAAAACGTCCTTTGTAGGTAGAGAAAATCCTTCAGCATGCCACAAGCAACAAGTTGTGCAGGCTTAGTATAAGGTAAACATATTTTAAAATACAAACTAATTTTGTCAAGTTTAAGAAGATGACAAATGATTATGAGCCATGCCATTTTCTTGTAAATGATGGAGGGGGAAAAGAGATTGTAGAAAGTTTCTGGATTAGCACCATTCTTTAACTGTTGGGGTCATGATCCACAGTTTAAGAAGCACTGAAGGGGTGGTGAGTAGAAAAAGTTGAAGAAGCACTCAATTAAACTATCTCAAGACCATTTAAAGATGAAGCAGGAAAGAAGACAACAGATAAAAGAAAAAGCAACAAATTCCTTAACATTTTGATTGAATAATTTTGTCAAAGTCAAATGGTTGAGCTACCCCATTTGGAACTAAAACCTCAGACTAATATATCAGTTGTGAAATATCACTAACAAAGATAAAGGAAGGATGGCCAACCAGATCAAAAGTACACATATGAAATTATGTTTAGACAGCAACATTTTGGGGGAGTTGAGATTTTATTTTCTTTGAAAATAGCTGAAGAAATTAAATGAGTGGGGAAATAATATATGGATGATTTTATTAGCAGGAAAGAAGTGATCTTCGGAACACTGATAACTCATAATATATATTTGGTGGAATAATTCTGTGAAGAGCTTTAAAATCTTAACAGAACTGAATCTGTCTGAAATTGAATTCATCTTTTCCCCCAAACTTTGCCTTTTCCTAATTTCCCTATTATTATCAAGAGTACCACCATTCTCTTAATCACACATGTTTACAACCTATGTGCCATCCTTATGATGGACAACTCAATCTCTCTCACTCTTCCCTCTATATTAAGAATCACATCCTTTCAGTTGTAGCTTTATAATATTTCTCATATACACCTGGATCTCTCCTCTAACACTGAGACTATGCTGACGAAGCTCTCATGACCTCATATTCCTGACGTATTGCATCAGCCTGCTGGTTGGTCTTGCTGGCTCCATTTTTCCCCAATTTAGGCCATCCTTCATTCAGATTTCAGAAACTGCAGGTCTCATTATATAACCTATATATTTGGCTCTCTATTGTTTTGAAGATGAAATATAAAATTATGTGACTTTTAAGGTCCTTTATAAAATGGCTTCTTACTGTTATAAACATGGTGTGTGCTCTATCTAGGAATAAACAATGCTTTTTGGAGATCCATGAAGGTTTTCATTATCTATATTTAACATTTACTCTGTAATGAATAAATGGGTAGCCTCCTTAAAAAGACTACAAAGGATCAGAAAAAGGCAAGCCCTTTTATGCTATTTCCATTTGAATTTCCCACCTTGTTCCTTCCAGAGCTGTTTTATAACAGAGTTTTAGATCTGGAATGGCCAGGCAACTTTCCCTTGCATTTAATTAGTTCCATTGATATCCAGGATTTTTGTTTTTCTACATGACTTTAGTTATTTTTCTAATTCTATAAAATAACTTTAGGTAGACTGATATGGCACCAAATAAGTAATTTACATAGAATTGTCATGTTTATTATATTAGCTGGGCCTATTATGAGCAACTGATGTTTTTCCAGTTATTTAGAGTTCACTTGATTTGTATTTAAAAGTGTTTTGTAATATATTCATAGAGTTCCTGGGTTTATCTTGTCAGGTAGACACCCAGACATTTTATATTGTCTTATTTTTCTTTAAGTGGGCTTCTTCCTATCTCTTGCTGCTGGGCTTTGATTGTAATATATAGAAATGTCAATGATATATTTGGGTTTATTTTATATCTTGCATCTTTGCTCAAGCAATTAATTATTTTGAGTAGTTTTTTAGTTGATTCTCTAGGATTCTCTAAGTATATCATCATATCATCTGCAAGGAGTAATAGTTTTGTTTCTACTTTGTTTATTCTAATTCCTTTGATTTCTTTTTTCCTTTCTTATTGCTAATTTCTAGTACATTTTCTAGTACATTGACATTTCTAGTACAATATTGAATAAAAATGGTGATAACAGGCATGTCTGTTCTACCTCTAATCTTACTGAAAATGCTTCTATCTTATCCTATTACAGATGATGCTTGCTGATGGTTTAAGGTAGATGTTATTTATAATTTAAAAAAAGACTTCATTTGTAGCCATGCTCTCTAGGGTTTTTTTAATAAGAATGAGTGCTGTGTTTTCCCAAAGCTTTTCCTTTATATGTTGAGATGATCATATGATTTCTGTTAATTTTATTATTGATGTGGTCAATTAGGCTGATAGTTTTCATAATATTGAACCAGCCTGGTATAAATCTCACCCAGGTCATAATGCAGTGGTTCTCAACCTGTGGGTCTTGACTCCTTTGGGGGTTGAATGACCCTTTCACAGGGGTTACAGGGGTTGCCTAAGCCCATAAGTAAACACATATTTTGGATGGTCTTAGGAACCAAGATACTGCTCCTCTATCCATCTCTAAATGGGGACGCCCACATGCAGATATGCCCATATAGGAGTATTAAAGGGTTGCGGCATTAGGAAGGTTGAGAACCACTGTCAGAATGTAATATCCTCTCAATAAGTTGCTGCAGTCTCTTTGCCACTATTTTACTTGAAATTCTTGAATCTATATTCATTAGACAGATTGGTCTATAATTTTCTTTGTTGTATTTCTCTGCTTTAGATATCAGGCAAAATAGCTCCTAATTATTGTTTCATTTTTGATACTGGCAATTTGATTTTCTTTTTTTAAAACAAAGTAATAAAATGTTTATCTGTTTTATTGTTTTCCCCCATAAAACCAGCTGTTTTATTTATTAGTTCAATAATTTTTTACCTTCAATTTTATTAATCTCTCTTTTGATTTTCAGAATTTCTAATTTTATATTTAATTGGGAATTTTTAATTTGTTCTTTTTCTAGCTTTTATAGTTTAATTCCCAATTCATGCCTACATCCCATAAGTTTTGGAATGTTGCCTCATTATTCTCATTCCCTTGGATGAAGTTATTGCTTCTATGATTTGTTATTTGACCAACTCATTCTTTAGGATTGGATTATTTAGTTTCAAAATAATTTTTAATCTAATTTTCCATGACCCTTTATTGCATGTAAATTTAATTGCACAATTCTCTGAAAAGAATGCTTGTAGTATTTCTGCCTTTCTGCATTGAATTGTGAGGGTTTTATGCCTAAGTATATAGCTTTTTAAACTTTTTCCACTTATGACCCCTTTTTGCAAACAAAATTTTTATAAACCCCAGTTATATAGATACATAGGATATGTATACAAATCAAACATTTATTGATGATAAACCATAAAGAAATTTATTTTAAAACAATTTTTTGGAATACATAGAATTTTACCATTTATTGAAAATGAAATCATATTTGCATACTTATGAGACTCATGTGCTTGTTTATTTTTACATAAAAATTAAATGTTGGCAGAATATTTGATACTACAGAATGTAGAGCACCTTTGACATTTTCCAGATTGCATCTGTATTTTAATTTCATAATTGTCAAAACTGAGAACACTACTATGTATAAACATGTAGTGAAAAGTAGCAGATGTGTAGAATCATTTTAGAAATTGTTGGGAATTCTGTCCTAATCACAAGTCAAAATTACTTTAACTATTTCATATGTGCAACAAAAACACTGCAATTCATAAGGTAAAATAGACACAAATCTGAGACAAGAGGTATGGCATCTGTTGGCATTATGTGGAATGATAGTATTCACAATGCAAAGTGCACCTGTTGTATGTTCAGAACCAAGGCTTCAGCGAAGTTTTGCTATAAAACATGCACAAAGGCTGCCAGAAACATCTCAGATTCATTGCACATTTGATTTTGAATTAATTTTTGCTCATTGTACATTCAGAGATCTTTTACTGTTGCCACATTTTTAGTATGCAAATTAAGTCATGTGACCATATATGGGATTGAGACCCACAATTTAAGAAGCACTGCCCTAGTACATGGTCAGTTTTTGTATAGGTGCCATGTACCATTGAGAAAAACTATATTCCTTTTTATATCCATTCAATTCTCTATGGAGGTATACCATACCTAACTTTTTAAAATAAACAATTTGATTTACCTCCTTAACTTTCTTGTTTATTTTGTGGTTGGATTTATCTAGTTCTGAGGACGGATGGAGTTAGAGGTCCCTCACCAGTACAGTTTTGCTATTTCTTCCTGTAACTCCCTCATCTTCTTCTCTAAGAATCTGGATGCTATACCACTTGGTGCATATATGTTTAGTTATTGATATTGCTTCATTGTGTATGGTATCTTTTAGCAGGGTATAGTTTTCTTCCTTATCTCTTTTAATTAGTTCTATTTTTGCTTTTGCTTTGAGATCAGTATTATTACCCTTGCTCTTTTTATTTTACTTCAGTTGAAGTATAATGCAATCTGCTCCAGCCTTTTACCCTTATTCTGTGTGTATCTCTCTGCTTCAAATGTGTTTCTTGTAATTATAGGATTATGTATTTTTTTTAATCCACTCTATTCACTTCTATTTTATGGGAGAGTTCATATAATTCACATTCACAGTTATGATTACTGTATCTTTCTTTCCATCCTCTTTTATCCCATTTATACTTTTCTCTGTCCTTTCTCTTCTCACCAGTGCTTTGCTTCTGACCACTGCCTTCCTCAATCTGTTCCCCCTTCTATCCACCTCCTCTCTTTTCTTTCCCTTTTCCCCTCATACTTTCTATAGGGTAAAAGATTTTTATACCCAGATGAGTGTGTGTTATTCCCTCTTTGAGGCATATCTGATGAGAGTAGGGTTCAAACAAATCTTGCCTCCCCCCCTTCTTTTCCTCTACTGTAATGAGTCTTAGTGCCTCTTCAGGTTAATTTACCTTTTTCTTTCTCTCCCTTTCCTTTTCTCTCAGTACAATCCTTTTTGTACCCCTCACTTTTTTGTCATCAAATCAAAGTCACCTCTAAACTCATCCCCGATGTCTATGTATACCCCTTCAAAATGTCATAATAATGATACAGCTTTCAAGAGTTACGTGTATCATCTTCCTATGTAGGGATGTAAACAGTTTTCCCTTATTGAATAAGATGATTTTTTCCCTTTCCTGTTTACCTTTTTATGCTTTTCTTGAGCCTTATATTTGAAGATAAATTTTCTGTTCAGTTCTTTTTCATTTGAAAATATTGAAAGTCCTCTATTTTATTAAATTCTATCTCTTCCCCTAAAAGATTATGCTCAATTTGCTGGGTAGTTGATTCTTCATTGTAGTCCAAGTTCCATTGACTTCTGGAATATCTTATTCCAAAACCTCTGGTCCTCCGATGTTGAAACTGCTATGTCCTGCATAATCCTGATTGTAGTTCCACGATATTTAAGTAGTTAGTTTCTTGGTGCTTGAAGTATTTTCTCATTGACCTGATAATTCTGGAATTTGGTTACAATATTCCTTGGAGTTTTTATTTTAGAATCTCTTTTAGGAAGTGATCAGTGGATTCTTTCAGTGATTAATTTACCCTCTGGTTCTAACACAGCAGTTTTCCTGGATGATTTCTTGAAAAATGCTGTCTGGCCTTTTTTTTTCCATCATGGATTTCAGGGAAACCAATAATTCTTAAATCATCTCACCTTGATCTCTGTTTTTATACCAGCTTTTTGTCCAATGAGGTATTTTATATTTTCTCCTTTCAAAAAATCTTTTGATTTTGTTTGCCTGATTCTTGATATCTCATGGATTAACTTCCACTTGCCCAATTCTCATTCTTAAAAAACTGTTGTCTTCAATTAGCTTTTGTATGTCTTTTTCCATTTGGTCAATTCTAGTTTTTAATGACTTCTCCTCTTCAGTGAACTTTTGTACCTTTTTTCCATTTGACCAATTCTACTTTTTAAGGAATTATTTCCTTCAGCAGATTGTTCCCCATTTGGCCAATTGTATTTTCTAAGGAATTGTTTTCATCAACCAATTTTTGGCCTTCCTTTTCCAACCTGTTGGATTGCTCTTGCACACCTAGTGTATCTTTTCCAAATTTTTCTTCTACCTCTATTATTTGACTTTTGGAATCTTTCTGAAGCTCTTCCA
Source organism: Pseudocheirus occidentalis (assembly GCA_028646575.1). Taxonomy (NCBI): domain Eukaryota; kingdom Metazoa; phylum Chordata; class Mammalia; order Diprotodontia; family Pseudocheiridae; genus Pseudocheirus; species Pseudocheirus occidentalis. The sequence continues at coordinate 61,608,427 of CM053601.1, forward strand.
AGAAGCCTTTTTGGATTTGAGAACAATTTATATTCCCCTTTGAGGTTTTGGATGTGTGCACATTGACAACATTCTTCTCTTCAGAGTTTGTGTTTTGATTTTCCATGTTCCCATAGAAACTGCCTATGGTCAGTGTTCATTTTTGCTTTTTCTTCTCCTCTTATTTGTCTATTTCATGACTTTTTAAAATTGAGCTCTCCTGGTCGAGCACAGGAAACACTGTCCTAAATTTCTTGTTCTGGATGCCAGGGGTCTACTCACTGGTTTGGGTGCTGGGACCTCAGGTGCTTACAGCTGGAAGCTGCAGGTGTCTGGCAGCTTATATTTTGCTGAACTATAATCATAGTGGTGGTGTCTGACATGTGCTGAGGCCTGGGGTTTTTTCCACATTTCTGCAAGGCTACACTGAAGTGCATGGAAGTCTGTTGCTGGAGGAAGTCTGCCCACCTAGGACTGCCCTAGAGTACAAGAATGTCTGACCCCTGGGGGATGCCTGTCTGTCCAGGCCTGTGCTAAAGCATGTAGTAGTTATCTGAACTGGCCTCTTCTGGTTCTCCTGGTGATGCTGAGGCACATTGGAGGGGGCAGATTCTAGTTCTGGCATTGCAGTATATTCCACATTGTGGTATATACCACACTGGGAATCAGAATCTCTCACTGGTTTGCTGAGGTGAGATTTGCTGGTATGTGACCAATAAAGTCCATCAAGGGACCTTGGGGCCATTCTGGTCTAGGCTCTACCTATGAGATCCTTCTTGCAACACATTCATGTAACCTCTCTATTTCAGTCAAACAATAGATAGAGAACATTGTGAATTGAAGAACGGGTAATTTTGATTAAATTAAATTAAATTTAAAAGGCTTTCCTTACAAAAACAATTTAGACATGATTAAAAGGAAAGCAGAAAATTGTGGGAAATTTTTACAGGCAGTTTTTCAGACAAAAGTCTCCCATCTCCAATATAGATAGAGCTTTGTAAAATATACAAGAGTATGAATGGTACACCAATTGATAAATGATCAAAGATGTGAATAGGCATTTTTTACAAGCCTCTGGCATCTTCCCCCATCCCTTCTTTTTACTCCTGACCCATATTTTCCAACATAAGAAGAGAGATTCAGAGATGGAAGACACAATGGGAGCAGTCAAAATTGTTTTGTCATTTGTTCAAGAGAGCAGTCTTGGGAGACTTCATGCTAGAAATTACATTTGACTCAGATTTTTAAGGAAGGATAATAATTCTGAAAATTAAGAAAGGAAGAAATATGATTTTAAGTATAGAGAACATAACTCCCACGACTTAAATAATGGAAGGGAAAAGGAATATGACATATTTGAGACAGTGTTATCAAATGTCATTTGAGCAAAGAGTACTTGGAATAGTGGACTTTTGCTCAGCAGGTAGGTAGCCCCAGATTATCATTGTTCCTGAAATAAAAGAATTAATAGAATTATGTTTTTGGTATAGTTTCCCACCATTTCACTCAAAGTATCAAATGTCCCTTGACTTTGTTTCTTTCGTAGCTAAAGCAGTTTTATAATTTATCTCATATTTCAAAAGATACCTTTGTGATCCTTGTGAACAGAATTTTTTTCCTCCTAGAGTTTATCTGCATTTGTCATACGTTCAAAACCTCCTCAGAATTCACTCTTTGAGTTTTTCTCAAATCAAATTATTTCCATTTGATTTAGAATCTAATGAAAAGAATTCAATGTAAAGAAGACTTTACTTAGTAGGAAAGAGAGAGTCATTCAAAAATTTTAAGAAAAGAAATGGCATATCTAGCTTTCTGCAAAAGGGAAATTAACCTGATAGTGATATAAATATTGGAATAGTAACTGAATGGAGATAGACAGTAGTTAGTGTGATCTTCCTTTTCTATAGTAGGAATAGAAAGGAAGGAGGTATAATAATAATTTTGTAGAAAGAGGATCAAGTGAAAATGATAGCAAGTAGTGTAAATATGAAAGGTGAAGAATTTAAGTAGAATTCACAAAAAGTCAAAATTTGGTGAGTTATTTTACTTTTCAAATGATGAGAAAAATTTTTAATTCATAACATTTTTGTCAGCCAATTTGTATCTGGGTCACATTTTTGAATGCCTTTTTTTAAAAGCTTAAATCCACTTGGAAATCATTTAGTGTTTCTTAGTAGAAGATTTAGGTAGAAAAAATAGGTTTTTTTAAAAAAACCTTATTTTAACAAGAACCAATTTAGAATGTAAATGAAAGATCTTAAAATATTTTACACTATAGATATTTTGCCTTACACACAGCAGGAAAATGAAAGCTGAGTCACTCTGAAGTCATTAAAAATGATACTTACTCTACACCACGACTCTGGGCAACTGGGTCATGACTATGCAATGATTTTAGTCGTCAGCACGTTAAGATAGGAAATATGTCCAATTAAGCACAAAATTACATACTCTGTTGGCATTTTTATTCTTTCAGGTAGACTTTATTTTACTGTACTATTTAAAGCACTGTAATCTTAAGGCACTTGGGAGATAGATTTTCTCCCTTAATACTGAGGGTGAAAATATAAGTGCTGCTTTTGTCTATAAAGCTCTAAGCAGTCGTATTCCAGAAGGTTAGCATTGACTACATACCTTTAGTTATGTTATATACTACAAAGAGTCTGAGTCAAGATAGTTCAGTGAGCAAGAACAAAATAATGTGTTCTCTTGTGGAAAAAGGGTCAGCCATCCCTACCAGCTGCCAACCATCACTTGCAGGTCAGGCAAGGCAGTCTAACTGAAACAGAAAGGCATCTGAGGGAGAAACAGCAGAAAGCATGTACCAGGTAAGTCAAACCACTGTAACCTTGATCACCAACTCCTCTAAGCATCGTGATAGAGACAACCCAAGTCCCAATTTCAAGAGCCTTAGGAATAGCAACACTCCTAGCCCAGTGCTCTTAAATATCATTCTGGGAAGAAGGCCCTGTGGATATTTTTTCTATCAATTACCTCTCTAGGCTTTACAGAATCAGCTACTAAAAACAAAGAAAAAGAAAATTCTTGCCACCAAAATCCTTGGCAATTTGAAATGATTCAACATCACAAACTGATATGATTATATAGTGACATCAGTAAAAGTGTCAGCAGAGCAAAACATTCGGTGTCATTGCTCCCTAAGAACCATGGAACAATTTCATCTGACTTGTAGCTGAAACCTTCCATGTGTATTTCTCCCATATTATAATATGAGCTCCTTGAAAGCAGGGACTACTGTCATACTTTTCTAGTTGTAACCCTAGTGCTCAGCATGGTGATCTGTATATGCTAAATGCTTCATTTTTTTTTGTTATCCATTCACTCCTTCAATCAATGATATAACCAATGTTTCTAGTTTAGTTTCTTTTTTAAGTCACTGAGCTGAATTGAGTTTAGTCCTTGGTTACGGAAATAGATGCATATAATGGGTGATAAAGACAACTGGGCAAGGGAAAGTAAATAGGTTTGTACTAGTTCATTAGCAAGGCTGGGAAATCACCACAAAGCACATGTTTTGTAAGGAATACTTCTGATCAATCAGTCCTTCAGCATGAACACATTTCTTTGAATGAGAGCTTAGTGGTTTGCTGTCTAAATTCATGCTAAGATTTTGTACTATTTCAAAGCATGTTTTATTCTAAACTTATAAAAAATGAACAAAACCAAAATATAATAGATAATACATAAAACCATAAATTTAATATTTATTTTAAAAGTGCATATTAATTTTATGCTTTTTAGACTTACACATGTTCAAAAGTAACATTGCCTCAGTTTCCTCAACTGTAAAATGGAAATAATAATAGCACCTACTTCATAGGATTGTTGTGAGCATCAAATGAGATTATATTTGTAAAATTCTTGGCACAGAACTTACACATAGTAGGCACTATATTAGTTTTTGTTCCCTCTCCTCATTTCTGCTCCATACCAGGGAGTAGATATCATCTTAGCCTTGGGAAGTAGTAATGATACTGGGGAGTAGTGGAGGGTGTGGTATTGGGTGGTGGTGAAGGTATGGGATGTAGGTGGTACTAGGGGTGTGGGGGAGGTAAGAGGGGGATGATGATGGTGATGATGGCTAGCACTATTACAGCCCCTACTATGTGCCAGGGACTTTGCTAAGCACTTTAGAAATATCTCATTTGATTCTCATAATAACATTGAGAGATAGATGCCATAATTATCCCCATTTTACGGGTGATGAAACTGAGGCAAATAGAGGTGAAGTGATTTGCCCAGATAAGTGTAAGTGTACCACAAATCAGAAGCAGAATTTCACATGTAACAACAAGGAGTATATTGACTCAAGAGAAAGGAGAGATGTGATATCTGCTTCAGGATTTGAGACCTGATGTTGAACTAAGGTGAGATACAGCCCAGAACAATTGCTGTAGATGTATGGTTTTGCCAAAGGGTTTGATTGCCTTTAAAACTATCTATTGACTCTGTCAGATAAATACTAAAGGGATATAAAGAAGAGATGGATTCTAGAAATTCAGACCCACAGAGGCAACAAGGAGGGCATGAAGTAGACATTTCAAGATCAAATGTAGGATGGTTCAAGTCCAGAAGTTCCTTTGGGGCCAGATAAAATGCATTCTTCCTCTATGGGGCCAACAGCATTTGTAGAAGCAGGATATTCAGGGAGTAGAATAGCTCTAGAATGAAAGAGCAGAATGGCCTGGATACATAATAGAGTCTATACCTAGAAATAAACTTAGAAAGCAGGTTCTGAGAAGGATTTAGGCTCTTCCTAGATCTAGGGAACAATAATCCCAACTTGTGTATACCTGTGAATAAACATTAGATCATCTTAGTTTCCAATTCAGATGAATTCAGAAATGTTGACTCAGTAAATTCTCCTTTAGCTATGCTTTCATTCATCTTAAATATGTCTCGTATTTTCTTATTTTTTTTTAATGAAATGGTCCTTTGAAAATTTCAAGGAGCTTATGGGTTTATTAGAAGAAAGTCAGATGTTCCTTTTTAAAAATCAATTTATTTGTTAGTTTTGAACATTCACTTTTTATAGGATTTTGAATTCTAAATTTTCCCCTATACATAAACAATCACATTAAACATTTTTCCATATTAGTCATGTTGTGACAGAAGAATCAGAACAAAAGGGAAAAAACAAAAGAAAAAAATCATTTTTTCACTGGGTGTGGATAGCATTTTGCATAATGACTTTTGGAATTGTCCTAGATCATAGTATTACTGAAAAGAACTATGTCTATTGAAGTTGATCATCACACAATGTTGCTGTTACTGTGTAAAATGTTTTGATCTTGCTTACTTTACTCAGCATCAGTTAATATAAGTCTTTCCAAGTTTGTTCTGAAATATGCCTGCTCCTCATTTCTTATAGCACAATGGTATTCCATTACATTTATATACCATGACTTTCTCAGTCATTCCCCAGTTGATGAGCTTCCCCTCAGTTTCCAATTCCTGGCCACCAAAAAAAGAGCCAGTATAAATATTTTTATACATGTGGGTTCTTTTCTAATTTTTATGATCTCTTTGGGATACAGACCTAGTACTGGTATTGCTGGATCAAAGAGTATTCACAATTTTAGAGCATGTTGGGTATAGTTCCAAATTGCTTTTCAGAATGGTTGGACAAGTTCACAATTCCACCAATAATGCATATGTTCCTATATTCTCATATATTCTCCAACATTTAACATTTTCCTGCTTTGTTATATTAGCCAATCTGATAGGTGTAATGTTGTATACCTAGTGGGAAAATCAGATATTTCTATACTTATGTAGATCCAGATAAGGGAAAAATTATGCCCTAAGCATGTAGAAGTTGTGATGAAAGCAACCAGACCTGTCCAGGTTACCTTGGTCCTCTAGGTAGACAATGAGATCGTGGAAGCTTGTGTGCTTTACTGCTTAGGCCTTCAGCTTGAAAGAGCTTCAGCTCAGTACCTTTCATGAAAAAAAGGTCCTTCAGTGCTACCCTATCCATCTGGATCAAGACGAAGACAAAGACTTGATGAATGATCGCTTAGCTCCCTTTCAATTCTGAGATTTTTCTGTTTTGTGATTCTAGTCCTAGTCAATCTTCACCTACATTTGTGGGAAATAGAAAAGGAAGGATGCATTTATTGAGCTCCCACTATGTGTTAAATGTTGTGCTTAGAACTTTCAAAATGCTATCTCATTTGATTCTTATAACAACCTTGGGAAGTAGTTGAACATATTTTGTTCCTAGTCGTTCTAGGACATTGCATCCAATTATGTAATGACTAATTAAAATCTACTTAAGAACAATAATGACCTCTGTTATTTGCCAGTTAAAGTCTTTACCATTTGCTTTAACTTCTTCAGCTTTATTCAACATCATCCCTCTTTCCCAAATTTTATTTTCTAGTAAGTCTGGCATACTGTTTCTTGTTATTCCATTTCCTAACTCTAAGCTTCAATTTACTGATACGTAAAATGGGCTAGAGCATCTATGACTGTGGTATCAAATGAAAAGAGAAATAGGAGTCACTAAACCATATATATGGATTCTGGTGGGCACATATCAACTTAGAAAACCACATATTAACATTATAATTTATTGCCTTTTTCTCCAGTAACCCTCTACTGACAATTTCTGTTAATGTTTTCTCATGCTTAGAATATACTACCCACTAACATCAAAGCTTCTAAGAATTCCAATTTCTTTCAATACTCAGTTTAGTACCACTTACTACTTTTAAGAGTTTTATGAGTTGGTATAGCTTCCCCAGCTCAAAAAAAAATATCTTATGCCTCTTTTGCATTTGTATCTATTTATACAATTCCCCAACAGAATCTAATCAGCTGAAAAGCAGGGACTATCTATCCTATTTTCCTTCTATCCTCAGCATGAAGCACAGTGCTTGACATGTAGTGGTACTTAATGATTGCTTATTTATTACTGTGTGTGTTTCCATCTCCAAACTAGGTTTTGGAATCATAAAAAATAGCATAGGATTTATCTTCACTAGCCACCATACTTAAAATGGAGGCCTCAATGACATTGTAGAGTGCCAAGTTCTAAACAATGAGTCAATGAAGTTGTAATTTTTTCCCTCCAAAGCTGAAGACTTCTGAGGATAGTTTCGGATAGAGGGCTCTACCTGCTTCCTATCAACTTGCGCTGCACTTTCTGCAGCACATTTATGACCAGACTTTGACCAAAAGCTATCATTTTGGCTGCCCTGCAGTTTAAATAATTATTTTTCTTAGTGGCAAAATGACTCTTGACTATTTGTAAGACAATTGGGAGCATCCAGCAGTCAAATGAAATAAAATTTAGTAGCATTAATAACTTGGGGGAAAACAATGCTGCAGTTATTGCAAATGACTTGCCACTATTATTGAATATATATTTGTGTCAAACATACAATTATATGTCACTGACAAAAAGACATGCATTTATATATCCATGACTGAAAATAGAAAGTAAAGGAAAATTTAAATATTTAAAAATGTGTGTTGAGCAATGAATTCAAGGGGAAACTATGAATTGAATTTCTAAGACTAATGCTTTTCAGGAATCTACATTAGCACTAGATATTTTGTAAATACCTTTAAGCTGTACTATTTCTTTACAAAAATTAATAAAATCATTTAAATAAAAGGTTTTTTATGAATGAACAGTTAGCTCTTTCAATGATAGTGAATTTATTGTGTAGCATTTTGAGTTTAAATCATGAAACACTACTAAAATGTCTTTCAACCTGACCTTACCCTTATGTTCAAAAGAAGTTTGGAAGCAGAAATATTTCCAAAAGAGATAACTCATTCACTGTGATGCATTGGTACCCATTGGTGTAGGTACTACATCTATATAGACAATGTGTAACTCAACCAGACCTCATTATTGAATAGAACCCTTGTTCCTCCTTTCTAGTTACGTATATAACAAATTCCAAACACTAATTACAATATTTTTAGTGTTTAGAAATTGTAGGTTCTAAATCCAAAGAAATATTACTAAACCTTTCTAAGGAAAGATATGATTATTCTTCCTTCTTCTCACATGCTTTTTTGTATCTGTACCATTTTATTGGCATAAAGAAATTATTTTTTACCATTTTCCATGAAATGTGATCATTTTTACATTATCATTTGGCTAGTAATATATATTATTTTTTCAATAACATTTCATGAACTTCAACTAATTAATCTTTGAAACCTCAGTGCTCAAATGTGAGACAATTACACAGAGTCTATTACTCAGAAATAATGTTTCATCAAGTCTTTTTTTAGAAATAAGAATCAAGGATGGAAGTGAGAAGGGGACAACAATATTCCAAAACTTTACATAGATTGTCATAAAATGGTTAAGAACAAGTTATATGTCAAAATGATCGATCTTCATGGGGGGAGGACAACACTTTTCAGCAATCTCTCAAAGCAGTCCCTGAATATTTTGGTTATCTGGTAGGAGAATACTAGACAAAATATGAGCAATGAATCCATTATTCTACCCCAATTTCTATTAGCACTAGCTCTGAGACTTGGGAAATAGCTTATTTTTTTTCTACACTATATTCTCTCTAGATATTAGAAATGAATAAAACAACAATTTCCACCTATCGTGCTTTACAGGGATGGTGTATAAAGACAGAAGAAAGTGTCTGTAAAAAGCTCTCAGCTCTTTGGGGGATTAGTGTTGTATACATATAAAATTCCATATGGAGGTGCAGGATGGGATGCTATTTGCTGAAGCTTTAGAGTTACCATGGTGATATTCATTGGCACATTCATATTTAGTCCCAATTTTAGAGGCAAAAATATAAAAAGGGGCATTATAGAAAAAGTCATATTATTACAGTGTCAAGTATTGTGCATACAAGAGGTAATATTTAGGTGCTGGGTCTGGATTTATGAAGAATTAAGTCTAAATCTGGCCTCAGATTAATAAATATGTCTCTAATCTAGAAAGTTAAAAAAATAGGGTACTTAAATTCAATGAGCATAACACATAAGGGCTGATGTTGTAATAGTCATCTTCCCCCTGCCCTCGCCTTCTAGGTATTTATAGAACAAATTCCAAATAGTAGCCTGCATGAATCTGGGCAATTCTCTTACTATCTCTGCCTCACTTTCTTTGTCTTTTAAATTAGGACAATAATAACACCCACTCTGAGAACTGTTAAGATAAAGTGTGAATTCTTATAAAGCACTTTGCAAACTTTAAAATTCTATTTATAAACTGGGCATGATGATGATGATGATTTTCATCGTTATTATTTTTACTTGAGAGTGTTCTGTCAAGAAGATATGGATTCAAATCCTAGTTATAGCACATAGAAAGAATGACCCTGGAATGTCACTTAATTTCTTAATGCCCACAAAAATCTCTCCAAGACTATATTTCAAAATAGTCATTCATTTATGTTGGTTGAGAGAATTTTTTTGATTAGATATTCCTTACATCAAGGAAATGACACACCTAAGACAAAATTTGTATATATGTATATATGTAGATATGTATAGCTATATATGAAATACTATTTTTAGATAGCAAAGTCAAAAGTACAGATGGATTTAAGATGATAAAGATGGGAAAATACCTAGAACTCAAATATGTGTAGAAGGAATACTTTTTAAAGGTGAGATAATTTGAAGAATTCACAAGATTCAGTATTCAAAATGCAGGTCTTGAGGAAGGAAAAATTACACAAGAATTGAAGGTATGATGGATGTTATTATTGCAAAAGGAGGCCAATCCACCAACCTATATGCATTTATTAAGTGCTTACTCTGTCTCATGTACTGTAGTAGTAACTGGAAATAAAAGAACTTAGATTTTTTAGGGAATGAGAAGACATCAGTGACCACTGATGTCCCATAGACTGAATTTCCCATACCCAAAATGTCATCATGTTTAATTTCTTTCTCCTCATATGTGAAGGCTTTCTGTGATACAAAAACAAGAAGGAATAAGGGAGGTTTTTGCAGACACTTTCCTACTGTAAACCACACTTGTACAGTCATACAGTTAAGAAATGTAGAAGATAAAGACTCTAATGTATTTATTCTTTGTTGACTATAAAGAAATATTTGTCACCATGGACTTGATAAACTATGGGCTTTGGGGTTCTTTTTCCACAAAGCATCATCCTTGCTTATGTTAAAAATAAAAAAAAAATTCCTTCACAAATACAACTCAGAATATTTTGGTCAATAACCCTGTGTTTATCAGTGACAAATGACAGAAAAAAAATGTCATGGGGAAGCCCTGGTCAAAAATCACATGCCAGAAGGATATCCAGTGGTTAAAGTCAGATTTTGATTTCAGAATATTTTGTACTGAATGTATCCATCTCAGAACCAAATCCTCGGCAAGGTACTTAGACCCATCAAAAAATATGGTCTAGCAATACTCGTGAGGAAATCCAATAAAATGAAAATCATATCATTGAGATTATCACATACAGTTAAATGGATTCTATTGAATTATTCCATTAGATCATTTTGTGAATAATAATTTGGGCCAAAATTTGATAGGAGAAAGGGACATTTTGTATTTAGGTAACTACATGATTTTCAATGATCCCAAGAAGCTCTCTGCTATTAATGTTCATGTTTTTATTTTTAAAGCTTTTTTTAAAATCTTTTTAAAAATGTAATGTTTTATTTTTCTCCAATACCATGTAAAATAATTTTCAACATTCATTTTAAAAATTAATTGCCAAATTCTCCAATTCTTCCCCTCCTTCACCACACTCCTTGAGAAGGCAAGCAATTAGATAAAGGTTATACATGTATAATCATACAAAATATATTTCCATATTGATCACGTTTTAAAATAAAAGAAAGATCAAAATTTAAAAACCCAAGAAAAAATAAATAAAAACAAATTTGCTCCAATTGGTATTCAGATTCTATCAGTTCTTTTTCTGGGAATGGATAGCATTTTTCATGATATGTTCTTCAAAGTTGTCTTGGATCCTTGTATTGCTTAGAACAGCTAAATCACTCACAATTCATCATCTTACAGTAGTGCTGTTACTGTGTACAGTGTTCTCCTGGTTCTACTGATTTCACTTTGCATCAGTTCATGTGAGACTCTCCAGGTTTTTCTGAGAGCATCTAGCTAGCTCATGATGTCTTATGTCATGATAGTATTCCACCACAATCATATGCCACAATTTCTTCATCCATATACCAATTATGGACATCCATTCAATTTCCAAGTCTTTGCTACAAGAAAAGAACTGCTGTAAATATTTGGACATAATTCAACATTTCTCCACATAATTGTTGAATCAATTCGCAACTCCACCAGTAGTGTCTTAGTGTCTCAATTTTCCCACAACTCTTCCAACATTTACCAATCACTTCTTGTTTTATTAGTTAATGAAATAAGTGTGAGATAGTTTCTCAGTATTATTTTAATTTGCATTTCTCAATAGTATTTTAGAGCATTTTTTCATATAGTTTTGATTATTTTATCTGTGAATGGACCACTCATATCTTTTTGATCATTCACCAGTTGGGGAATGGCTTTTATTTTTATAAATTTGACTCAGTTCTCTATGTATTTGAGAGATGTGGCCTTTCTCAAAGAAATTTGCTTCAATTTTTTTCAAAGTTATCATTGCTAACCATATTTCTCTCCATCCTATCCCTCCCATTTTTTCCTCTCTTTCCTTTCACTCATGTCCCTTCTTAAATGTGTTTTGCTTCTGAATATTGCCTCCCCCAATCCCTTCTCCCCTCTATGAGCACCCCACCTTCCCTTATCCCCTGCCCCAACTACTTTCCTATAGGGTAAGAGAGATTTCTATAACCAATTGAGTGTGTATATTATTTCCTCTTTGAGTCAATTCTGATGAGAGTAAGTATCAAGCAATCCCTGTCACTTTCCTCATCTTCTCCTCCAGTGTAATGTCTTTCTTCCCTCTCTTATGTGAAATAATTTACTCAATTCTATGCTTCCCTTTCCCTTTCTCCCAATGCATTCCTCTTTTTTACCCATCAATTTTATTTTGAAAATATCATCTCACCATACACATTTCACAACTATATCCTCTGTCTATATATACTCCTTCTATACCCTAATAATGAAAAAAAATGTTCTTATGAGTTACAAGTATTATCTTCCCATGTAGGAATATAAAGAGTTAAGTCTTATTAAGTTTCCTATGATTTCTCTTTCCTGTTTACCTTTTTAAGCTGCTCTTCAGATTTGTATTTGAAAATCAAATTTTCTATTCAATTCTAGTCTTTTCATCAGGAATGCTTGAAAGTCTTCCATTTCATTGAATGTCCATTTTGCCCCTGAAGTCTTATACTCAGTTTTGCTGGGGAGATGATTCTTGATTGTAATACTAACTCCTTTGACCTCCAGAATATAATATTCCAGGTCTTCCAATCCTTTAATGTAGAAGCTGCTAAATCTTGTGCTATCCTGACTGTGGCTCCACAATACATAAATTGTTTCTTTCTGACTGCTTGCAGTATTTTTCCTTAATGGAAGTGATCTGGAACTTGGCTATCATATTCCTTGGAGGTTTCCCTTTGTGATATCTTTCAGGAGATGTTAAATGGATTCTTTCAATTTCTATTTTACCCCTGTTACCAGAACACCATGGTAGTTTTCCTTGATAATTTCTTGAAAGATTCTGTCTACGCTCTTTTCTTTATCATGGTTTTCAGGAAGTCCAATAATTTTTAAATTCTCTCTCCTGAATCTGTTTTCTAGGTCAGTTGTTTTTCTAATAAGATATTTTGCATTGTTTTCCATTTTTTTCATATTTTGGTTATGTTATATTATTTCTTGATGTCTCATACTACATTAGCTTCTACTTGCTCAATTCTATTTTTTAATTTAATTTAATTTTTTACTTTTTGGAGGGGGAAGACAGGGCAATTGGGGTTAAGTGACTTGCCCAAGGTGATATGGCTAGTAAGTGTGAAGTGTCTGAAGCCTGATGTGAACTCAGATCTTCCTGACTCCAGGGCTGGTGTTCTATTCACTACACTACTGCTACCTGCCCCTCAACTTTAATTTTTTTGTACTTAAATTTTGTTTATTTTTAGTTTATATCACTGATTTCCACAAGATTTTTGAATTACAGTCTTTACCCTAGTCACCCCCCCAAAAACAGCAATCCCACTGTATACCCCCTCCCCCAAACTGCTCTCTCCTATATACTCCTCCATCACCCCTTTGACTTTTGGGTAGAGCAAGATGGATCTCCCTATCTCAGTGCCTGTATATCTTTTTTCCCAGTTGCATGTAAATAAAAATAAAAATGATAATAATAATAATAATAATATAAATATATATGTATATGAATATGTATATATTTTTTAACATATGATTTTAGAACTTTAAATTCTAGATTCTTTTCCTACCTTCTTTGTCACTCCACTCACTGGCGTTGGAAAGACAAGCAATTCAAAACAAGACATACATGTGTAGTTATGTAGAACATCTCCACAATGGACATATTGTGTAACACTGACAATATTTCCCTCCTTTCTATCCTACCTTCCCGTTGTTCTGTTCTCTACTGCATCCCTGTCCCTTTACAAAGTGTGTGCTTCTAACAACCCTCTCCCCAACCTGCCCTACCCTTCATCTTCCCCTCTCATCCCCTTCCCCCTGACTCTCCTGTAGGCCAAGAAACCCATTTTAGAGTGTATGTCATTCCTTCCCTAAGCCAAATTCAATGAGAGTAAGGTTGACCCATTCCCTTTTTGCCTTCCTGTTCTTTCCCTCCATTGTAACAGTTATCCCTTGCCTCAAGTATATGAGATAATTTACCCCATTATGTTTTTCCCTGTCTCCTCTCATTCTATTTCTCTCCCACCTCTAAATTTCACCTTTTAAAACATCATCCCTTCCTACTGAATTGATCCTGTGCCCTCTGTCTATGTACATATATATATATATATATATATATATATATATATATACACACACACACACCCATATATATTCATATGCATATGTAACCTTCTATATTTACATATGTGTATGAATGTGTATGCATATGTATATGTATGTGAATATGGATATGGAAATACACACACATACCCATACACACATTTATATTCCCTTCACCTATCCTCATACAGAGAAAAGTTTCATAAGTAACAATTATCGTTTTTCCATGTTGGTATATTAACAGTTCAAGTTTGATAAGTTCCTTATGATTTCTTTTCCACATTTTCCTTATCATGCTTATTGTGTTTGAATGTCAAATTTTCTATTCAATTCTGTTTTTTTCTTCAAGAATGCTTGAAAGTCCTCCACCTCATTCAATGACCATATTTTCCCTTGAAACATTATACTCAGTTTTGCTGGCTAGGTGATTCTTGATTTTAATCCTAGTTCCCTTGATCTCTGAAAGATCATATTCCAAGCCCTTTAGTCCCTTAATGTAGTAGCTGCTAGATCCTGGATTATCCTGATTGTGTTTCCACAGTTTTCAAATTGTTTCTTCTTGGCAGCTTGTAATATTTACTTCTTGATTTGGGAAATCCAGAACCTGGCTATAACATACCTAGGAGGTTTTTTAGGTATCTTTTTCAAGAGGAGATCAGTGAATTCTTTCAAGTTCTTTTTTGCCTTCTGGTTCTAAAATATCAGGACAATTTTCCTTGAGAATTTCTTGAAGTATGCTTTCTAGGTTCTTTTTCTGATCATGGCTTTCAGCTAGTCCAGTAGTTTTTAAATTGTCCCTCCCGGATCTATTTTCCAGGTCAATAGTTTTTTCAAGGAGATATTTCACATTGACTTCCATTTTTTTTTTCATTCATTTGGATATGTGTAATAGTATCCTGATTTCTCATGAAATCATTTGCTCCCATTTGCTCCACTGTAATTCTGAAGGAATTATTCTCCTCTGTGAGCTTTTGAGATTCTTTTTGCATCTTGCAAATTTGGCTTTTTAAGGCATTCTTCTCCTCATTGACTTTTGGGCCCTCTTTTGCCATTTGAGTTAGTCTATTTTTTAAGATGTTATTTTCTTCAGTCAACTTGTTGACTCTCTTATCATGTTTTTCTTGAATAATTCTCATTTCTCTCCCCATTTTTTCCTCTACTTCTCTTATTTGGTTTTCAAAATCCTTCTTAGACTCCTCTATGGCTTGTTACCAATCTACATTTTTCTTGGAAGCTTTTGTGTTTTCTTCCTCCTGTTCCATGTTCTGTCCCCAAAAAAGGAATCTAAAGTTGGATTGCTGAGCTTTCTTTGCTTCATTTGCCTGCTCATGTTGCCAGTCAGTTATTTGACTTTTGGGCTTAGTAGAACTCTATTTTCAGAAGGGAGAGCTCATTCCCAAATCGCTGTGGTTTTTGCAGCTACTGGAGCTATTAGGAGGCTACTGCCATCTCTGCTGCAGACCCCTCCAGCTTTAGCTTACTGAAAACACACCTCAGGACCACCACCTAAGATTGTGATCCCAATCCAGGCAGCTAAAGGCAAGAGCACTTAGCCTCTTTCTGATCCCTTGGCACCTCCTGCAATCTGCAGGCTGAGAGCTTCTGAAGCAGCCATGTGGAGGCATCTTCAGGGCCACTGCTTCAGAATGCTTCTAGCTCTGGAGGCAGTCGGCCATACTCTATTGCCAAAATTTAACTGAGTTCCACTGACCTTTTCCTTTTATCCTTGGCTCTTATGGGTTGGTGATTCTGGAACCTGCCACAGCTGCAGGTGATCTACTCTTCTCAAAGCTCCATCTGGGGCTTCTCCTGGATGGGCTCAGGCTAAAACCACATGGGACTGTGCTCAGCTCCCAGCCCTCTGCAATGAACTCTTTCTGTCTCTCTCCTGGGCTATCTTTACTGGAAGCTTTGTTTCTCTGCCATTTTAAGAGTTCTTGAACTCTAAAATTTGTTTAGAGTAATATTTAATAGGTATTTGAGGTGGTTCTGGGGCAGCCATGGAGTTCTCCTGTTTCTGCACCACCATCTTGACTCTGCCCCCTTCCTCAATTCTAATTTTTAAGGAATTTTTTTCTTCAGTGAATTTTTTTGTCTCTTTTTCCTTTTGGACAATTCTATTCTTAAGGTATTATTCTCCTCATTGGACTTTTTATCATAGTCTGTTTTTCAAGGTGTTACTTTCTTTAGGTGTGTATGTGTGTGTGTGTGTGTGTGTGTGTTTGTGTGTGTGTGTATGTGCATGTGTGTGTGCGAATGCAATGGTAATTTGAAGATCTTCCCTGACCCTTAATAGGCTAAATGTAATCATGTGGATCTTGTGGTGGGAGAAGTTTACTGAACAGGTAGAGCAGGAAGGGTGGAGAAGAACTGAGAGGAAGCTGGGAGACAAAGCAGTTAGGGAGAGAGAGAACACAGGCAAAGAGATAGCTAGGATTGTGAGTGTCTGTGGGAAGGTCTGAGGAGGGCAAAGGCTTTTGGGATGGTGTTGCTACCTGCATTGATAATAAGTATTAACTTCTTTGTTGCTATGGTTTTCTGGTGTTGGGATCTGGCTTTCTAGTGTGTGAATAAATATTTTGCTTTTGTCTTTCATGTGGAGAGTCTGTTATATTTTGCAATTCAGAACTATACTGGCATATTCATAGTGACCTTTTGTGCTGTGAATATTGCATTGATGATACAGTCTCCTTTACCAAGCTGTTGACTTGTTTTGCATGATTTTTTTCATCACTCTCATTTCTCTTCCCAATTGTTCCACTACCTCTCTTACTTCATTTTCAAAGTTTTTTTGAGCTCTTCCATAGCCTGCAACCAGTTCATATTTTTTCTTGAAGCTTTGGATGGAGGAGCTTTGAATTTATCTTCTTCTGTGTGTATGTTTTAATATTTTTTTGGAGGGGGAGGTCATGGAAATTGGGGTTATGTGGCTTGTCCAAAATCACATGGGTAATAAGTGTTAAGTGTCTGAGGTCAGATTTGAACTCAGGTCCTCCTGACTCCAGGGCTGGTGCTCTATTCGCTGCATTACCTCACCACCCCTGGTGTATGTTTTGATCACCCTTGTCACCACATTAAGTTTCTATGGTCAAAAGTTGTTTTTTTTTCTGTTGTCTATTCATTTTCTAGCCTATTTCTTGACTTAAAAAATATATTTAAAAAATTAAATTAATGTTTATTTTTACTTTACAACATTAATTTCTACAAGATTTCAAGTTACAAATTTTCTCCCCATCTTTCCCCTACCTACCACACCAAAACAACAATCCCACTGTATAACCCCTCCCCCAATCTGCTCTCTGCTATATCCTCCCCGATTCCCTCTCTGACTTTCTAGTAGGGCAAGATGCTTCTCTATACCCCAGTGTTTGTATATCTTCTTTCCCAGTTGCATGTAAAAATGATAATTTTTTAAACATTTGATTTTGAAACTTTGAATTCCAAATTCTTTCCTTTCCTCCTTTGTCGCTCATCCTTACTGGGAAGATAAGCAATTCAACATAGGTTATATATGTGTAGTTATGAAAAACATTTCCATAGTGGATATATTGTTAAAGACTAAATTGACTATATTTCCCTCCATTCTATCCCACCTTGCCACTTGTTCTATTCTCTACTTTGACCCTGTTACTTTACAAAAGTGTATGCTTCTAACTACTCTCCAGCCCAACCTTCCCTCCCATCCATCATCCTCTCTTTTATCCCCTTCTCCCTACTCTCTTGTAGGGCAAGATACCCAATTTAGTGTGCATGTCATTTCCTCCCTAAGCCAGATTCAATGAGAGTAAGGTTGACCTATTCCCTTTTGCCTTCCTGTTTCTTCCCATCCATTGTAACAGTTATCCCTTGACTCTTCTGTATGAGATAATTTCCCCCATTCTGTCTCTCCTTATTTCCTCTCATTATATTCCTCTCTCACCTCTCAGTTTCACCTTTTAAATATCATACCTTCCTATTCAATTGATCCTGTGCCCTCTCTCTATGTTTATCTGTACACATATAAACACACATTGATATATATTCATATGCACATATATTCTCCTATATATATGCATATATGTATCTATATCCATATCATCTATATCTATATCTACACATTTATATTTCTTTCAACTGTGCTCATTCTGAGAAAAGTTTCATAGGTTACAATGAGCATTTTTCCATATAGGCATGTAAATAGTTCAACTTTGATAAGTTCCTTATGATTTCTTTTCCCTGTTTATCTTCTCATGCTTCTCTTGCTTCTTGTATTTGAATGCCAAATTTTTTATTCAACTCTATCTCTTTTTCATGAAGAATGCTTGAAAGTTGTCTATTTCATTGAATGACCAATTTTCCCCGTGAAACACTATACTCAGCTTTGCTGGGTAGGTGATTCTTGATTTTAATTCTAGGTCCTTTGATCTCTGGAATATCATATTCCTAGCCCTTCAATCCCTTAATGTGGAAGCTGCTAGATCCTGTGTTATCCTTTCTGATTGTGTTGCCACAATATTCAAATTGTTTCTTCTTGCCTGTTTGTAATATTTTCTCCTTGATCTGGGAACTCTGGAACCTGGTTATAATAGTACTGGGATGTTTCTTTTTGGGATATTTTTCAAGAGGGGATTGGTGAGTTCTTTCCACTTCTATTTTGCCCTCTGGTTGTAAAATATCAGGGCAATTTTCCTTGAGAATTTCTTGAAGGATAATTTCTAGGTTTTTTTTTCATCATTGCTTTCAGGTAGTCCAATAGCTTTTTAATTTTCTATCCTTGATCTATTTTCTAGGTCAGTGGTTTTTCCACTGAGATATTTCATATTGTCTTCTATTTTTTAATTTGTTTGGATCTGTTTAATGGTATCTTGATTTCTCATAAAATCATTAGTTTCCATTTGCTCCCATCTAATTTTGAAGAAATTATTCTCTTTGGTGAGCTTTTGAAATTCTTTTTCCATCAGGCAGATTTGGCTTTTTAAGGCATTCTTTGCCTCATTGGGTTTTTCAGCCTCTTTTGCCATTTGAGTTAGTCTATTTTTTAAGGTGCTATTTTCTTCAGTCAGGTTTTTGACTCCGTTTTCATGATTTTCTTGCATCATTCTCATTTCTCTTCCCAATTTTTCCTCCACTTCTCTTTCTTGATTTTCAAAATCCTTCTTGAGCTGTTCCATAGCCTGTGAGCAGTTTATATATTTCTTGGAAGGTTTTGGTGTAGGAGTTCTGACTTTGTTGTTTTCCTCCCATTCCCTACTTTAATCCCTTTTGTCCCACCAAAATGAATCTAACATTGGATTGCTGTGCTTGCTTTGCTTCCTTTGCTTGCTCATGTTGCCAGTCAATTACTTGACTTTTGAGCTCTTTGCCACAGTAGAACACTGCTTCCAGAGTGGAGAACTTAGTCCCAAATTGCTGGGGTTTTTGCAGCTGCCGGAGCTTTTAGGATGGTGCTGTCTCTACAGCCCCCACCAGCTCTGGTTCACTGGTCACACACCTTAGGACCCCAACCCAAGATTGCAATCCAGATCCAGGCAGTTTATAGCAAGAGCAATATCCCCTCTGAATGGTCACTTTCCCCTTACCAAACCCCTCTTGTAATCTGTAGGCCAGGAGCTCTGAAATACCCATGTGGAGGCAGCTGTATGGCCATGGGGGCAGAGGTTGGACTACACTTTCATCCCTCCCAGTTCCAAGAGAGTTCCACTGATCTTTTACTTTGGGTTTAGCATTTATGGGTTAATATTTCTGGAAACTGCCACAGCTCCTGGTGAGGCACTCTCCTGAAGTCTGCTGTAGCCTGTGCTTGTCAGGGCCACCTTGGGGCTAAAACCTTTGGCTCTCATGATACTGGGCTTGGCTCCTAGCACTCTGTGGTGGACCCTTCCTATCCACTTCCTGGACTGCCTTAAGGGGGAGATTTGTTTCTCTCCATCACTTTCTGGGTTTTGTACCTCTAAAGTTTGTTTAGAGTTATATTTTATAGGTATTTGAAGTGGTTATGGGGGGAACTCACTGAGATTTCTTGCTTCTACACTGCCTTCTTGGCTCTATCCCTATTTCTGGACTTTTTACTCTTCTCTAAAGTGAGGTTCTGCTTCCAGGATGGAGGGAGCACTGTCCCAAGCTTCAGCAGTTTTGTGAAACTGTTTTTAGAGATATTTCTAGGGACTTGTAAGCTTTCATTTTTTCTAAGGTGGTATGATCTAAGGAGAGATGTGTTTATTTCTCTCCTGTCTTATGCTCTGGTCTTTGACTGACCATAAGCACTCTTTTCTGCCTTGGATCTTTGACAAGTCTCTGTATTCCACTGCTGCTCCAAGCTTTGTTATGCTAGTGCTCCTACTTGCCCTGGGACTGCCACTGAAAACTGCAACTTGGACCCAAGTACAGGCAAAGCAACATAGTCTTGCCCTCAGTGTCAGCAAAGAGATAGCTATAGCCTCCTTCTTACCAGTTCTTTGACCCCTTTTACTGTCTGGAACAGCTGGAAGTAGCTTCTGCATCTGCTGATTCATTCAGGCTTGAGGCCTGTTCTTACTTTGCTGGGGCCTGTCCTGTACTGTATTATGATTTGATTTTAAATCCTGTTTATTAGGGGAAAAAAAGCTAGCATTCCCATTGAGCTTTGAGTATCCCTTAGTTTGACTTCCTTAACTTCCCCTTAATTCATGGCAAGCAAAAACACAAACAAAAGACCTATCATCTTACTGGCTCTTTACAATCATTACTCCTTCCCTCTAGAGTTGAACTATAAAGGAAGTATCATAACATTTCTCTCAGAACACAACTTAAAAAAACACATCTCAGAACATAAAAATTATTTTAAACAGTTATTAATTCATTTCTTTCGCTAAAGCTTCCCTTTTAAGTTAGCATAAAAGTGGATACCGACTTAATAGCTAGTGAAAATGATGGAGAGGAGTCCTTTATCACTTTATTGACAGAGAAAGTGAGATTGAAAAGAACCAACATTTGTCAGAAACTAGGTATAGACAAACACTATATAACAAGATAAGGACAAAATGGGCATGATTTAAAACATAAAGTGTGGTATCACATGTAAATTAGGTGAGCATGGAATATTTTACCTGTCATATTTAGAAATAAGAAAATTTATGACCAAACAAGAGATAGAGAGCATTACATAATGTAAAATAGATTATTTGGATTATATTAAATGAAAATCAAAACAAAGCCAATGTAGCCAAGATCTGAAGAAAAGCAGGAAACTTGGAAAACTTTTTTATGACAAATTCTTCTGATCAAGGATTCATTTATCAAAAATATAGAGAAGTGAATCAGATTTATAAGAATACAAGTATTTACTCAACTGATAAATGGCGAAGGACAGGAACAATATTTTTTTTGTGGTGGCAAAGAGTTGGGAATTGAGGGGATGCTCATCAATTGGGGAAAAGCTGAACAAGTTGTCGAATATGATTGTGATGGAATACTATCATGCTATAAGTAATTATGAGCAGGATGCTTCCAGAAAATAAAAACCTGGAAATGCTTAAATGCACTCATGAAATCTGAAGTGAGCAGAACCAGAAGAACATCATACACAGTGACATGAATATGATATGATCAATTATGAATGGCAGCTATTCTCAGCAATACAATGATTCCACATAATGCCAAAGACTTATGATGAAAAATGCCATTCATCTCCTGGTAGTATCTGAAAGTAGATCAAAGCATTCAAAAAACAGAACAAAACCTTTTTTTTAAATTTTGGGCTATTTTATTTTTGCTATATTGCTAAGATGAAAATATGTGTTATATGTTTGCCCATGTATAACCTATGTAAAATGGCTTGCCTTCTAAAGGAGGGAGGAGTAGAGGGATGGAGGAAAAGGAAATGGAACTCAAAAATAAAAAAATACTAGTTTAAAATTTACTTTTACATATAATTGAGAAAAAAATTAAAAATAAATTTCAAAAAAGGAACAAAAGAGAAAGAAAGAAAGATGAGGGGTGTATTAGACTCTATTAGACAAGTCTTAAATATACTTTCATTAAAATATGATGTAGAGCATAGTACACTGGACCTGGAATCAGGAAGACCTGAGTTTAAAAGTGGTCTGATACATGTACTAGCTCTGTAACTCTGGGAAGTCACTTAACTTTTCTTTGCCTCAATTTCCTCATCTGTAAAATGGGTATAATAATAGTATCTGACATTCAAGGATATCATGATGATTTAATAAAATAATTATTATAAAGAACCTAGCATAATCCCTGGGAAGAAGAAAGGGTCAAAAAGAAAGAAAAGGAGGAAAAAAAGAAAAAGAACTGGAAGAAGAGGAAGAGGAGGAAGAAGAGGAAGAGGAGAAAAAGTAGGTAGTCATTCTCACAGAAATAACAGATATTTCCTTTTTTAATGCCAGAGGATGCCGTTGGTGGTATAACTGTGTGACCCTGGTACAAACACTTCAACCTTTTGACCTCAGTTTCCTAAAATGGAAAATGAGTGGAGAAAGAAATGTGAACACTCCAGGATCTTTGCCAAGTGAACCTTAAATTATATCATGAACAGTTAGGCATGACTGAAATGATTCAAGAACAATAAAATACATAAATTTATATTATTAATATAGTTTGTAATTTACCACTATGAGTATACATACATAAATTTATTATGAACAGTTAAATTTTCCTAAAAGTTTCAGTGTCCTAAAGAATTATGGCCTAAGCATTTTCTTTGGGAACTCTTCTTTTTGTCTCTCTACCACTTACTGAGTTGTGATTTTTTCTCTTGTAGTGATGGTTGTGTCTTCTGCTTTACTAAGAGAAGGAAATCAGTGAAGCATTTGCTTTAGCAACACTATGTAAAATCTTCACAAGCAGAGTGTAGTACATTATGACTGCAAAGACTCCACATAGTGTTTAGGATAGTCATCTCCCTCAGGTAGAAAATGCAACTCTTTTAGAGGCACAGTCTTGCTGTTTTACTTGTTTTGTGTATTAAATCAATATGATTAGAACGATTAAAAATAAAGGTTTGGATGGAGCCTAGAATTATTAGTAGTTTTTCACATTCATGGGATTCCTATACCCTTAACCCCCGCAAATGTCAAGAGGTGAGTGTATATAGGTATTTACACACAGAGAAACAGAGAAAGAAGCAGCAAGAGAGAGATTGAGCATATTTAAAAATGGAAAAGAAGATGAGCCCATCTAACCCTTCTAAAAAGCCTGTGGATCAGCATTAGAATAGCATATAATCTCCAAAACATTGGGGTGAGGATGAAGCATTGAAAGGTACTGAAGAAGAGTTTAGCATTACCCCAAGGATGGCTAACAGAAAGGAGGAGGTGATTGAAAGAAGATCTGGTACACAGAATGGGTGCCAGAAAGGGGGGAATGGAACTATATAGTTTGTGTCCCAGAGACAAACATCAGAGCAAGGTGCATCTATTTCCTCAGTTAATTCCAAATTAATATTTTTATTGTTATCACTATAACAATTTCATTATCATCCCTATAAATGACATGGAGTTGTGTCACAAGCTATTAGTCAAAAATATTTATTATGCATTTATTATGTGGTAGGCATTGTGCTGGGAATGCTGGGACTGGGAATACAAAGAAAGTCACAGGACAGTCTTGCTCTCAGGAATCTTGCAATCTATTTAGAGTGACCACACTCAAATGAAGATGTACAGACAAGATATGTGCATAAATAAAAGCAGATAACCCTCAGTGGGAAGGCAATAGAATTAACAGAGACTTCAAAAATCTTCTGGTAGAAGGTAGAATTTTAGTTGGATCTTAAAGGAAACCAGTAGATAAGAATGAGGAGAGACGGCATTCCAGTAATGAGGGATAGCCTATACAAATTCCTGTTCTTGGTAGATGTGGTGTCTAGTTAAAAAGAATAACACAAAGGCCAATGTTAAAGGTTCCAAATGTACATGTCAGAAAGTAGGGGAGGGTGGTGTAAGGCATAAAAAGATCATGAAGGTGAGAAATCTGATCCAGGAGATCCAAGGGAACCAAGGGAAGAATTTTTTTTTAACTTTTGTTGGAGAGTAGGGTGATTAGCTGTGTACATTTGTAATAGTAATGGAATTTGAAGATCCCCTTGTATTGTCAGGCTAGCAGGTACTTAGCACTTAGTTTCAAGTTAATTATATCAAGTATTACAATCCAAAATGTGTGAATCTCACAGTGGGAGGAACTTCCTGTTATAACCAGAAGGGAAGAAACAGCGAGAACCTAATACATTATATAAGGAAAAGCCCAACCTGAGAGAGGCCATAATTTCTCTCAGTGAGCATCTGGAAGCTGGGCTGCTACTGCTGGACTGAGGACTGAATTGAGAATTAAGAAGAACTGAGAAGAGAAATGAGAACTGAGAACTGAGACAGAGCTTCTTGGAGCAAGCTGCAGGGAGGCTGAAAAGACCAACTTCATTTAAAACAAATAGGAAGATGGTAAATTTGATCACGTTAGCCACTCAGAAATTATAAGAATATCATTAACAAAGCTATCTAGTACTGGGTTTTGTAAAATATGGAAAGATAGTCCAAGGGAATAGACTAGAACAAGGGTAGGGAACGCGTGGTCTCAAGGCCAAATGTGGCCACCCTGGATCCTCAAGCATGGCCCTCTGGCTGAATCAAAACTTTACAGAACTAATCCCCTTAATAAAAGGATTATTTTGACTGGACCCAGTCAAAAGTCCACACCTAAGGATCCAGAAAGTTAAATGAGGCCTCCAGGCCACAGGTTCCCCATTCCTGGACTAGATAAATAAAAAAGAAACTTACATGCATTGCAGTTTAATGTTTGGTGAAGCTAAGAACTGTGTCAGAGATTCCTCATTATATAGTTAGATATGGATATGGATATGGATATAGATATGGATATATATATTCAATATAGACATAGAAATAGATATAGATATATAGTCAGGAAAACTAGAAACCATTTTTTGGGTACAGAAGCCCTAAATCAGACTTCATCACCTCTTCCTTGCCCTAGTGTAATTATGTTCTTGTTGGCCCATCTACCTCAAGTTTCTCTCTTCTTTTCAATTAAACTAAACTCAGTTACAAGAGTAATTTTCTTAAAATGCAGATCTGACATCATTATTCATCTTTTTATTTAATTGATTAGTTTATTTTAGTCTTCATTCATTTCCACAAGATTTTGAGTTCCAAGTTTTCTCCCCATCTCCTCCCTCCAGTACCCCAGCATGGCATGCATTCTGATGGCCCCTTCCCCCAGTCTTCCCTCCCTTATATCATCCTACTCCCCCCTTCAAATCCTCTCCTCCTCACTTTCCTGTAGGGCAACATAGAGTTCTATATATCATTACTTTTATCTTAGTTTACTTTTAAAACGCCTTATCTATGAATTTAATTAAGTATCCAAGTAAATCTGTTATAAATATTTGGTTCAGTAAGAATGTTTCTATAATTAAATTTGCTTTGCTTTTTAAAGTCAATTATTTTGAAACACAAAATTGGACCTAGGACGCAGGGAAGAAATTAAATTTATAGCTCTAAATATGAATGTGTCTTGGTCTTGCTTCATCCATTATATTCTAAGTTGCACCAACTTTGTGTCTTTTACAGGTACACAGCAGGTGACGAATGAGTATTGAATGAAGATTTATACAAGAATAGATGTGATTCTTTTTCCTCAAAAAGAGCTAGTTACAGGATTCAATTAAATAAACATTTAGTTAGCAGCTACTATAGAAAGATGTGTATATGTAGGTAAATATTTATATGTGTTCATAAGGTATACATATATACTCAAAGACTTTCTCCTCTATCTACTATCTATCTATCTATCTATCTATCTATCTATCTATCTATCTATCTATCTATCTATCTACCTATTTATCTACCTATCTAGCTATCTATCTATGTATGTATCTGTCTGTCTGTCTGTCTATCTATCTATTCATATGAGGAGTGAGAGACAAAGAGATAGAAAGGAAAGGAGGGGGAAAGGGAGAAAGAGGGAGAGGGAGAAGAGGGAAGGAAGGAGGGAGGCAGTGAGAAAAAGAGAGAGAGAGAGAAAGAGAGAGAGAGAGAGAGAAAGAGAATAATTTCACACAGAGCATACAGTATGCTAACCTTAGATTGAAAAAGAACACTGTGATCCTGGGTAATCACTTAACTTCTATAAGCCATATGCATCACATTAGGTGCTCTCTACTAAGTCCTAGAAATTCTGAAAATTGCAGTGCTGTTATTTATTCCCACACTAGGACTTCCTCTTTTTGAGGAAATTAGATGTATTCAAAGCATTGTGCTATATGCTGGTGAGATCTCTTCTATAATCCAGTATATTATAATCTTTCCCATCATCTAATTATATTCATAAAATCTACAGTTAGAAAATGTTTTTTCCCTCAAAATGAAAATAACAGATTTTTTTTGAAATATGCCTCATTTACTAATATGGAAAGTGGCACCCAATACCTCATTTTACTACTGCATCAGGTCGACTCAATAATTGCTGCTCCATGAGAATTAGTAGGTAATTGAATGTCTTTGCAGTTTTGTAATAGGCAGAACACTATACTGTGCAGAAAATGAACCTCTGAAATGGTGAAAAAGAAAGGCAAGTTGAACTCTATTTCAGTCAGCTTGTAGTAAAAAGTCAATTCATAAAAGTTGTGATTTGTTTGACCCCGTGGTTACAGTAATAACTATATTTTATGCACATTAAGAGACAGTAGTGTCAGACCTTGGACAGCTTCCAGATTTTCAGCCCCCTAGTACTATGTATAGCCTTGTAGAGTACCTTTGTTGATGGATAACAACAGGGAAAAAGTTGAAATCCATTGAGCTTGCTGCCTGCATATTTTAGGAAGTCAACTACAGGAGTAGCCAAGTGATTATAAAAATAGTCTGCCCCAAACTGGATTTTATCCTTGTAGGAGATTCCTACATAGTCAGGGGTGTTAAAGAAAAATAAAATTAGAATTTGTAACCTCTTTGTTTTTGAACACCACATTCTCTTACTAAAACATATTGCTGAAGTTTATCTTTTGTTTTATCTTTATCTTGTGAGGGGAATAAAATGTCCATATGATATCAG
This sequence comes from Pseudocheirus occidentalis, assembly GCA_028646575.1. NCBI lineage: Eukaryota > Metazoa > Chordata > Mammalia > Diprotodontia > Pseudocheiridae > Pseudocheirus > Pseudocheirus occidentalis. The sequence continues at coordinate 61,635,362 of CM053601.1, forward strand.
ACTAGTGACAAGAATACTACAGAAAATATTAGTATAATCCATTTTCAAGCAACAATTTACATAGTAATTGTTTCACTGTCAGAGTATTCAATTTACAATGCCTGGTTTCAGTCATGCAGTTTTTTTTCTTGTTGTTCTCATTTTCCCTTGTCATTTGGGCTTGATAAAGTGGTGATAACTGGCCATTTCTTTTCCACTTGATAGAACTGCTAAATTAGTCTGGACAGGAAAATATATGTGGGTTGGGGATGGGGAAGGGGTTACTCTATTTTTGTTATTATTCACAACAAGGTTGTTTTAAATTATTTCTTGAAAGAAGTTCAATTCAAATGCAAATTCCAATGGAAGCTCAAGTAGTATTCAATTTGGCATTAAACAGTAGTCAGTCTGGTAATATACCTAAGTTTTTCCTACATAAGTGCCAAATTTTCATAGGGAGATTTACACTGCATCATCCTTCCAGCCAAAAGCCCTACAACCTTCACTGAGAAGGAGAAAGGATATCAGATTCCTTGTCTATAAAAGTACATGATACAGTTATATTAATCATATGGGTCATCAATGAGCAAAGATTTAGAAAAGTTAAAGTAACAGAAATAATATATAAGTAATGTTGGGTTAAGCGATCTGGAAAATGTAAAACCCCATGCAGATGTCCAGAAATGAAGAATTCTATGGGAACTCTGAAAAGGCAAACTAGATGGTTAAATAAGTAGAACTCATTCCAAAAAGTCTGCCCATGGACACTGAAGGCATTGGAGCAAAGTCGAAAGGACAATAGAAACACAGTTTCATGTTGAAAGGAGGAATTCACAAAATAAGATAATTATTTGTATCAACTTCAGATACTTTTAAACTATTCTCATTCATAAGAGAATGAGTCTGATACCATTCATATGATAATCAACTATGGTTGAACTTGATAGGCTTGCTGGAGATGATAATTGGTAATAATTTACTGACCAAGTAGTAAAGCATTTGGGAGCCAGTAGCGACATTTTTTTGGCAGGCATATTAGGAAACACTTCCCTTACTCATTGACCAGAGTTCTGTCCAAATTATATTTTGCTGAGAAGAGTGAAATCATTCATAGCAGATCATCACACAATTTTGCTGTTGCCATGTACAATATAATTCTGGTTCTGCTCATTTTACTTTCCATCAGTTCATGTAAATCTATCCAAATTTTTTCTTAAATTTACCTGCTCAACATTTTTTATAGCAAAACAGTATTCCAATACATTCATTGTTAAGTCATCCCTCAATTGATGAGCATACCCTCAATTATCATTTTTGTTACCAAAAATGTGTGTGTGTGTGTGTGTGTGTGTGTATTTGGTACATGTTAGTCCTCTTCCCTCTTTTAAAATGATGTTTGGGATACAGACCTAGGGTATTCACAGTTTGATTGCCCTTAGGCCAAAGTTCTAAATTGCTCTCCAGACTGATTTCACACATCTTCAACATTTATCAGTTTCCTTTTCTGTCATCAGATAGTCAATCTGATAGATATGAGGTGGTACCTCAGACTTCCTTTAATTTGTGTTTGTCTAATCAATAGTGATTTAGAGAATTTTTTTCATATGACTACAGATAGCATTGGTTTCTTAGTCTGAAAGTCACCTGTTCATGTCTTTTGACCATTTATCAATTGGGGAATGAGCTATATGCTTATGAATTTGTTCTCACTGTATTTGAGAAACAAGGCCTTTGACATGCACTTGCTATAAAAATTGTTTCCTATTTTTTTTTTGCTTTCATCCTCATCTTGATTGCATTGGTTTTGTTTTTAAGCAAAACCTTTTTAATTTAATATAATCAAAATTATCCACTTTACATCTTGTATTTCTTTCTCTCTGTCTCTCTTGTTTGGTACAAAATTCTTCTCTTCTCCATAGATCTGAAAGATAAACTGTTCTTTGCTCTACTAATTCACTAATTTAACCTTTATGTCTATATCATGTGTCCATTTTGACCTTATCTTGGTATATGGTATAAGATATTGGACTATACTTAGTTTCTGTTATACTATTTTCTAGTTTTCCTAGGAGTTTTTGTCAAATAGAATTCTTATCCCAGAATCTGAGGTCTTTGTGTTTATCAAACACCAGATAACTATGGTCATTTGCTACAGTGACTGGTGTACCTAATTTATTCCACAGATCCAACACTCTATTACCTGGTAAATACCAGACAGCTTTCATGAGCGTTGCTTTATAACATAGTTTTAAGGTTGGTATGGCTAGTCCATCTTCCTTAGTAATTTTTTTCATTAATTCCCTTGATATTCTTGACCTTTTGTTCTTCTAGAAGAATTTCATTATCTTTTTTTCTAGCTGTACAAACTAGGGTTTTTTTGGTATATTTTTTTTGATACGACACAGAAAAATGTATTTGGGAAGAGTTGTCATTTTTTTCATATTGGATTGGTCTACCCATGATCTATTGATATTTTCCAATTGTTGAGACCTGACTTTGTGTAAAAGTGTTTTGTCATTTTGTTTTCCTGGGTTTTTCTTGACAGGTAGACTCCCAAGTATTTTTTTTTATTGTCTACAGTTATTTTAAATGGAATTTCTCCATCTCTTGTTGCTGTACTTTTTAAGTAATATATAGAAAAGCTAATTATTTGTGTGGGTTTATTTTATATTTTACAAGCTTGAGTTGATTTTCTTGCATTCTCTAAGTATACTACCATATCATCTGCAAAGAGTAATACTTTTTCTACCTCTTGGTAAGACATTTAAACTCTTCCTTCAGTTTCCACATCTGCAAAATGTGGATAATAATATTTCCTAAAGTGGTTGTGCAGTGAAAAACACAATAGTATTTTTTAAGTGCTCAGCAAACCCTAAAATACGACATAAATGTTAGATATTATTAGCAGTAGCACTGTGTCAAAAGGAATAACAAATAGGAGAAATTCAAAGCAATTTGGATTGACTTATAAACTCAGATGCAGAACAAATAATGCAGATCTACACATACAATTACAATGAATAAAAGAAAACTTTAAATAAAATTTCAGACTAGTATAATGATTAACCTTTATTCCAAGGAATGTTAATCAAACAAATTTCCCTTCACTTGATAGAGAGATAGTGGATCTAGAATGAAGGACACTGTATGCACTGTCAGATAAAGTTGTTGATGGCTGTTTTAACAAGTATATGGAGTACAAGTTAGGTTTGGGGGGGTGTTGTATTAAGATTATGATGATGAAAAACCTCATATCACTAATAACTGTTTTGACTATGTGTTAGTATGCCTCAACTGAAAGAACCATGATAAAAACTAATCATTTAAAATAGAAAAAATGTAACATTAAATACCTGAAGTTGTTCAAGGAATTCTCCCTTTTTTATATCAATTAACTTGTCTTTAGGCTTTTCTCTTTACTTTCAGAAAAAAACTAACCAAGTCATAGTATTTATAATATTTTAAAATTATTCTTTAAAATATTTAAAAAATATATCAAATAACAATCTGAGCAAAAACATTCGTCACTGTTTCAGTTCTGTCAGTCTCTCACTCACCAGTTATAGTAACCTAGATACAGTGGTATACATTGTTTCTGGTAGATCTGAAATAAAAATATTTATAGTAATAGTAAAAACAACAAAAATTATCAATCTGAATACAGCACAAGATCAATTATGGAAAAAAAACAAGGTATACAATGATAATGATAGATTTGACAATAATAAGAACCATTTGAAAACCTTGCTAGTACAATAGATTAGCAATATAACCAGAATAAATGGCTTTAACTTTTTATCCTCAGTCTCCTGATCTGTAAAATGGGAATGAGTACCTACATCATAGGGTGACTGAGAGGCTCAGATGTGGTAATATACCAAAAAGTAAATGCTATTTAAGGGTTTACCATGTACTAGGAACCATGCTGAGCTTTGAGGATTCAAAGACAAAAGGAAAACTACCCTGTCCTTAAGGAGATTACATTCTATTGCAGGATTAATGTTTAAGCATATGCAAGAAAACTAGAAGGTAAACTTGGGATGAAAAGGCACTGGTAGGAATTCTGGGGGCAGAGCCAAGACAGTGGAGTAGAGAATATAATTAGCTAATTCCTCTCAACATTCATCTCTTAACAACTTTAAAACAATGCATAAAATTGAATTCTGGAGAGGCAGAAGCAAAAAAAAAAGATAGAACGAGACATTCTTCTGGCCCAAGATAACCTAAAAGTTCTCAAAGAGAGATCCATGCCATAAGGCAGGAGGCCATGGGGATGAAAAAAGGCGGGGCTGGGTGATGGCGACAGAAGCAGGAGTAGCAACTTTGGGAGCTCTCAAGGCAAAAACAGTAAGGCAACCTGGAAAGTGCTCAGAAAGAGACAATAGGGTATCTCTATGCTAGCACTGGAGATAGAACTAGACAGTGTTTGCAACTCCATTGTTTATAACCACTTCTGGGTCATAGTTTAAGGTAGGGTGAAGCACTTTCTATCAAGAGGAAGTTAAAAACCCTGAGCTACAACTCTTTTGCAACTCCATTGCTTAAACTCACTTCTGAGTCCAAGGGCAGAAAAAAGCACTTTTCGTCAAGAGGGAGTGCAAGCCCTTAGGGGCAATATCACTTTAAGTCCCAAGGAATCAGGGACACTCATGAGCAGTGTAGATTGCAATCCCAAGGGATCAGGGAACCTTTCCTGGGTAAAGACCAGAATGTGGAGTAGTACATCAGTAACCACACCTTTCTTCATATCACAGCACAGCACCAAAACACCCCAAACTTCCAAACCCATAGAACTATCTCTAAAGATAGCAGTGTGATTGAAAAAGCGCTTCTCTACTCATAATGCAGGTGACAGAGCCAAACATTAATAAAGTTTCATATCAAGAAATAGTGTGGAAAAATAAGAAAACAACAACAACATGGCTATAAGCATCTATGGTGACAAAGGTGATCAAGACACAAACTCATAAGAAGACAATAAAGTCAAAACATTTACAAACAAAACCTTAAAGAAAGTGTAGTTCTGGCCACAGCCTAACAAGAATTCCTGTAAGAGTGGGAAAAAATTATTTTTAAAATCAAAGAAGAATGGCAAAGAAAGACTTAAACAAAGAAATGAAAGCAAAGGGAGAAAGTGTAAAAAGACAATTAATAACTTGGTTAAAGAGGTACAAAAATATTGAAGAAAATTCTACTTTGAAAACAGAATGGGTCAAATGGGAAAGGAAGGATCTTTGCCAAGAAAACCCCAAATGGGGTCAAAAAGAGTCAGGCACAACTGAAATCACTGAACAATAACAAAATCTAGTGTTCAATATGTAGGGGACTTAGTTATTGTTAACATAATTAAAAAAAAAGGGAGCATGAAAAAAACATACCTGTGAGATCTATGGATATTTTCAGAAGAAATCAAAGCTATCTACTGTCACGTAAAAAATAAAATTAAATCACTCATTAGAGAAATGCAAATAAAATAAGAAACTATCTGAGAAACTATTTCACACTTAAAAAATTGGGAAACATGATACAAAAGTACAATGACATGCTTGGGGGGGGATGGAAAAAATTGGGACACTAATTCACTGCTTTGGGGTTTGTATATAGCCATTCTGGAGAAGAATTTGGAACTATACACAAAGGACATTTTAAAACTGTGTATACTCTTTCACCCAGGTATGCCACTACCAATTCTGTATTCCAAAGAGATCAAAGAAAAGGAAAAAGACCTATTTGTACAAAAATATTTATAGCAGCTTTTTGTGGTAGTGAATAAGTTGGAAATCAAAGGGATGCCCATCATTTGGTGAATGGCTGAACAAGTTGCAGTATTTGATTGCTATAGAATATTATTGTGCTATAGGAAATGGCAAGCAGGATACTTTCACAAAAACTTTATAAATCTTATATGAATTGCAGAATTAAGTGAACATGTACTTTGTACATAGCAACAACAATATTTTAATGATGATCAACTGTGAAAAACTTAACTGATCAAGATGCTGATCTATGAAAATTTCATTAGCATCATGATAAAAGATGCTATCCATTTCAAGGGAGAGAGAATTTATGAAATTTGGATGCAAAATAAAGAATACTTTAATAAACATTTTTATTTCTTTATTTTGTTTTTATTTTCTTTCACAACATGGCTATCACAGGAATATGTTTTGATAGGCTTTACATGTATAATCAATATAAAATTGTCTTCTTAAAGCGAGGAGAGAGACAAAGACAGGAGGCAAGGAAGGAGAGAATTTGGAGATCAAAATAAAAAAAGGTTTAAAATTTTTACTTGCAATTGGGAAATACTTGAAGAAATATTTTTTTAAAAGAAAAGCATGGACATTTTGTAGGCCTAGGAATAGCCCTCTGTTGGAAGTGGCACTTGACAGTGGCACTTGAAGGAATCTAGAAGGCAACCACAGATTTTAGCAGGTCTGTGTTGCAGGTGGGAGAGGAGAAGATTCTCAGACCAGTGGATAGCCAGTATAAAAAAAGGCCACAGAGATAAGACAAAGAGCACTGAGTTTAATGAATACTAATAAGGCCTATATGGCTAGATTTTAGTGTGTGTAAGGGAGAAACATGTAAGAATACTGGAAAGGTAGGCAAAACTAGGTAGCAACAAGCTTTAAATGCTTAACAGGGCAATTTTGTGTTTTATCTTAGAGAAAATAGGAGTCATTGGGATTTATTGATTAGGAAATAGGTGACATTGTCAGAACTGCATTTCAAGAAAATCATATTAGTGATGGTGTGGAAAATGGAATGTAATGGATTGAGGAGAGATTTGCAGCAAAGAGAAGAGAAGGTAAGAAGTCTTTGGAGTCTGAACTAGGGTGGTGGCTGTATGGATAGTAGGGAGCCATATTTCAAAGGTTTTGTGTCTATATAAACAAAAAAATGGATGTAGGAGATGAATAATGACTCAAAGATGATATCAAGATTATGAATGTGAATGATTAAAAGAATGAAGTCTTCAAAAGTAATAAAAAATTAAGAAAGGGGTAGGTTGAGGTGGGTGTAGAAAATAAGAACTTCTATTCTAGATATAGTGGGTTTGAAATATTTCCTAGACATTTAACTTGAAATGTCTCATGGTATAATGGTAATTAATTTGAATCTGAAGACCCCCCCTTTTTTAAATTCATTTTTTATTTGTTTTCTTGTTTACATTATTCATTTTCATTACATTTTTGAATTACACATTTTCTCCCCATCTTGCCCTTGCCCCAACCCTAAAACAGCAATCCCACTGTAAAGCCCCTCTCCTGCTCTGCTCT
>CM053601.1:61643123-61663203 GCA_028646575.1 Pseudocheirus occidentalis
GGTTTCTCATAAAGTCATTAGTTTCTACTTGCTCCACTCTAATTCTGAAGGAATTATTCTCTTCAGAATGCTTTTGAGATTCTTTTTCTATCTGGGAAATTTGACTTTTTAAGGCATTCTTTTCTTTGGCTTTCTGTGCCTCTTTTGCCATTTGAGTTAATCTATTATTTAAAGTGTTGTTTTCTTCAGTCAGGTTGTTGTCTCTCTTTTCATGATTTTCTCGCATCATTCTCATTTCTCTTCCCAATTTTTCCTCCACTTCTCTTATTTGGTTTTCAAAGTCCTTTTTCAGTTGATGTATAGCTTCTAGGCATTCTTCAATTGTCTTGGAAGCATTTGGTTTGGGAGTTCTGAGTTCTGGGCTCTCTTCCTACCATTCCATGCTTTGACCCTTTTTGTCCACAAAAAAATGATTCTAGAGTTTTATTGCTGTTTTTTATTTTGCTTCCTTTCCCTCATGTTTCCAGGCAATTAATTGGTTGGTGTTTTAGCTCTGTGAAACTTTGCTTCCAAGGGGGGAAGCTCTGTTCCAAATCACTGGGGTTTTCCCAACTGCCAGAGCTATTAGGGGTGTGTTGCAAGTCCCCCCAGCTTTGGCTTGCTGAAATTGCATCTCAGGACCACTACCCAAGACCACGATCCAGATCCAGGCCACTCAACGCAAGAGCACTTGGCCCTGATCAATATATTCAGCCCCCACTGCGGATTCCGCATGCCAGGGGCTCTGAAGCAGCCTGGTGGGGGCCTCTGCTTGTTCCAACAGTTCCCTTCCCCCACTGCTTCCTTGCCCCAGGGGCAGGTTGGCTGAACTGCTTTACCACCTCCAAATCAATTTTCAAAGTTTCACTTTCACTAACTGTCTCTGGGATTTTAAGCTCCCCTCAGGCAGGTGCTTTAGATTTTCTTTGAAGTAGACTCAAGCTGCCACTTGGGAGGCTCTGCTCCTCCTGAGCGTCCTGGTCCCAGCTGTGGTTTTGGGCTGAGCTGGTCTCTGTTCCAGTGTGAGCTGCCCCTTTCCCGTTCCTCATGCCTTGGCAGATGTGGAGGTGCTGGAGGCTGTAGAAACTCTGAAGACTGGCAGTGGGTGCTTGGCTCAGCTCAGCTCAGCTCCTTCCCACCACCCCGGGCCTGGCCGGGGTCTCGGCTTCAGGCTGTTTCAGACTCTGCTCCTGGCCGCGATGAGCCCCTGCTGCCAAGCTGCCTTCACAGAGAGATGTGTTCTCTGTATTTTTGTGAGTCTGAGAGTCCTAGACTTTGTCTGGGCTCATAATTTTATGGGTGTGTAGGGTGGCGGTGTGGGAGCTGCGGGACCTTGCTGCTTCTACGCCGCCATCTTGGCTCTGCCCCCTGAAGACCCTTTTCATATTGGCAAGTAAGCAGGTGCTCAGCACATTGTTTCAAGTTAAGCAAAGGTAGCTGGTACTTAGCACTTAGTAATTAATCAAACCTCTTTGAAAGAAACAGAAGGTATGAACTCCTGTCTCCTGTTCCTGACATAACAGGAAGGAACTGGCTAAAATAGGAAGCTAATGCTGTGTGTATATAAGAAAAGCCCCAGAGAGGCACAGTCAGAATTTCTTGGGACAAGAATCTGGTGGCAAAAGCTCTTTTGAAGAGCAGCCCAGTAGGCTAGAATGGAACCCTGCCCCCTCTGCCTCCACCCTCAAACGGTTTTGAAAACCTGGGTGGAGTGACTTTGATTTTGGGAGTTAGCTGAGACTTCTTCTGGGTCTTAGGGCCAGCCAAACTGACCAAGGACTGAGGAAGCATGAATCGGATGTAGGGACTTTGTGGCTTGGTTGAGCCTTGAATTCTCAGGAACAGAAATTGTGAAGGATTTGAGATGGACTGGACCCTATGAACTTCAATGTGGAACAGGACCTATCCAGAGAGCTGGACAAGGAACTGGTTGCTGTCTGCCAATGAATCCAAGTGCATTCAGTTTGGTGAATCCAGGTAGAATCTGGGACCATGGAATGGGATCCAGGGAATCTGAGAACTGGCCCCAAGTCAAGATGAAAGGGTGGGTACTGAATGGGTACTGAGTAATGATGAAATCGTAGTTTACTAGTGACCTAGGGGTAAAGAGTTTGTGTATTTTCTAATGATTGGACTTAATGATTAATGATACTTAGTAATTGATTGCTGAATAAGTGACTGCTTAAATTAACATAGTTGCCACATGAGTGGGAGCTTTTGATTATTGTACCTAGAGATGACCGTATGACTGAGTAAGCAGGCAAACCTCCTTAGGGATATCAGATGATTGTTCTTTGTTTAAAACTTTGCGGCCACTATGGTGGACACTATGTGGTCATTTTAACGATAAGCTGTTGTGAATACTATATTGTGATTTTCTGTAACAAGTTGTAATATTGTGAATGCTGTGTCTTCGTTTTCTGTGAATGTTTTGCTCTAATTTGTTATGGAATACATGGAGTGATCACTACACTGTGTAATCAGAACCTTAAAAGTTGTTCCCAGCAGCATTCTTCTGGAAAGCTGCTCGTGAATGGCATTACACGTGGGCAATTTGTGATGTACAATTATAGCTCAGGAAAGAAACTAGGGCTAAATATATAGTCCAAGGATTCATCCACATGGGTAATTAAAAGCACATTAGCTGATGAGAGAGAGTATTTTTTTCAGCTTCCAAACTCATTTTGGGTCAGTATAAAACTTACAAATTGTTCCCCATAAGTTAAATGACTTAGCTCCACAAACAACACATTATTCTGTTGGCATTACTACAGCAGTTGAAGTTTTTCACTGTTTTTATTCTTTGTCATTTTCCTATTTTTTTAAAGACATGAATTGAACACTCAGATTTGTTTTGATGAGTTTTTCTCATTTTTTTCATGTGATTTGTATCAATTTTCTTTGGCTATTAACAAAACAGAATTTAAGAATACATTGAAGGACTAAGAAAATTTTACAAATGTTTGAGGCATATATTTCCATTTATCTATTTGGGATTAGCCTTTTTGTCATATAGTTATGTTAATTCTCTATATGCTATATCCTGGATAATATACCTTTACGAGAAATATTTTATATTATTTCTTTCCAATTGAGAGTTTCCTGTCTCATTCAGTCAGTTTAGTCATGCCCTGCTCTTCACAACCCCATTTGAGGTGTTCTTGGAAAAGATACTAGGGTGGTTTGCCATTTCCTTCTCCAGCTCATTTTATAGATGAGGAAACTGAGGCAAACAGGGTTAAGTGTCTTGCCCAGGGTAACAAAGCCATTGCTTGAAGCTGTATTTGAACTCTGGTCTTCCTAACGCTGGGTCAGGCACTCTATCCTTTTTACCCCCTAGATGCTCCTTTTCTCATCCTACCCACATTGATTTTGTTCATGCAGAAGTGTTTCCATTTTATACAATCTAAGTTGTGTATTTTATCTCTTCTAATCACTCTAACTACTTGTTTGGTAACATTTTAATTGACTAGCCATAGTTATGGAAAGGCAGTTTCTTCCATTCTCCTTCATTAAAAAAAAAAACCAAACAAAAACATAATGTGTCTTTCTATAGACTAGTTCTCTCTTTGTTTGGAACTTCATAAGGCCATTACGCCCAAGAAAACTGAAAATGGTTATGGGACTTGTCCAAAGAGATGCAGCTAATACATGTCTGATACAGAATTTAAAGGTAACCTATTTAGTTCTTTATTTCCTCAGTTTTCTCATCTGCAAGATAAAAGATTTGACTAAATCAAAAGAAAAACCAATACTCCAAATGTTAATGATCATCTGATTGGGGAGATTTTTTTTTCCCCACATCGTATTGAGACTTCTTAGGCAGTTCCTGAAATTATTCAGCTGTCTGCCATGTCTGTCGACATTCTCAATCACAAAACCCTCCCATAATTTGATTTCCTCTCTTTCCTTCTCCCCCCTGCAAACCACCGCCTTCCCCCAATTTTGGTTTATTGTTTCTATTATAAGACTTATCTAAAGGATGAATATAGAGGGGGAGGTGAGAATAATGAAAGAAAAAATTCTGAAACTATCACTGTCACTATACTTTTTACCATTTTGTAATCCATGTTAGGCATATTTTGTTGTTGTTTATTTAGCTTGCAAGGTGCAAGAAACACAGCAATATTCAATCAAATCTATAAGTACGTGCTACAATAACAATTTAACTACTTTGAAATAGAGAAATACAATAGTTTGGAATTCTCCTTTCTTTTCATTATAATTTGGAACTCATAACTTGAAGGTTTTGTGGAAGAAAGGAGCTAGTGAATCAGAGTCAAAATAGTTTTAAAATTATTTTTATACAAAATGAAAAAAATACCATTCTGCCATAAGACAAAATATCAATTCCAAAATTTAGAAATGGATGATTCAGCCCTATAATTTTTTTTCTTAATGGAATTATAGCGCCCCACTCACTTGAAATATCTTTAAAGCAAAAATGTTTGAATTGTGGTAACAATGATCTTATAACTTTGCTAGATAGCAATGTGATCTGAAAAGCTATTTTTAAAAAAATTACATTTATTAAAATATTTTGTAGTTATATGAAGACCTGAGCACCAATTTAAATATACTATTAGGGACAGGGCAAAATTTAATTTAATAAATAGGGAAATGAAATAGATGTCTGACTAAAGTAAATTTTTTTTTAGATTTGTGGAATTATACAATCTCAGCTTTAGGAGAAAAACCTTGTAGGATATGAAGTCTAATACTTCAATATTTAATAGACAAAGCCAGTCAATACTTTGTACTGTTGCATTAGAAAATGCTATGTATAAGTATAGAAAATTGAATCCTTCCCATTTTGGTGCCATGTAATGGGAGCTATTATACACATTCTTCCCACAGACTCTTGACAGTACAACCCGTAAATCCCTTTCACTTTACAGAATTCATACTGCCCTGAAGCTGTCATCAAAGTGAAGTCAGTTGTGTCTCAGGGATAATAATGAATGCAATTATTATAATAAAATAAAATAGATAGGTAAAACCTTTCAAAGTCAGGTTAAAGAGATACTAGAGTTTGACCAACTTACAAATGTGTCTCACAATATTATCACTATTCAGTGATCATAACATAACAAGTGGTTTCACATAATCCAAAAACACAAATTAAGTAGACTTATCAAAATATCATATACTCTAGTTCCTTTTCTTTTTATAGTACTTTATTTGTCCCCAGTTACATGTAAAAATAATTTTTAGCATTAATTTTTAAAACTTTGAGTTTCAAATTCTCTTCCATCTTTCCTTCCCACCCTTTACCCCATGGAGAAGACAAGCAATGCAATATAGCTTATACATATGTAGATATACAAAACATTTCGATGATAGTCATGTTGTAAAAGGGAAAAAAACCTCAAGAAAAATAAAGTTAAAAAAGTATGCTTCAATCTACATTTCAGTATGTATTTCATCTCATTCAAAAGTATATATTTCAATCTGAAAGAAATGTTGATTCTTTTGGGGATGGATAGCATTTTTTCTTCACAAGTCCTTCAGTGTTGTATTGACAATAGTTAAGCCATTCACAGCTGATCATCTCATAATGATCAGTTACTTCATTGGAAGTTTCAAATGTAGGATCTTTGACTTTGTTTTCTTCTTCTGAGTATATGTTTTGATCTTACTTGTCACCAAATTAAGTTTCTACAACCTGAGTTGTTTCCTTCCCCATTGTTTCCTCATTTTCCAGGCTGTTACTTGACTTTTTAACTCTTTGTTAAGGTAGGGCTCTGCTTCCAGTGTCAAGGGCATACTGTCCCAAACTTCAGGGGTTTTTTGCACCTGTTTTCAGAGATCCTTCTAAGGAGGTATAAGTTTTCAGTTCTTCCAAGGTGTTATCATCTAAAGAGAGGTGTGTGTTCCTCTTCTGGACTGTTCTCTGGTCTGTAAGTGACCATAAGTACTTTTAAGACCCTACCCTGCCCTGCAACTGGGATGAAGATTTCCTCTCCACTGCTTCCACAAGCTCTGTTATACCAATGCTCCTCCTTGCCCCAGGACTCCCACCCACGTCTATCACCCAGGTCCAAGTATGGGCAAAGCAACAGAATCCTCCCTCAGTGGCAGCAGAGACTCTTGTAATCTCCTTCTGACCAATCTGTGAACTAAGAGATTTGGAAGCAGCCACAGCTGCTTCTGCCACAGCTGCTGCTGATTCATTCACTTCCAAGGCCTGCTCCTGGTTTGCTGGGGTTGTGCTGGGACCAGGGCTGGACTGTGTTCCTCTTTCATCCAGATCCAACAGACCTTTACTATTGACCTTTTAAATTGTGTTTGGTGTTTGTGTGTTGAGAAGGCTGGAAACTGCCACAGCTGCCACTGATTCAGTCCCTTGAGCCCTGCTCTGGGTTTACTGGGGCCCAGACTATGCTAGGGCAACTTGTGTTGGACTGTTCTTGTCTCTCAACCTGGTGCAACAGACCTTTCCTGTCCACCTTCCAAGTTGTCTTGAGCTGGAAATTTGTTTCACTGTCATTTTGGGGGTTTTGCTGCCATATAATTTATTTCATCATTTTTTTACAGGTATCTGAAGGGGTTTGGGGAAAGCTTAGGCAAGTCCCTGCCTTGGCTCTACTGTCTTGGCTCTGTCTTGGTGTTACTTTGCACACACTACATTTCACTTTTCATCAGTTCTTCTAAGTCTTTTCAGGTTTTTCTGAGAGTATCCTGCTCATTTCTTATAGCATAACATTACATCATAATCACAGAGCACAATTTGTTCAGCCATTCCCCAATTGATGAGTATCCCTTCAGTTTCCAATTATTTCCCCCTAGAAAAGAGATGCTATAATTTTTTTTATATAGGTCCTTTAAATTTTTTATTTTTATCTATTTTTGGATACATACCTAATATTTATATTGCTAGGTCAAAGGGTATGGATGGTTTTATAGTCCTTTGGGGATAGTTCCAAATTGTTCTACAAAATGCTTTAATCATTTCACAATTCCGCCAAGAGTGCATTAATATCTCATTCCCGCCACCCCCCCACATTCACTCCAACATTGGACATTTTCCTTTTCTTATTAGCTAATCTAATACAGATGAGGTAGTACCCCAAACTTGTTTTAATTTGCATTTTTCCAATCAATAGTGTGTTCTAATATGTTTTCATATGGCTATAGATAGCTTTGATTATTTCATCTGAAAACTGCTCATATCTTTGGATTATTTATCAACTGGGGAATGGCTTTTATTTTTTTATAAATTTGACTCAGTTCTCTATAAGTATGAGATATGAGGCCTTTATCAGAGAAACTTGCTTCAACTATTTTTCATAGTATTGCTAACTGTATTTGCCTCCATCCTAAACCCCTCATTTCTTCTATCCTCCCTCCTTTCATCTTGTTCTTCTTCACAAGTGTTTTGCTTCTGACTAACCTCTCTTCCAATCTGTCCTTCCTTCTACACCCTTCCCCCCTTCTCTTATCCTCTTTCTTTCCTACTTTCTTGTAAGATTTCCATACCTAACTGAGTGCGTATCTTACTCACTTTTTAACCCATTCCTGTTGAGAGTAAGTTTCACTCACTCCCCCTCCTCTACCCCCTCTTTCTGTCTCCTTTTCTTAAGCTTTCTCAGTCTATGACTTATCCTCATCTTTTTTTTCCCTTTCAACCCCTAGATTGTACTTTTCTCTACTCATTCAGCAATTAAATCACATACTTTATTCTAGTTTCTTTTTTACCTAGTTCATAGTATATTTTTTAATCCAAGGAGAAACACTACTGGAGCGATGGGAAGAAATTTGCAATTTGTTTCTTTTCCTATAGTAGCCTGAACAGTGCTAAGAAAGTAGTAGATTTAATAAATAAAAGCACTCTAGTGCTCTAGAGAGGGCTCTTCATTTGGAATGTGAAGACATGGGATGAGTTCAAAGTCCCTTACTTGAATGTTTTATCTTTTCTTGTCTTTTTTTGTATGTCTCATGTAAGTTCTGAAGGATCCCTCATCCCAACTCCTACTCTCACTAATGACTCAGTTTCTCTGAGTTAGGCTTGTTATATCTCCCTTTCAGAGATCTAAGGGGTAACCTTTATGGGTTGGACTGACTCTGTAATACTATCTGCTTTCCTCAGATTTGTCAATTGAGATTCATTTAGTTACTCAGGCTTTTTGTAAGGGATATTTTGCAAAGTTGCATAAAACATTTCCCCAAAAGTCTGTGACACTCTATTCCACAAGTACATACTGAGTTCAGTACAAAGTAGGCTCAAATTTAAAGAATATATTTAGCAAAGCAGCAGCTCATAGCTGCTAGTGACTGAAGCCCTTTTTTCCCATTTGTGGAATGCTTAAGAAGTTTCTCTTTAAGTGAGATGAATCTATGTTCATCTATTGTTGGCCTCTAATGCAGATGCCAATACCAGCTGATAGTGGGACACTGCTAGCATACCCGTGGGAAGATGGGACCTATAACAAGATCCTCCTCTGGCCAAATGGAAGGGGTGTGTGTGTGTGTGTGTATGTGTGTGTGTGTGTGTGTCTACCTTCCCTAATTTCTGGAAACTTTACATGCAAGTTGCTTGTTAATTTATAGACTATTTCTGGAGTTTCTTCAGGTTTTTTTTTTCAGTTTTTTCAGTTTTTCTTCAGTTTCTCATGTTTCTTCAGTCTTTCTGAATGTGACTCTTATGCAATGTAAAAGGCCTTTTAATATGTAGCCTAAAGCCTATTCATGATGAAAATATGTTCTCTGCTAGTTAAGGGATAATTGTTAAAATGTTCTGGGGGTGGTTTTAACCCTACCTTTTTATTATAAATTGGTGTGATAATCTTTAAATTCCTCAGAGAGTTGTTGTGAAAGTCAAATGTCATAATAGGATCTTACAAATGATTAAGCACAAAAATAGGCATGTTACCACTACGACTTGAATTAATGTTCAGCTCACTTGACCCATTTCAGAAGGCTTAATAGGAAGAAGTTAAATGATTTTAATTATGATTGTTTAGAGCAAAGGAAAATAATCTTGTAACATCTTTTTAAATGTTCATCCTCCCCTGTTCTCTTACTCTTATTATACTGAAAGAAGAAAAAAACCCATCTTGGAAGGTATACTTATGTGTACTGACAGACATCTCAAAAACATTTTGATCTCTGACATTTCTATCTTTATATCTGAAACATAAAGGTAAAAATAGATTTCACATTTCAGATAAGACTGGCTATAGAGTATATAAATGAAATCCTTTTCTTAATAACACACAAAAGGTATGCAGGTGTTTATACATTAGCATATCAGAAAAACTGCAGGAAAGTCAAACCAAAGTTCAGAATATTGAAATGGGAGGAGAAAGCAAAGTTATCATTAGGAATTGCAGTACAGATATGGTGCAAGCACATTCTACTAGGTGGACTAATTTCTACCTCAGGGTATTACTTTCTAAGAACCTTAGGATGAAAGAATAATCATTAGCATTTGAGTGATGATCAAAGTAAATAGAAAGAGAAGTGATTATTGTGTGACTATAAAAAGAAGCATCCTGACAGATATAGAATATGGGTATTCTTTCCTCCCACAAATACAGCAAAGATAATAGAAATGATGAACATTAACTCTGTAGATTCATGCTGAGAATTTCATTACAATAAAAGCATCATATAATTTCTTTAGTTTACCTGGCTTAGAATTTCCCTTATTTGAAAGTATAATGTAGAGACATTCTATCCTTGCTTCCTTCTGCTCAAGAAGAAAATTGACAAAGTTTCCATAATAGAAACTTTGGGAGAACATAACTGTACATAAAATTGATACTGAAAAATCAAAAAGTAGAAATCGAGGTATAGATGACAGGTACCCAATAATCTTTAGTAAAGCAAATTTCAAAAATCTTCAGAGAGGAGCAAGGTATGATGCTATGGTCCAAGACATTCAAAAGATAGGGAGTCTGTCAAAAATGAATGTAGCAATATATTAACAAAATCTTTTGATGCAGAAGAAAAGGGAAAGTCATTTAAAAAGAAAATATGTTGCTACACATGGAGCTCTCTGATGGAATGACTTGTACAAAAAATGAAAGGAGGGAAAGATAATTAAAGATGAGTCCCACTCAACTGTGAGAATAGTGTCAGGATGACAGAATCCTGGAATGGACTAAGGCTGGTCAAAAATACTAAGTAGTCTAAGAAAGCAGAATTACATGAATTTTATTTTTGTTACATTTTTTTCTATCAAGGAAAATTATATTCAAATTGGAAATGGAAGAAGTGATACAATTAATTGATAGGAAATTGATAAAAAATACATAGAGAAAGCATTAAAGATAATTTAATTTCTTTTAATTAGTTAAAATCTGCAAGAATATAAAACAAATAGGAATGAAAAAACATTGGAAGGGCAGCTGGGTGGTGCAGTAAATAGAGCACCAAACCTGGAGTCAGGAGGACCTGAGTTCAAATACGGCCTCTGTAACTTAACACAACTATTTGTGTGACCTTGGGCAAGTCACTTAACCCCAACTGCCCTCCCCTGCCCTCCCCCCTTCCAAAACAAAATCTAGCAAAAAAATTGGAGACATGTTTATAGATAAACTGCCATAAGGTTTGAAGAAAGACACAGACAGATAAGGTGACAAAATTCTTGAAGAAGACAAAAAATTTTCCCCAAATCTCCAAGCAAGGTTAGGACAAGGAGGTGCATTTGGAAGTTACAAACTAGTTTGCTTGAAATTGATTGCCAGAAAAATTCTAGAATACTGTTTTGTTTTGTTTTGTTTTGTTTTCTGAAATGGATGCCTAAGTGACGATACAACAAAAATCCTCTCCACTTCATTTTATCCAAATTAACTAAGAAGATATCTGACTCTTGGCAAGTCTCAAGGAATGTAATGGCCTCAATGGTTAAATTGCCAGTAGATATGGTGAGAAGAAAAATCAACATTTAATCTTTGGACTCCAGTGATTTTCTTCAATGTTTCCATCAGTAGTTTGTTACACATGAACACAAATTTAAGGTGTGAGGAGGCAGTTCTCAGAGAACATCCATCATGCCAACAAATATGACTTAATGCATCTTTGATGCTGTGTAATTATATATTAAAATTCCATATAACCGGAAATGTTCTTAACCAGTGGGAAATACTGTAGATAATTTCTGGTGAGCTGGGGATAATTTGGGCAGCCACAAGGCATAAACACAATATCTAAGACATTCACTTTAGGGTAAAATGAATTTGTTCTTCAAATTAATCCTATGCAGATCTATGCTGGGAAATGCAAAGTCATTTAAAGCCTTTGGAGAAAACCTGTAAGACTTTTTTTTCTTTTTGAGTGAATTAAAAGATGAAATGTAGTGCTTAGTAAACAATACAGAAACACATCATAATTGATTATTTTCTCTTTGGGGTTAAATAATTCTTTTGGTTTATAAGAGTTTCCACTAAGCCCTATGTTATTTAATCTAACTTCCCAGTTACTATTTGAACTCATTCTCCATATTTATTCCTTTTTATTTCTACCTGTTACAATCTAGAAAGCTCTTGGGCCTATTATATCCCAGAATCAGGCTGCCCTATGTAGAGTGGCAACAAATAACTGAATGAATGTTCACAGACTTTTGATATCTTTCAAATTAAATGACACCTGCATACTTGGTAATGTCCATGTTGAATTTTCAATTGAACTATTTGATTTTAGAAACTCAGAACAGAAATGCAGTGTTAGCACAAGTTCAGAATTTACAGTGGAATAAGAAGTTCTGGTACAACTAAAGCAGGAAACACCAATTTCAGCTACTTGATTATTGGGGGCCACAGTCATAGCATGGGAAAAGATTTTCTACGAAGCTAACACTTCTCAACAATGATCCCATGCTATGAAAAGGACACAAAAGTGCCTCTTGTTCCATGATGACAATGATATTTATATACTAAGCTTTTCTCTAATTGAATTTTATATTCTGTCTACTGTGGTGCTGACATATGAGGTTAGATAAAGGAATGAATATTGTTACTTCATTCAAGAAATATTTATTAAGTGTCTACTAGATGCCATTTTCAACTTATCAATACAGCACCTGGGTTGGAGAATTTCTTAACTAGGACCAGAAATTGGGTGAATTTTGAGTTGATAATTAGGAACCATAGGAATATGTGTTGGTACAACTGCCGCAGTTCCCCTGAAGCCTTATTCCGTCAAGACCTGTGATCATTTACATGTTTGACAGAGTAAGAATGAGCACAATGGCAAAGACCGGGCTTCCTCTTATTGTTTATATGTTTTTGGTCATTAGGACTACTTAATCTAAGTAACTGAATAAAGGAATTCTGTCATTTAATAACTACGATATTTCAAAAATCATAGTTATTGCTATGACTGGTTATATTTCTAGTTCTAACCATTGAGGTCAAGAAGAATAAAATAATCTTTGCTTTTTTGTTTGTTTTTCCATATATTTTAAGTGCCCTTAACTAGAAACTGTAATAATATCCTTCTAAAATCTGTTTCTTCTCCAGACCTACTATATGAATTTCCTTGGTCAATCTATCTTCTGACTACATTGACAATCATCTCCTGGATAGTATTCTAATGTCTTCAAGAAAAGCTGATCACTTGTTGAGTATATCATAGAGGGAATAATGGTTTTGGTGGTGTTGTTTGTTTATTTAAGTTGTGGGGTTTTTTGGGGAGGGAAGCATAGATTGGAATAAATGATATCTAAATTTCCTTCAAATTCTAAGGTTTCATTAGGCTGAGCTGAATGGGATTCAGTTGTCTAATGCTCTTCTTAAAACATGTCCTCAAATTGAAACACAAGACTCCTCATAATATTTGATTAGGAGAAAGTATATTCAATTTGATGAAATTTTAATAAATACCTAATCTTCATAAGGGGCTTTTTTAGACAATAAGTGATATAAACAAAGAAATAATGCAGACATTTCCTTCAATAGTCTAATGGGGAGAGGAAGGAAGGAGATGTTTTTTCACACACAATGAAGAATGTAATAAGTTCTTAGGAGAAGCTCAGGTCAAGTTCTAAAGGAAATTTTAAGAATAAAATTTGGATGTAGTGGCATCAGGGAAATCTTTCAAGAAATCTTGTATGTTTTTTATCCAAGCATGGGAGGCAACTTCTATATGTTGATCCTTTTTTTTTAAATGAATCTAATGTCTTTTTAAAAAGTCAACATGGAGGAGGCCATGTTGGCAAAGTAAAGTCAGCAAGTGCCTGAACTCTCCCCCACACCCCTCCAAATGCCTTAAAAGTGACTCTAAACAAATTCTGGAGCAGCAGAATTAGCAAAAACCAGAGTAAAACAAATTTCCAGCCCAAGACAACTTAAAAGATTTCCAGGAAAGGTCTGTTGCACTAGGGTGAGAGTGCAGTCCACTGCAGGACATGCCACCACAGACCCAGTAAAAATGGAACATGCTTTGGGGTGACTAAGCAGTGACAGCAGTGGTGGTTTCTAGAACTCTAACTCCACAGACACCAAAGACAACTTAGAAGGTCAGCAAATCAGGTCTGTTGGGTGAGAATGGAGCATAGTCAAGCGCAGGCTGTGCCAGCATATTGCCAGTCCCAGCAAACTAGGATCAGGCCTTGGGAACCACTAAATCTGCTGGGGCAGTGGTTGCTTCTGGAACTCAGCCCACAGATAGTAAGGGGATCAAACAATTGGTCAGAAGGAAATTACAGGGGTCTTATCTGCTAACACTGAGGCAGGACTCTATTGCTTTGCCAACACTTGGATCTGGGTCGTATTCCTGGGAGGCAGTCCCAAGGAGAGGGGAAACACTGGCAAAACAGATCATGTGACTACAGTAGAGGGGGAACCCTCCTCACAGTTCCAGAATAGAAAAGAGCATTTGGGGTTGCTCATAGACCACAACATGGACCAGGAGAGTAGTAAACACCTCTCCTTAGATAATAGTACCTAGGAAATTCTGAAAACTTATAGGTTCCTAGAAGTATCTTTGAAAACAACTTCACAAAACTTCTGAAGCTTGAGACAGTGTGCCCTCCATGCTGGAAGCAGAGCCTTACTTTAACAAAGAGTTAAAAATCAAGTAATGAACAGTGAAAATGAGCAAAAAGTAGAAAAATAAGCTGTGATTATTGAAAGTTACTATGGTGACAAGGAAGATCAAAATACGCACTAGAAGACCACAAAGTCAAAGCTCTTAAAATCCACAGTCTCCGTGAAAAAAATATAAATTGGTCTCAGGCCATGGAAGAGCCCAAAAAGGATTTTGAAAATCAAGTAAGAGAGGTAGAGGAAAAATTGGGAAGAGAAGTGTGAGTGCTGCAAGAAAATCATGCAAAATGAGACAACCTGGAAAAGAGGACACCAAAAATAGTAAATAAAATAACATCTTAAAAAACAGAATAGGTTAAATGGTAAAAGAGGTCCAAAAAGCCAATGAAAAGAAGAATGCCTGAAAAAACAGAATTGACTAAGTGGAAAAAGATTTTCCAAAGGTGACTGAAGAAAATAATTCCTTAAAAATTAGAATGGAGCAAATGGAAGCTAATGGCTTTATGAGAAATTCAAGAATCAGTAAAAAAAAAAAAACAACTTTAAAAAGTAGAAGAAAATGTAAAACATGCCATTGGAAAAACAACTAACTTGTAAAATAGATCCAGAAGAGATAATTTTAAACATTATTGGCCTACCTGAAAGGCATGATAAAAAAGAGCTTTTAAGAAATTAAGATCTTTTAACGAATTAAGGAAAATTGCCTTGATAGTCTAGAACCACAGAGTAAAATAGAAATTGAGAGAATTCACTTATTACCTCCTGAAAGAGATCCAAAAATGAAAACTGCTAGGAATTTTATAGCCAAATTCCTGACTTCCCAATTCCAGGAGAAAATATTGCAAGCAGCAAGAGAAACAATTCAAGTATCATGAAGCCACAGTTAGATAACGTACGATTTGGCAGTTTCTGCATTAGAGAGTCTGAGGACTTGGAATATAGTCTGGAGGGCAAAGGAGATAGGATTATAATCAAGAATCACCTACTCAACAAAATTGAATATAATCCTTCAGGTCTAAAAAAAAGGATGATTCAATGAGACAGAGGACTTTCAAGCAATCTTAATGAAAAGACCAGAGTTGAATAGAAAACTTGACTTTCAAATACAAGACTTTAGAGAAACATAAAAAGGTCAATAGCAAAAGGAAATCACAAGGGACTTAATTGGAATAAATTGTTTACATACCTGCATAGGAACATGCTATTTGTAACTCATAAGACCTTTCTTATTATTAGGACAGTTAGAAGTAGTATATATACATACACACACACACACACATATATACACGTAAACATATATGTATGTATATAGATATGTGTGTGTGTGTATATAAATATACACACATACAGACACACACACACACACACACACACACACATATATATATAACTACACACACACACACACCGCACAGTTGTGAGTTAAATATGAAGGGATAATATAAAAATAAATTTAAGGGATCAGAGATGAGTGTACTGGGAGAAAGAAAAAAGGAGAGTAAGGATGGGGTAAATTATTTCACATAAAAGAGTCAAGAGAAAGCTTTTACAGTAGAGGAGAAGAGGCAGGAGGTGAGTGGGAGCAAGTAATGCTCATTATCATCAGAAAAGGATCAAAGAGGGAATAACTTCCACATGGAATTGGGCAAAGAACTATATTTTACCCTATAGGAAAGTAGAGGTAGGGCATAAGAGAAGGGGTGTGTGTGTATGTGTGTGTGTGTGTGTGATAAAACAGAGGGCAGATTGGGAGAGGGAGTAGTCACAAGCCAAACACCTTTGAGGGTGGATAGGGTGAAAGAAGAGAGAGAATAAAATAAAACATGGTGGAGGGATAGGATGGAGGAAAATGCACCTAGCAACAATAACTGAAACCAACTTTAAGTAACTTTCTCTGATGAATACCTCATTTCTCAAACATGTAGAGAACTGAGTCAAATTTATAAAAATAAGAGCTATTCCAAAATTCACAAATGATAAAAAGATCATTTTCAGATGAAATAATCAAAATCATGTGAAAAACAGCCTCTAACTATGGACTGGAGAAATATAAATCAAAATAATTCTGAGATACTATCTCCTATCTATTAGGTTGGCTAATAGGATAGAAAAGGAAAATGATAAACATTGGAGGGGAGGTAGAAAAAAAATGAGAAACTAATGCACAGTGAGTAGAATTGTGAACTGATATACCATTCTTGTAACTCTTCCCAAAAGATTTATAAAACCATGCTTATCCTTTGATTGAGGAATACCACTAATAGGTCTGTATTCCAAAAGAAATAAAAACAAAAGGGCGGCTAGGTGGCACAGTGAATAGAGCACCGGCCCTGGAGTCAGGAGGACCTGAGTTCAAATCCGGCCCAAGACACTTAACACAAAAACTAGCTTGTGACCTTGGGCAAGTCACTTAACCCCAACTGCCCTCCAAAAAAAAGCAAAAAAAGAAAAGCAAAAAAAACAAAAACCAAAAGACAAAGGTTATATATATATATATATATATATATATATATGTATATATATATATATATATATATATATATATATATGTATATATATACACATTAAAATATTTACAGCAGCTATTTTCTAGGGTAAAGAATTAGATATCAAAGGAATACGCATCAAATAGGAAATGACTGGACAATCTGATTATGATGGAATCCTATTATAGTATCAGAAATGGTGAGCAGGATAGTTTCAGAAAAACCTGGAAAGACTTGCATGGGCTGAGGAAAAGTGAAATGTACTATGTACAAAATTACACTAATATTTTAAGATGATCAGCTTTGAATGGCTTAGCTATTTTGAGCAATACAATTATCCAAGACAACTCTGAAGGACATTGTAAAGCCACACATGAGCAGCCTTCCAGAGGGCTGCTGCTGTGAACAGCTTTCAAGGTTCTGATTACATAGTATAGCAAAAGCTCTATTCAATAACAAATCAGAACAAAACATTCACAGAAAATCAAGGTATAGCATTCACAATGTTACAACTTATCACAGAAAATCTAAATACAGCAATTGCCATGTCACAGCTTAACAACTTATCCCTAAAATGGCCACAGACTTTTAACCAAAATGGTCACATAGTTTTCACCACAGTACAGTCATTTAGTAATTCAATCATTCAATCATCCTTAAGGACGCTTGCTTCCTCAAGGGTCACAAAGTATGAAAGTAAAAGTTCTCTACCCATGGGATAGAATTAAGTTACAACTTCAACAGTCACTACTCAGTATTCTCTTAAGGCGTAGTGGAAAGTACAAAAGCCATCCACCCCTAGGTCACAAGTAAGTTATAATTTCATCAGTCACTACTCAGTACCCATGGAGAGTTCTTTTCATCTTGATTCCAGGCAGGTAGCTTCTATCTGAATCTACCAAACTGTCATTGGGGTTCAAAGTCAGACAGCTCCCAGTTCCAGAACATTAGAACAATGTTCTCAGTGCAGTTCCTGCTCCATATTGGAGCTCACAGTGCTCAGTCCATCTCAAATCCTTCACAGTCTCTGTTCCTGGGAAGACAAGGCTTGATGAAGCCACAATAACATTCATACACATTAACAAAGTCTCAACAACACTTGTACAAAATAGTGGCACCATAGTCATACTTCCTCAGTCTTCGGCAGCTCCAGCTGGCCCTTGGCAGTCTTGCCACCACAAGGGCAAGTGTCAGTTCTTAGTTCATTTATCTTCTCAGTTCTTCTCAAGTCTCAGTTCAGTCTTCAGTCTAACAGTAACAGCCCAGCCTCCATATGCTAGCTGAGGGAAATTCTCTCTTTCTGTTTCTCCAGCAGCAGCTGCCCTGCCTCCACAATGCTTATCCCAAGCAGTTCTGACTGTCCAGCGAGTGTTATTCCTTATATACTGTATAGCTCCACCCTATTAAGTCCCTTCCTGCTATGTCAGCAATAGGGGTTCATACCTCATGTTTCTTTACAGAGGCTTAATTTAAACAAGATGATAAGTACCTGTTAGTTTAGCAATACAAAGGTATCTTCAAATTTCATTACTATTACAGACATATGGTGAAAAATGCTATCCAGCTCCATAGAAAGAACTGACAGTCTCTGAAAACAGACTGAAGCATACTTTTTTAACTTTATTTTTCTTGAGTTTTTTTTGGTCTGTTTTCTTTTCACAACATAACTATTATGGATATGTTTTGCATGACTACACTTGCATAATCTATATTGAATTACTTGCCTTCTGAATGGGGGGAGTGGGGAGAGGAGAGAATTTGGAACTCAAAGTTTTAAAAAGGAATGTTAAAAATTGTTTTTACCTGTCACTGGGGAAAAATAGAATGCTAAATGAGAAAAAGTCAACACTAAAATAAATTTTCTAACAATTTTAATATTATGAAGACATAAGTTGTTTGTTTTTACATAAAATTATTTGTTGAACTAGCATGAGTTGAGACTTAAAGGATGGGAACAATTTTAAGAGATGGAGGCTGGATTTGAACTCAAGTCCTCCTGACTCCACAGCCTGTACTCTATTTACTGCACTACCTATCTGTCCCATTTTAAGAGGTAGAAAACAAAATTGACATATTTATTCCATCAATGCAGAGAAAATAATCTTAAACAAAGGCAAAATAATGAGAGAAGCTGAGAAAACAAATGGGGATTGTGAATAGTGCGATTTGGACATAATGTAGATTATCTGAAGGAGAGTAATACAAAATAAGTATGGAAATTTAGGTGAACCATTTTTTTGAAACACTCAAATTCCAAGACTAGGAATTCATGCTTCATTCATTAGGGAACTGGGAGGTCTGAAAATCTTTGATTAAAAGAGTAGCAGATAATAGCTGTGCATTAGAAGATTAATCATGCAAAAGTATGGAAGATAAATTTTAGACAGGGTATAATGGAGGCAGGTAGATGAGTTAGGAGGCTATTATGATTGAGAAAGAAAAAAATGTACCTCATTTAAACTTACTATACTCATATTGGAAAATAGGGAAGATATTTGACATATTTTATGTAAGTACCTGGCAACCAAATGGATATGTGAGTGAGGAAGAAGGAAGTTAAAAGGTGTTTGGTTTCCAGGCTTGGGTTACTAGAGTACTTGTGGAGCCATCCATACAAGCAAAGAAGGAGAAAATGTTGAGTTCAGTTTTGGGGCAAGATAATTTTCAGGATTTGTCAGGAAGTCAGTTGGGACACATATTGAAGATAGTTTGAAGATGGGACTGGATTTCTATGTATTGGATGGCAGTGGAAATACAGGTTTGAGAGTTAGCTGTATATCTATATAGCAAGGTAGGACAGTGGATAAACCATTGAACCTGGAGTCTGGAAAATCCAGGTTCAAATCTGCCATTAAACAGTTCATGACCTGGGCAAGTCACTTAACTTTGTTTACCTTGGTTTCCTCATATATAAAATGAACTGGAGAAGGAAATGGCAAACCATTCCATTATCTTTGCGAAGAAAACCCCACATGGGGTGCTGAAGAATCAGGCATAACTGAAACATAACAATGACAACAGCAGCGACAGTGGTAGCAGTTACACTAAATCTACTAATTGGATAGTGGAAATAATGAAAATTGAAGATGATATGGAGGGGGGCGGAGCCAAGATGGCGGCTTAGAAGCAGCAAAGGGCCACAGCTCCCACACAAACACGCTAAAAAACTCATAAAATGGGACGCTAAACAGATTTTCAAGCTCCAAAACTCTCCACAAGACAGAAAGCACATCTGTTGCTACAGGCAGCGCAGCAGTCGGGGCTCTTTGCAGCAGTCTGGGACCCGCAGCCGAAACCCCGGCTGGCTCAGGCCCTGGGGCATTGGGCGGGGAACCGCAGCTACAGGAGAGCAGATCTGCTGCACTGGAGCCACAGTTACCACATTTATCAGGCCAGAAGACAAAAAAGCTAAGAGAAAGGTCAGTGGATTTTGCTAACTGGGGAGGAGAAGAGCGGGTCCGGCCAAACTGCTCCCAGGGCAAGGAGGCAGCGGGAGGTGGCTGTATAGCAGCAGGAACAGAGCAGCAGCAGCCTCCACTGGGCTGCTTCAGAGCCCTCGGCCTGCAGATAGCAGCGGGGCTGACGCGACCCATCGAGGCCAAGGGCTCTTGCGTTGAGTGGCCT
>CM053601.1:61663703-61728209 GCA_028646575.1 Pseudocheirus occidentalis
ACTCCCTCATCAAATGCTTCCAAGACACTGGAAGAATGCCTACTAGCTATATATCAACTAAAAAAGGACTTTGAAAACCAAATAAGAGAAGTGGAGGAAAAATTGGAAAGAGAAGATGATATGGAGGGGTCGTGGTTTACTGAAATGAGCAATCTGAATTCCTGTCCTATCTTTGTTACTTCTTATACCTGTGATCTTCAAAAAAATATAATTCAACTTTTCCAGGGCTCAATGTCTTTGACCAAGACATATTATAACTATAAACCTTTGATCTTAAGATTTTTACAAAATAAGATAAAAGAGTTAAGGACTTTGGAAGATATCTATGTTTAGAAGGTAGGAAGATAATGAAAATTAGTAATGGAACCATATAAAGATAGTCAGAAAGAAAAAAAAAAGAACCACTCTGACAAAAGTGCCTCAAAAATTAAGAGAGGTAAATATATCAAGAAGAGTATGACTTTCCATGGCAAATGCTGCAGAAAATTAATGAAGAATGAGGACAAAATGTCTTATTTTTTGCTAATATGATATATATTACTTTTTGTAAAGAATAGCTTCAGCAAAATAGTAGGAATGAAGATAATTGTTTGGCAAGTCATATTTCAGGAAGAAGATAATCAAGATGAAAAATACCTAGAAGACACAAAGCAAGATGGTAAAAAGTTTAAAGAACATTTTATAAAACAATTGTTTGAAGGAACTACAGGTAGTTCTCCTGGAAAAAATGTTTATGGTGTTCATGGGGTATTATATGATAATATGCAATTAATAATGGTCTTCAATATTTTGAAGTTCCAACAAGTAGAAGAAATTAAACTTGTTCTGCTAGTTTCCAGAAATTAAAACAAGGAGCAATACAGGAAACCTCAAAAGGTAGAGATTTAGATTCCCTTCAACAGATGAATGACCTCCCCTATACAGGTAGATCTTCTTATGATACATATCACTACTCATTCAGGATTCTTATTTGGTGTACATCTTGTTCAATCCTTCCTATCAATCATCTACAGATAGTTCATCCACCTCGAGTATCTTGATATGACATGGATGCTAATAGAGAGGATAGCTATCATCTACCATTCTTTTTTTTTTTTTTTGCTTTTTATAGAGGGGGAAGACAGGACCATTGGGGTTAAAGTGACTTGCCCAAAGTCACATGGCTAGTAAGTGTGTCAAGCATCTGAGGCTGGATTTGAACTCATATCCTTCTGACTTCAGGGCCAGTTCTCTGTTGGCTGCACCACGTAGCCACTCCATCATTTATCATTCTTATTATCATTTCAACTAATATTTTTTTCCAGTCATGTCTCAGATCATATCCTGTATGCCATTTTTCTTGTACAATTTCTCACTTCTATCATGTTTATTCTTGGTAACATCATTTTCTTTATTTGATAATCAACTTTAATTCTTAGGAAATTGCAGTACACTATGATTGAGAGCCATACCATAACACCAAAGAATAGGGTAAGCAAAATGTTCCTTTATGTTCTGGAAAAGTCCTGGAGTCATTAAAAATAACTGTTGCTTCTCAAATGCAGTCCAACCCATTGCTCTCCTCTGTATATTTCGGGGGCCCAGTTCATTGTCAATATTCTGATTGAGTCCCAGGTATTCCGAGTTTATCAGTTATCTTTCCATTTGTGCTTCACAATCTAGACAAAGACATTCTTGATTCTATTTGAATTTTGAATATTTGATTTTTCTTTTGTGAATATCTACCCTGAAGTCTCTTATTGATTAATTGTTACAGTTTTGGGGGGTCAGGCTGTATAGGTTTCACCTATACCTTTCCTCAACAGGCTTTGGGCCTCCCCGGCTCCAGGCTTCCGCTTTCTCTGGGAGAAACAGCTGCACAGAAAACTTAAGACACAGGGCTTGCTTCTTGCTACTTTCTCTTAGGCTTGGCGTGGCTGGAACTCCCTCTCACTCTCTAAGCTTGCCTGGGACTGGAACTCTTCTTCAGAACACAACACTTGCTTCTAGCTCTCTAAGTTTGGCGTGACTGGACTTTGTTCTGCCTCTGGGTAGCCTGTATTTAAGTCCTTTCTCCAGGGCCCCTTTGGGCCCCTCCCCTGGCCTTGCCCTCGCCACAGCTAGCCAATCCTGCATCACCCCGAAGGCAGAGAGATAATCCTGCTTATCGCAAACAGGTGCAACCTTCACATTCTGCCCAGAGGTGATTACAGGCCTCCTGTTAGCTGAGGACCAATTCAACCCATTACCAACAAGAGCCCCAACAATTAATAATTTTGCTTGAGGCACTTCGGTATTAGAAACTTGATGCCATTAGCACAAAAGCATCCACATTGAGACATACCTTCAGGTTCTAACAATCTATAGGGAATTCTTCCAAATCTACAGAAGACAGTTTCTATGGCTATAACTATTTCCTTTGGCAAGCATATTTTATGCTTTGGATTAATGATCAAAGGATTATCCAAAATATATCTTCTTAGGCACATATCCTTCGAGAAATCTTGTGTCATTTTCCATGTGCATAGAAGACAAATCATGGATAGACAGACTTCATTTGTTAACATAATGTCTTTATTAAAAAGTCAACTTTAAAAATACCTTTTAAGAAAATTTTGTGATTGTAAAGATATAATTTGCCATAAAAATCATTCGTGATGATATACCAGATTCCTTTCTATATAGTCATCAAGGATTATCTGAATGTGTACATTTTCTCGTAATTTTTTGTAGAGATGGGAGGCTTAGAAGAGACTGATTCCTGATACCACCTCACTTTTATTGGTAACATGGTACAAGATTTTTCCACACTTTTGATAACTTTCCTTCCTTCACATAGCTTTAATATCAATTCTTTAATGGTCTCAGAAAGACGTTCTTGATTCCTATTTAATATTTTATTTCCTCAAGCCTGGGCCTTTATGCAGTTTTAGATTTGGTCTAGTCCACCTGCTTACCAGGCAAAGTGCTTGATTCACTGTGATGACTAGCACAACTGTTACTTTCATGGTAATCTTTTTTTTTTACCTTACAAGGTAAGGGCTATTATTATTATGTCCATTTTACAGTTGAGGAAACTGATGAAGATAGCTCTGGGTCATACATTTAATTTGTGTCTGATATCATGTTTGAATTCAAGTTTTATTAACTCTCAATAAAATATCCACTGTGCCACCTAGAACAATGCTTACTTTAATGGGATTTTTAAAAACCAGTGTTTATGGGAATATGAGATAACTATGAACTCATTAAATGAAGTTTCATGTTGCTTTTGGAGATATGAAAATACCAAAAACTAACAGTGCCTATTTAGCTTTCGTAAGTGACCCTCTGAACTAGCTTTCCATCTAACTTCAAGTAACTTTTACATTTTGAATACATATTGTAGTGTATTGTAGCATATTACTTATGACATATATATGTGTATATATGTATGTGTATGTATATATATGTATATTCATCTCTTCCTTATTTTATAATTCAGCAGACTCAAGTCTTCATCTCAGTTTCACCTCCATTAGATTATGAGATAGAGACTGTCTTTTACCCCAGTGATTAGCACAGTGGCTAGCACATAGTAGGTGGTTAATGTGTGTTTATTGATTTATTGGTCTCAGCAGCCCAGAAAAGCAATGGACATTGTTTTTTCATAGTCCATTCTGGACTATATCAATGGATAATGCCGAAGCATTTGTCATGTTTAGTTAAATCTTGAAATGTCTGAGTTAAAAAATAAAAAAAAATACTTTGATGCCAATAACATAATTTTCTTTAGTTATCACTAAATCCTACCTGAGATGATACATTATTTGATGCAATTAACATATATTTTAAGAACAATGCCAGGAAAATAAAGATAAAAAAGTTGCCATCCAAGAAGGTCAATATCGGCATTATATTTACTTCCTTTTATCATTCATGATTCAGTATATAACTCAGACTAGTTTTCATAAACAAAAATTAAACATATTAATGCAGGTTTTGGAGGACAACTAGCTGCTTCCTGAAATTCTGATGACATTTGTAGGACCATTGACAAATATGGAAACAACCTTAAAGGTCTTTGTCATACAAAGCCCTTATTTTACAAACAAGAAGATTCAGGTTGATGGAAGTCACACAGACAGCATTAGAGACAGTATCTGAACCCAAACCTTCTGCTTTCAAACACTATCTCAAGACACTGCTCTTTCTACAGCACAATGCTGACTCCTACCATATAATCAATAGATTTGGTTTCTTCCTCATTCCTTTCAGAGAAATAGAAGTGCTTAAAAACATAAATCCTTCTCCATATCATTGATATATCTTTTTTTCACTCTACCATACTAGTACGAGTGAGTTCAAAGTTTGTCTTGGATGCAAACTATTTGTTTGATTCTGAACAAGTGATTTAAATACTGGATGGATATAGAGGGATACTTAGAGGAAGTATCAGTTGAAATGAAATTTAAGGAGATTCAAGTCTTTCAAAAGGTGGGACTGAGAAAAAGAATTCAGGTTATGGGTCCCAGTTTCCTAATTGGTAAAAACTGAGGGATATGCACAAAATGACCTCTAGATCTCAACTAATGACTCTATGAAAGACTAGCCTTTAAATATGAGATAATAGTCAAAAGGTCAAGTGATACAATCTAAGGATATACTATTTTTCAAACTAAAGGTAACAGTTATCTCATACTAGAAACATTCCAGCAAATCAAATTTTATGTAACTTTAAAGTAACTTGATTGAATGTATAAGTATTTTTTAATTTAATGCTCACCTTTTTAAAGACCAACATCTTCCCCGCACCCATATACACTGATAGATTACTATAACAGTTAAGAGCGTTAGAGCTTCTAGAATGTGATATATTTCTAAAGATAATGTTATTGGGTATTAAGTGTGTTGTTACATACTTAGCATGGCGAATATCTGGCAGTGATCTCTCCAAAGCAATGTTGTTGCTCACAAAAATATTGAAGCCATTTTCTCTGTAAGCTGAATCATCATGGTCTT
Organism: Pseudocheirus occidentalis; assembly: GCA_028646575.1. NCBI lineage: Eukaryota > Metazoa > Chordata > Mammalia > Diprotodontia > Pseudocheiridae > Pseudocheirus > Pseudocheirus occidentalis. The sequence continues at coordinate 61,668,684 of CM053601.1, forward strand.
CTTCAGTGAGAGGATAAGGCTTTCCATGTTCACCCTTGCCTAGAGGGAAGAAAAAATGGTAATAAGCCTGAAGAATAGTCAGGTCTAAATGTTACAATTCTGGATGGATTTTTTAGTTCTGATCATGAAGGGTTGGTATCATCTCTCTGCTATTTGAATCTTCCATGGACTGTATATTTCAACAATGGAGTAAGTGCAAATGGCCTTGAAGTAAAGAAGACCAATTATGTGTCTTACCAGCATTACAGACTAGCTAACTAATCCTTGGTGTTACTTAAACTCTCACTACCCCAGGTAACTAAGATGACAAATTGCAAAACAAGTACTTGTGTGCATTGGTAAGGTGAGTGTCTTCTCTGGGTTTTTTCTCCAGCCATGAAATTACAGGTCAATGCTTTGATTTCTAAACCCCACAAAGATATTCTAAAAAATATTAGTTTAATAAAGGGGATAAACAAAGAAGGAAATCAAAATAATCTGACTACATATGCATAATTATAATGATCTATAAGGTTTGGGGTCAACAAAATACATTTCCTAAGGAAATACAGGATGGTGTGAATTTCTCAGGAAATATTTAAGGGAAAAGCAGATAATTTTAATGTTTTAAGTGCAATTAATTCAGAACTGAGAAGTAGATAACCTAATCTCATGGAGAATATTTTAGCTGTGTGATTAGTTTTAGAAATTGAAGAGTGCATCCTTCCCAAACATCTTTCAGAACATACTGCTTCCCTTCCATCCATCATACCCAACTTCCCCTTGACAGGGATCTTGGATTTTATTCTTATGGGTCCTGGATTCCAAGAGATAAGTTTTCACTTTTTTTTGTCCCAAACCAGACCTTTTTCACTTCACTTTGCATCCAAATAGATATAGGGTATCATATACTTTGTTATCAACATTTACCTGATTTTTAAATTCATTTATATGTCTCAGATCTCTTAAAGTTCCCAGTCATATTAAGATCATAAAGAATACTATGTTATAATAACCTTGTTGCCTAAAGAAAAAGTTCAAAAACAATCTGATTTATTCATTTTCTAAATTAAAAAGCATATATCAAGGATCCATTCCATACCAGGAATGGCCAATATAAAGACAAAACTAGTTTTTTAATAAGAGGGACTTACTTTTCATTGGGGAGAAATATTTAGTCAGAATTATGAGTACAACATTCCTACAAAGGATTGAAGAACATAGACTAATATTCCAAAAAAAGGCAAAAAGATGTTGACTTACAACTGAGATTAATTTATCCAGAAAACTGAATCTTGAATACTAAGAAGCAATTGGATTTTTAATGAAATAGAGGATATTCAAGCATTCTTGATGAATAGACTATAAGTTATCAACATCTTTGAAACATAAATACACATGAAAGGAGAAAAAAAGGTAAATAAAAGTGAGCAATCATAACGGATGGTATATAAGGATTTAATCTTCTCATTCTAATGGTAAATCTATCTGTCTATCATCTATCTATCTATCTATCTATCTATCTATCTATCTATCTATCTATCTATTTTCAATATTCTAATGTCATTAGGGGTTACCAATGCAACAAAATAAGAATGGGCCTGTGAGTGAGAAAAAAGGGAATTGAGAGGAAAAAATGGATATGCTAGGAAAGAAAGGGGGAAGGATGTGGGAGGTATGCTATTACCTTGTAAAATTATTGGAGACAAGGAGAAGTATATTCAAATGAATAAAGGGTTAAGGGAGTTGGTATCACTTAAATTTCACTTTCAAAAGAACAAATCAATGAGGGGAAGAATGCATATGTGAAAACAAAAAAATAGTTTAATGAAGTAATATATTCATCTCAAGGAAAGGGGAGAAGAGAAAAAGGAACTGGACTTGGTATACATGAATTGAAAAAGAAGAGAAAACCACTGAGTTCAGATGGATTTACAAGGCCATTCTGTCACATATTCAAAGAACTCTAAGTAGTCTAGACAAACTATTTGAAAAATAAAAGTGGGAAAATTAGGTTCTATATAAACCCCATATGCTACAAATATGACATAAATGAAAGTCATAACAAAGAAAGAGAAGCAAGATTAATATCTCTGATGCAAAATTGTAAAATTAAATATCAGCGAAGTGGTTAGATCACAAAAATTGAGGTGCTTCAACCGTACTATCTATACCAAAAAGACAGAGTTGGTTCAATATTAGGAAAACAAAATAACAGATCAGATAATAAAAATGAACAGTTAAAAATGTTTTCACAACATAAACCCCATTTCTATTTAAAAACACACAGAAAGTGGAAAAAATATGCTCTCTAGACTTTTTAAATATCTAGGGCTATATAGAGATAGAAGCTGGTATATAAGACATTATGGTACTCCCTTCAATTGGAGCTTTTCAGATTCAAGAACACTAAGAAGTAAATTATTTTACTGATGTCTTTTCAAATTCCCTTTAACTAAATATGAGTTGAAAAAATATGAAAGAAAATAATCATGAAAATACCAGTTTCATGATGAAATTTGAAGTATATTAATTTATCCATTCAATCCAACCTATGTTCAAAGAACATAAAATAAGATGAATGAGTCAATTTTAAAATAAAAAGCAATAAATTTAAGGGAGGCATGGATTTTTTTAACATGGTAAGTAGTATCTATTGAGAAGTCTTTCCAATAAGGTTACAGGTAAAACATAGATATACACCATCATAATTATTATTTGATAATTATAGAAATTTTTGCTCTTAGCAGTAAAAATAAGAACAAGAAATTCAGTGGATATGCATAGGCAAAAAGGAAACAATTATTGTTGCTTTGTTTTCAAAGCTGACATAATGGTGTACTTAAGAGAACCCTAGAGAGGCAACTACATTTTTAATTGAAACAATAACTTCAGCCAAGATACAAATGATAAAATATGTCCACATAAATGACATTCACATAAATATTTATATATTACCAAGAAAATAACCAGATTCTACCTTTCAAAACACATATAGGAACTTTGTGAATAGAACTATAAACCAATCTTTTTCCTAATAAAAACAGAGATAAGCAATTGAAGAATTTGTTGAGTCAATATAATAAAAAATGACAATACTACTTAAAATAATTTCATGCTTAATGACATGACAAACTACCAAAGATTATATAATCAGGAAAAAATATGATAAAATTCATCTGGAGGAACCAAAGGAAAACAAAATCCCAAGGAGGGAAAAATGAAAAATAACTGGAAAGGCAAAGAACATGGTAGTACCATATCACAAGCTACAAAGTAGTCATAATCCAAAAAATTTAGTAGTAGTGCAAAAAGGGAGATGATCAGGTATACAATATTGGAAGTGTTAGATAATATTAAGACCCCAGCTACTGGGGGCAAGAAGTCACTATTTTACATTCTGCATGCCCATACCTCCAAGATAAAAGGAATCACTGGAAATACTCAAAAGCAGTCTGGAAGAAATTTGATTTACAACAATACCTCCCATTATATATCAAGATAAACCACAAATGTATATGTAGCTAAGATAGAAAAATCACATAAACACATGATAAAAGCAAAGAAGAAGCTAAAGTTCAGGTCTAAGGAAAGGGGAAAAATTCATAAGCAAAAATGGTTTAGAGAAAGTAGCAAAAGAAAAAAATGGGCAAATGTGAGTACATAAGATCAAAAAGATTTTGTATAGGTTTAATGTAGTTCAAAAGTGTTCAAAGGATAAATAGAGATGTTTTTGAGGGAAGACATTTAAAAGCAAAATCTAGTCACGTGAAAAGTGCTCCAAATCAATAATAATTAGAGAAATACCATTTAAATCAGCTTTGAGTTTTACCTTAACAGAGACTGGTAAAGTTACCTGAAAAGGAAAATAAAAAAAATGTTGAAGGAGCTTCAGGAAAACAGTCGTTTTAATGTACTTTTAGAGGAACTATGAATTGGTACAGGCAATAAACTACTCCTCTCCCTTGTCCCTGCCTCAGGTAATTTCAACAAACTAGAGCTACTTCCTACATGGGACCTTTTCTGATTTTCCATCCCTTCTTGCTAGTGTTACACAATACTTTGCATTATGTATAACTGTGTGTATGCATATAACTTTTTGTATCTGTTTATAAATATATGTATACACATAGAGAGAGGGAGGAAGGAGGGAGAACAGACAGAGGAAAGAGGGGGGGAAAGGAGAGGGGAGAGAGGAAAGACGGAGAGGATGGGGAGAGGGAAAGGGAGATAAGAAGAGAAAGAAGAAGAGAGAGAAAGAGAAGAGAATCATTTTTCTGAATTTAAATCTGACTTTAGACACTTACTAGCTGTGTGACCCTGGGCAAGTCATTTAATCCTGCTTGCTCCAATTTCCTCATCTGTAAAATGAGGAAGAGAAGGAAAGAGCAAACCACTATAGTACTTTTATCACAAAAACTCTGAATGGGGACAGGAAGAGTCTGAAATGACTGACGGGGGGGGGCAAACAATAAGCTAACTGAAAATAGAGAGTAATAGTTAATTTATTTGTGTTAAATCTTGATCCAAATTAGAAGACTCATGACCTACAGGCAGGAAATGACCAAAGGGGGATTATGAAGATTTGAATATGAGTGAAAACAACTAAACAACAAAATATAGCTTCTAAGTTACTGAGGCAGGATTCAAACTTAGTTCTTCCTAAGTCTAACCATGCCACTTAGCTGGGCATTCTAAAAGAGAAAGGATGCATATAGATCTAGGATAATCATAGATACGAGAGATGGAATGTCTTGGAGGGAACAGTGAGTACAACATTCTATGTGGGAAAATAGTGTTGCATGAGATGCAATCAGTTTCAAAAATTAGTTAGGAGCTAGCCTGTGAAGATCTTTAAAAATGCTGAATTAGAAAAGTTAATAAGAGAAACTAAAATTTCTTAGGGAGCAGCATGGTCATACTTCTTAAGCACAAGCAACTGTGCAGAATGTGTTAAAAAGGGGAGACAAGAACTAAAGAAACCAAGTCAGAGGCTATTGTAATAATTCAAATAAGAAGTTATGAGACCTTAAATTTAAATATATATTTAATTTATTATCTTAAATATTTCCAAATTACATGTACATTTTTAACATTATTTTAAAAAATAGAGTTCCAAATTTGCTCCCTCCCTTTTCTCCTTGCCCCACTCTTTGAGAAAGCAAGCACTATGATAGAGCATATATGTGAAGTCATGCGAAATATATTTCCATATTAACTATGTTGCAAAAGAAAACACACACACACAGAATAAAGAATGTAAACAAAGTATGCTCCAATCTTCACTCAGAGTTCATGAGTTCTCTCTCTGGAGGTAGATAGTATTTTTCATCATGGGTCCTTTGGAGTTGTCTTGTATCATTGTGTTGATCAGAGTAGCTAAGTCTTTCACAGCTGATCATCCTTATAATATTGCTGTTACAGTGTACAACATTCCCCGGGTTCTTTGTCAGTTCATATATATCTTCCCAGATTTCTCTGAAACTGGCCTGCCCTTCATTTCTTATAGCACATCAGCACTCCATCACATTTATCTAACACATTTTGTTCATGATGAGCATCCTCTTCAGTATTCAATTCTTTGCTACCACAAAATGGAGCATTTTGTACAAATAGGTACTTTTCCATTTGCTTTGATCTCTATGGGATACAAATTTAGTACTGGTATTGCTTAGTCAAAGGGTATACAGAGTTGTATAGTCCTTTGGTAGGCAGTCCCAAGTTGTTTTCCAGAATGGTTGAACCAGTTCACAACTTTCCAACAGTACATTGATATCTGAATTTTTCTGCATCCCTTCCAACACATCATTTTCTTTTTTGTCATGTTACCCAATTTGGTAGGTGGTATCTCAGAATTGATTTAATTTGTATTTTGATGAGGCCCCAAAATAAAGGAGTTTTGGTATAAATGGAGAGAATAGAATAATTGCATATGGGTACTGAAAACTGAATCATTAAGGAAAACTCCTAGATTACTCATCTTAATGACTAGAATAGAGAGGATTTTCTCTGCATAGCAAAATTGATAGGAAGAATAGGTTATGGGGATAAAATAAATGTCCACTAAACATCAGGCAATCCAGATCGAAATAGAAGACTAACAGGAGTCTAATGTGTAATTTTCTAATTGAACCCACTGGAATGAACAAAATAACCAAGAAAGTAGAGAGAATAGAAAAGGGTTTCTTATAGGTACCACATAATAAAACTAATAAGGCAAATTAGATTATTTCATCTACCAAGCAATCTACTATTGATTGGTGCAGGGAGGGTTTTTTTGTGACTGTGGCCTGTATTTGCATATATAAATGATAAGAGTTGGATATGTACTCCTATTATTACAATTTTACCACATTGCAACTCTCTGTTATTCATCAATATAGTTTATTTAATTCCCCTTTATCTGCTACCAGAGTAATCAAACTGCCCTTCTTTCTAAAATTTCCTTAACATCAAAGATATTCTTGACTGTTTAGTTTAATTGTTATATACGTGTCCCAGAAATCAGTTTTTGTAGGTGCCTGAGTAACAGAATATCTCTATCAGTAGAAATATATGTATATGTGTATAGTTTATGACAAAAGTTCACACCTTTAAGATTCATTTTTATTTTTTGGCCTGGTTCTGATATAACTGGTATGGTATTCCCAGTGGAGAAATTCCCTCTATAATTTCAAATAAAAAGCAACAACTGCTCTACAATGTATGATCTAGAGAATTGTCTTGGGTGTTTGAGAGTTTAAAGGTTTGTCCAGGGTCACACAGTCACTATGTCATAGACTAGACTCCATCATACCAAGTTCTTCTTGGGTTTCTACATTATATTAAGGACATTTTTTTGGGATAAAAGAACTACATGGGGGCTTTGAGGGCCCTAGAGGAGGCTAGAAACACATACACACACACTCACACACACACACACACACTTAAATAGAGATGAGACAGAAAGAGAGGGGAAGGAGAAAGAGATATGGAGAGAGACAAAGACAGAGAGAGTCCTTACACAATTCCCACTCTCACTGATAAATCATGTCCCCAGAGCATGGTGACTTATGCTTCTTCACAACTGAATTTTTTAATCTCTTGGGCCTGAATTATCACAATATTTAAAAGATGATCCACAAGGCATGACCCACAAAACACAACCCAATTTTCCTTAGCTAATCTCATCATATGCCCTATGAATGTCACTCATAATTTTTTGCTTATATTCTACAGACTATGATAGGTTTAATAGTGAATTATTTTAGTTTAATATAATAATTATTTTAATCCAGTGAAAATATTTAGAGGATAACATCTTATCCCTCACTTGAAGTGGGTGTTATTTGATTGATTCAATTGACTCTCATGAATAGACACATGGATATATATAAAAACAATATATTTAAATTAGTTCTACCATTAAGTTATCTTCTGACTTTCAACATGTTTTACAAAAAAAATGACTCACATTTTCTTGCTGTACATTTAAAATTAACTTCATAGAATCATAGATTTAAAGCCACTGGGAGTCATAGAGATTTTCTAGTCTCACCCTTGAATTTTTCATAATTAATTAATTTTTACTTTTTATCATTCACATCCATAAGATTTTGAGTTTTAAAGTTTCTCCCCTTCCCTTTCCTCACCCCTCAAAGGTGGTATGCAATCTGATATAATCTCTATTTATACATTCACACATATTCTCACATTAGTCAATTAGAAGAATTAGAACTAATGGCAGGAACCACAAAGAAGAAAACACAAAACAAGAAAACAAAACAAGAAACTGGCTTGAGACCAGTTCATATTTCCATTTGAATTTTCAGGTGTGGGTATACTTACAATGCTGTCTTCTTAAGAATTTGTGACTTGATCTTCCCTTCCCCATAAGAAGATTCTGTGCTTATTTCTACTTTTTGCTCATTGGTTTTTTCTTTTTGACTCTTTCCTAGCTTTTAAAGTTGAACTCTCCTGCTGGAGCACAGGGGGAAATGACTCAAGCTTATTGTACTGGGGTCAGAAACACTGGAGCTCTTAAGCACTGGATGTGGTGAGTTTGGTCCCTGTGGGATACTGCTCACCCATGCTTCTTTAGAGCATTTGAATGCTTAACTGCTGGAGTATGTCTGCCTGACTGGAGTTGTGCTGAAGCACCAGGAAATTTGTTTGCTGGTGAAATGTAGTGTTTTTCCAAGCTGGGGTCTACTGATTCCCCTGCATGTGCTGAGGCACTTGGGGGTTCTGGTGTTAGCACTTGCCTGCTCTGCCACCCAGGGACTCAGGCTTTCCCCCTGGTTTGCTGAGGTGGGACTTGCTACTGGTTTGCTGGGATGCCTTCTTTCCTGTACTGCTCCCTTCCGCCAGAGGTACAGGGGCCTCTCCTGTTAATTCCCAAGCTTCCTGGGCCATAAACCTACTGCACCCCATCTTTCTTCTGGCTCAGCTATTCCAGGATTTTGCCTGAAGTGATATTTTCTGTGCTTTTAGAGGTCAGTAAGGGAAGGTGGGAGCAACTTAACTTCTTACTCCACCATCTTGGCTCCCAAAAGTAGAATCTCTCCAATCCTTGAATTTTTAATTCTACAAATGAGGAAACTGAGAATCATTGAAGTTCATTGACTTTCCCACTATTTCACAAATATCAAGTTGCTGAACAATGATTAAAGTCAAGGTATCAACATTATGACCATAATTCTAATGCTACTGTGCTTCTCTATTCTTGAATAATGAAGATAGGGAAGAAGAAACCATGAATGTCAAAGGCTCGGATACCAAGGTCATAGATTTAGTATAGGATAGACATCAGATATTAAGTGTTCAAGCTCCACTTTCAAACCATGTTCTCTAACCTCAATTCCAGAACTCTCTCAATTGAGCTGCACTGTCAATGATGGCCTTAATTATCCAATTCCATACTTTTTTTTTTTGCTTTTTTTGGAGGGCAGTTGGGGTTAAGTGACTTGCCCAAGGTCACACGGCTAGTTTTTTTGTGTGTTAAGTGTCTGAGGCCGGATTTGAACTCAGGTACTCCTGACTCCAGGGCCGGTGCTCTATGCACTGCGCCACCTAGCCGCCCCCATTCCATACTTTTAAAGTTAGAATATATAGACTTTAGAATGGAAGATATTTATTCATACAGAACCGTGCACATATACATCACTGAAAAAGTCCATAATACTCTCTATATTATAAGATCCCTCTCTTAGCGCCTTCCTTTTTATCTAGCCCTATACTCCAATCAAAATTGCCTCCAGCATTTGTCTTGCATTAATTTCCCTAAAAAGGTGACAACCCTCTGTTTGATGGACTCAAACTAAACTGAACTTTGCTGTCAAAAGTGTCTAATGCATTCTGTCAGCGTCCTACTTTTTTATATCATGTCCTGTCAAAATGTCATAAAATTGTACTTCTTAACCATTCTTATGAAGAAATAGGATAACTTGCTCATGACCATTTTGTATATCAATTGAAACAAAGAGAAAAGAAAAGATGACTGTGAAAGCAAACTTACATATATAGAAAAAGCTAGTTGTATCCCCAAAAGGAAGAGATCAATTTAAATTTAAGTAGAAAATTTAAATTTAGGCAGAAAATAGGGAATCATTAGAAGTAGCATGAAAATTAAGTGGAAGCTAAAACTATCAAAATATAAACATAAACCAGAACTTCCAGATAAATGATGGAATGCCAAACACTAATAGAAAGGCTTTAAATTGTTTGGTTCATCTTCCAGTTACTATTTAGAATGTTATTAGGCGAGTAATCTAAAATAGAATCTAACAGTAACCTTGAAAAAGTACACATTGTCATTTTAAACAACTTTAAGTGAAAATAAAGGCTATTTGGAACTGAAATTCAGCTTGAACACGAACTTGAATTCTCAAAAATTTTCTCACAGAACACACGTATTTTTGTTAAAACTGTAATAAATCATGGTTATTTATAATGAAGATTTTCTTTTTAAGCTTTTACTTCAAGCTTTAATTGAATTTGCTAACTCAATGATATGGACTCTCCTTCCACCAATTGAGGAGACAACTTATTCATGAGTTTTCATCCTGTGTGACTTTGTTTTTTTAATGTTTGCATGTACATCAGTAACAGTTCAATTCAGTTTTAGGGGGAAATATTTTAAACTGTATAACACTTTGATTTTTTTTCTTATTCCTTGTTCCCATTTTATGACCAGCCCACTTCTCTTTCCATTCATTCATGATCTTGATAATGTCTTGCCTGGTAGTTTTTTTTTTGGACATCATGTATTGTTGTGCTGAGAATAAGAGCAAGCAGAGACTTGGGTTCAAGGTAAATTTAGATGTGGATTTATTTATCAAGCATGCGATGGCCAGAGTTCTCACTCACGGACTTGATTATATAGACCAAAAAGAAGAACTACAACTATTTTGGGAATACAGCGCAGGGGTACAAAAGCATAGGGGTGCAACCTCTGATGACATAAGGGTCCCTCCCAGAACAGGTGGGGTGCAGGGTAATGGGAAGGGGGACTGGAAAGTCCCAGGGTCATGTTCTGGGCAGAGGGTGTGGGGTCTGAGTGCAGGGTCAAGTGGAAAGGGGAACTGGAAAATCCCAGAATAGACCAGGATCATGTTCTGGGCAAAGAGTGTAGGGACCCTGGTTGGTCGATGGAACAGGATAGGGTGGTCTCTAGTCTTGCACCCCAGAGTAATCCTTGTACAGTGTAAGGAAAATTACAGAATGCTAATTTGAGGAAGCAGGGAGACTATGCCTTTTGGCAACATGCCCAGACTTTCCTTAAGCAATTTCTAGCTGTGACAGAGAAGTAGGGGCAGAAAGGCAAAGAATAAAAAGGGACTTAATGGTGGGACACAGGAGGGCCACACTCAGGTGGTGGGCAGGTAAACCAGGACTTGAATTAGGGCGTAACAGTATAATATACTGGAGTATACTCCACAGAATCACAGAGCTACAACGTTTTTGAGTTGGAAGGAAAAAAAAATCCCATGGCTCATGAGTGATAATTCATTAGTTGTTCATAAATCTCAGGTAAGTAGTGAGTGCCACACAAAGGCAACTCAGTCTAATTTCTGAATTGGTCCAATAATTTGGAAGTTTTTCCTGTATCAAGATTAAATTTGCCTTTTTGTAACTTTTACCTTTTTGTTCCAGGTCTCTCCTCCTGAGAAGGTAATGTTCTCCCCAATATTTGAAGGTCATGAACATGTAACTATAACATTTGTATATCACTCATTTTGTGATAGGCACAGTGACATGTGCTTTATGATCATTGTCTTCTTTGACCCTTATAGTAACCCTGACAGTGCTATTGTAATTTCTATTTTATAGATTAGGAAACTGAGGCAAATACAAATTTTAGTGACTTGCCCAGGGTTACACTACTAGTAGGTGTCTGAGAACCTAATTCAATGAACTTCTTCCTGACTCTATCCTGGACACTCTACAGTGTGCCACCTAGGGGAAACCACTCGAAAAACTTTTTTTCCCCCCAATCAATTTCCTGAACTCCTTCAGCCAATTCTCATATGACACGGAATCGAGGCTTTCACCTCCCTGTGTTCCTCCTTTCAGTTGTCTTCATGTTATTTATTTCTTACCTAAAATGTGATTCTTAGAGCTGAACACAATAGTCTTCATGTTGTGTGACCAGGGCAGATTATAAAAGGAACCATCACTTACTCAAACCTGGAAGTTATGGCTCCTATTGTAGCCCAAGAATATACCCAGATCATTTTATCCCCCAGATAAACTGTTCTCTAACTATGACTCTCCTGTCTTCTACTTGTCAATTCATTTTTTTTGAAGTCAAATGAATTTACATTTTTCCTTATTAAATTTTATCTTATTCTCCCTACTCAGAATCCATTGACTCCCTATTAACTCCAAGATAAAAAAATGTCTTTTTGGCATTTAATGGTTTCCATGACCTGTGTCTGACCTATTTTTCAAACTTATTGTGTGTTATTCCTATCCACCCCCACTATGGTCCAGCAAAGCTGTCTGTCTTGTTTTCTCCAAAATGATTCTCCATCTTCCACCTCCTTGCCTTTACACTGGTTGCCCCTCATGCCTGGAATAGTTTCTATGGTATGTACCAACAAAGTTCAACTCAAATTTAACTTTCTGAAGGAGGCCTTTTCTGATGTCCTAATATGTTAGTGCCTTTCTCTCAAAACCACCTTGTACATATTGAATAGAAACTTATATATGTGCGTGTGTGTGTGTGTAAATGATCGATGACGTATATGAGTATATATATGTATGTATACACTTAGATATGTACATATGAATATACACACATAAACATAAATATACACATATATACATATACATATACATACATATATACATATATACTTATGTATATATACATATACACATATATGTATATATACACACACATATATGAGATTTTTCCCCCAACAAGATAGGCTAAACTTTTTTGTTTGTTTGTTTGTGTGTCACTGTTATCTCGACCAGTTTCTGGCACATAGTACATCTTTCATAAATGCTTGCTGATTGATTATTCAATTCAGTCCTCTTTTGAAATGCCAAGATCTTTTAGGATCCTAATTATTTCATTAAATGTTTTAGCTATAGCTCCCTGTTTTATAACATCCTCGTATTAGAGAAGTATGCTCCTTTCCCAAATCATTGGTTATAAAGAGGTTTAATTATTTAATTAGAAATTATAAAAATATAATACATTATAAATTATTAAAATGATTATTATAAAAACTTAATAAATCCAAGCACAGATCCCTGGGGCAGTCTAATAATTACCTTGTGCTAATTCAACACTGAGCCATTAATGACTGTTTCTAGAATTAACCACTCAAGTGGTATCAAATTCAATTAACTAGTCTATAATGTGACTTGCCATATACCTTTATCTTTGGGAAAGAAACTGCAAAATAATTTACCAAATATTTTACAAAGCTGTAGATAAATCATACCTATAAAATTTGGTAACCTACCACTTAGTAATCCTGTCCTGCTTCTGCCCCCATCATAAAATAAGTTAATTTTGTGTGATATGTACTTGATGAACCCATACTAGTTCTTTGTGATCACTCATTCCTTCCTTTGCTAATTGCTTAATAATCTTTAAATAATACATTTTAGGATGATGGTGCCAAACTTATTAAAGCTTACATAAGGTCCTTGCAGGATACATGTTTAATTAGTTTTAAAAATGTAATATTTTCTGTATTTCATGGAATTTTTATTAATTTTTCATATATTTTCCAATTACATTTTAATTTATTTGGATGTCACATGAGTGTTTGCTGTCCATGATAGGTGTGTTTGACACATCTGCTCTATAATTCATTGGGAACTGCAATAAAACTCATAAACTTATAGTTTACTAAACAGATTTCCTTCCTTTAAAACAAGAGCAACAACAATAAATGGTGGCACTTCTATTCATTACAAATTTTAAATATCAGTAGTTCAGTTACCATTGTTTTCCTCTTCATTTGTCTGAGACTTTTATTGAAGCTAGCTAAATCTTCTCTTATTTTCTCCTTATTCAAGTAACTACTAATTGTATTTCTTCTTTTCTTTCCAGTCCTGGAAGTCATTTTCTCAGGCAATTAAAACAAAGACAAGATAATAGAGAATAGAGTTTTTCATTTATCATTACCCTTTCTAATCCAAACTGGGATTTTGTGTCTCCTTATATCCCTGTCCTTTTCTTAAATCTGAGTATATTTTAAATAGCCATTTTTGCTGTTCTTAGTTGTCTTCTATGGTCTCTTGAGCTTTAATATTCCTGATGCTATTCTTATAGTACCATGTCATATATTTCAGAAAGTGGTAGTAAATTCCTCACCCTCCTATGCCCAAATTTAATGAATACTTTCATCCAGACAAGGAAGTTGTTAATATTTTTGCTTTTGGTAAGGGGAAAGTATACTCCCATGCTACTGTCAGAATATTTGTGTAAAAATACAGGTTTCTGGCATCTGGAAACACTTTAGGCTTATTGAAAGTACCATGAAATTTTTGTTCTCCTTTTGCTCAATGTGAGGCCCAACTCATTATTCTTTACTGTCTGGAAGAGACTCAAATAGCAACAATAACACAATGCAAAGTCTAATCAACTGCTTGCCACAACTAGGAAATATCTATTTTTCATCTTGTTGCCTTTTTGTGAGATTTGTTAATTTGCTAGACTCTTCAGGAAGCCAGGTATCATTGTAATAAGCATGTAGTCATCTACAAGAATATCACCTCCCATAAGGATTGTTTGCCTGTTTCACACTTCATTTTATATTGATATTTGATCTTCTATTATTTCTGCAATTTTATCTTTAAAGAACCTTGGATAACCTTAATATATACGTGAGAGAAAGCTAGTTAGGGGAGCTTTTAATCCAATATCTTACTCTCCTGAGCTAAAAGTTTCTTCTATAATCAGCAAATAATAAGCACAATTGTATCTTATATTCTATATAATCCAGTAAATTATTTTGACTGAAAATGTAGTCCATTGTAAAAAACCCTCACAAGAATCATCTGTCTTCCCTTCTAATATCTTTATATCTACTGTCATTCATCTTAGTGTCATTATTTTAGCAATAACATTATCCATGATATTTTCAATCACCTGGAAACTTGCTCCTTTAAATGCTTGGGAAAATAAGCCCACAGGGAGGGGCTTCAAGATTGGGAAGCCTCAAATACACATTTCTTCTGAAGGTACTCAGTCATAACCAGCTTTTCTTCCTAATTTTTGCATTTTGTATGTAAACTATGCTTCCAATTAACACTGCAGAGTGGGTTTTATATAATAAATGGGATGATTTCATCACCCTTACTGATAAAGCTATAGTGCTAGTAGGTCTGGTCCATTTTTTGTCTATTTGTCTTCCTTAATTTATTTATAAATATTGTCAGAATGTTCTGTTCTGGATTTTGTTCCAAGTCTTTGAGATTCATTTTCTTCTCCACTACTTTTCATTGTTTTATCAGGTGAAAAGCAAAAATACAGAGGTTATATACCTCTGTCAAATTTTGAGCATTCATTTGTACTCCAAAATAATATTAATGTTCTCTGTTCTGTCTCTGCTTAGCAATGACAGCAATTAATTGCTGTTTGACATGGTTTTGCAGGACCTTTTAGAGTGGCATCTTTACATCTCAAACTTCTCTAAGAAGTGATGACAATCACATTGCATTTATTGATTTTAATTCAGTTTCCATTACTAACAGCTTAAATATATCCAGTTAGGGCTTTGATATTTTTCAACAGTCTTCTCACCTTCGACTTTTTGTAGCCTAATTCCTATGCAGACAATGACCTAACTACAAAAAAAAATACTTAATTTCTTTTTTTTTTTGCAAGGGGAAAGGCAAGGCATTTGGGGTTAAGTGACTTGTCCAAGATCACACAGCTGGTTAAGTGTCAAGTATCTGAGGCTGGATTTGAACTCAGGTTCTCCTGACTGCAGGGCTGGTGTTTTATTCACTGCACCACAAAGTCCTCTTTTTTTCCCCCCAAAAATTTTATTTTAGACTCAAATGCCAGAGCACAAATGATGAATAGAAAAAAGCTAAGTAAAAACATATCATAGAGTTAAATATTGTAACTCACATGCAAAGTTAGAAAGAAGTAAAAACACATCACGTGCATAGCAGAACACAAGATAGGATTCAAAATATGTAACAAATTTTCATTTAAAGAAAGCCTATATGATAAATAATACCCATTGTGTTGAGAATTTTCCATCTGTGCTTCTTTGTGAGTTCTTTTGTTCTCTGCTGTGTACCTTTTTACTTTGTTCTTTTTTCCCTCCCCCAATACTCCCCCACCCCCGAAGGCCACTATAAAGTTTAGGCATGTTTCTCTATAGCTATAAATATATACATACACATATACATATATACATAAAAATAGACATATTCATTCCCAAACCTATTCTACTCCTGATCTTTCTTTTTATGTTTATCCGTATCTCTTATTTCCTAGCCCTCCTGCCTTGTTTACTTTATTTTTATCCCCAACTTTGCCTTCCTATGACTTGCCTACCTCCATCCAAGGATCCCTCCCCTATCCTCCCATTTTCCATAAATCTAAACACTCTTCTATACTCCTATTTACTTATTCTCTCACCCTTCCCTCTAAAAATCCCTCCCTTGTCCTCTCCCCCTTCCTTTGCCCCTATCATTTTATTTCTTCTAAATTCAGAAGATTTTTATATTCCTAAAATACATACATGCATACATACATATAAGTATGTATATATAGTTCCCTCTTACACTCATTCCCAGTGAAAGTAGGTTATCAGAACTACCAGCCCTCCTCCCCATCTAAGTCCTATGTATCAGTTCTTCTTGTACCTCATTTGTATGAAATAATTACTCTTTTTAACTGTTCCTAAATGATTTTACTTTATAGATTCATATCATGCCCAGGTTTTCCCAGACTGCTAATCTCAAAGCAACTCATATGAGTAATCAGTTGTTTCCTTTTGATTAAGATATAGTCACTTACATTGCAGTAACCTTTATATACCTTTGGTTTCATTATTGGTGAGAATAATGGTATGGATACTGGTTAACCATATAGTAGTCTATCAGTTCAAGTAACAGGTATCAAATAAAAGTGAAAGACACTTCTTAAGCACTTACTGTATAGTGGGTACTATTCTAAGTGCTGAGGATAAAAATACAAACAAATAAGCCAGTTCCTGCTTTTTAAGAAGCTTACATTCTAATGAAGGAAACAATCATTTTGTGGGAGAAGTGGGGTGAACCAGAGAGAAAAGTCAGAGGGAATAGTGACTGAAGTCATTGGGCAAATAAATTAACATGTCCTTTCCCGGAGTGATAATATTGATTTGTTGGACAAATTGAACGTTGGCAATGCACATAGAATAATGTTAGTAGATAATCTAAAAACTGATTCTCATTAGTTTTGGTCCTTCTTTCTGCTACTACGTCATCATTGTTATGGAAACATAAGAGGACTCAGAACTAGTGTGTGGTAATAGTATCTGGTTTACAGGTCAGGTCACCATGGCCAAAAGAATTCCATTGTCTAGTATCTAATATGTGGAGTTTCTTTTCTCTAGGCTGAAAAGTCTACTTTGTTTATAGACAAGAATCTGGTGTATACATTGTGCATACAGACCTTGATTAGAGTTTTTCCATAGATCTTAATCATGTGTTTTAGAACGTCATGCTAACTGTTCAATTCCATACCAGAAAGAGGCATTAAAGTAGGAATTTGGTAATGTTTCTTTAGGTTATACTATTTTACAATCTTAATTATAGATGTTGGTATTAGAAGCATCAAGTCATTCTTTTAAATGTCCCTGAGACAAAACATTTTGATCTTCCTAGCTGTTACACAAGTTATGCAGAAGTTGAAACAAACATTCTTGTTCCTTTGGGCTTTGGCATAGCCTATTGAAGGATATGCCTTTTGCAATACAGTCTTTAAGCCAACTGGCTAAGTATCAAAAATATAAGCAGCACCAATGTTGAACATAAAGGAGAATCTCATAGAACAGCAGAACTTTGGAAAGGTGAAAGGTCCTCCCTTCTCAATCTCTCATTTTGCAGACTTGAGGTCCAGAGATAATAAGCAACTAGGACAATGGGAGGCTTCTATTTAGTAGCCATGTCATCAATAAAACCCATACTTTTAAATCTTATTCTAGAGCCCTATGCAATATGCATTACCTTCCTTTATATTTTAATGATTCAAACATCTTTATTTCACAAAAAGGACCTTTATAGATCTTCAAAATGTTCTTCACTCTACTTCAAGCCCTTATCATGTCTTACTTTGGCTATTCTCCTGGTTTCCTAATTGTTCCCCCATAATGCAATTTCTTTTTTTTTCTTCTTCTGTTAATCATCCTCCAGAACATATGTCTAATTGATATTCCCAAAGCATGGGTTCGACCCATGTTACCATTCTAAACAAACAAATTCTTTATCTTTAGGATAAGACACAAACTCATATGTTTGACCTTTAAAGAACTTTGAAATCTGGTTCCAGCCTACCTTTTCAGGCTTACTTTGCATTGCTCTCTTTCACACACTGAATTCTAACCGAACTATATTTCCCCCACCATATTCAATAATCCATTTTTCCTTCTGCTCCCCTTTATACAGATTGGGCCCCATAGATGAAATGTACTTCACATTTAAGCTCAAGGCTTAAGTGCTTGTGAATGTACTTCACATTTAAGCTCAAGGCTTTAGAAGATGGACAAGTGCTACCTTCTACATATTGTTCACCTCAGTTATAATGTCACACCAGGCCCAGAAATTACTCTGTAAATGTGGTATATTTACTTATTTGTGTATATATTTTCCCCTCCATACTTCTATCACCCAATGGAAAGGTGACTCATTAAAGAGAAGGATTCTTGCTTTTGTCATTGTATTTTGAGCTTTTTAATATTAGTGGAATGAAGTATAGGCGTCCAACCTCCTTTTACAGACTAGGAAATTGAGATAGAGAGGGGGTATAATGACATGTCCAAGGTGACTTTAATGAGTTGATGACCTACATCCAATTATTAACACATAAATTAAGCAATTAGTTAAAAACAAGCTCATTTTCAAAATTAATATATTATTATATATATTAACATTTGAATTTAGAACTTTAAGTTCTAAATTTTTTCCTTTCCTCCCTTGTCACCCACCCCTGCTGGAAAGCCAAGCAATTCAATAGAGTCTGTACATGTGTAGTTATGAAGAACATCTCCACAATGGACATATTGTGAAAGACTGACTATATTCCCCTTCTTCCTATACTGTTCCCCACTTTTTCTATTCTCTAGTTTGTCCCTGTTCCTTTACAGAAGTGTTTGCTTCTAAAAACCCTTCCACTCAACCTGCTTTCCCCTCCATCATCCCTCCTCTAATTCCCATCCCCCCTACTTTCCTGTAGGGCGAGTTGCCCAATTTAGAGTGTATGTCATTCCTGCACTAACCCAAGTTCAATGACAGTAAGGTTGACCTTTTCCCTTTGCCTTCCTGTTCTCCTCCTCCATTGTAACACTTATTCCTTGCCTCTTCTATATGAGATGATTAACCCCATTCTGTCTCTCCCCATCTCTTCTCATTCTATTCCTCTCACACCCTCTCAATTTTCCTTTTAATATTATTATCCCTTCCTATTAAATTGATCCTATGTCCTCTGTCTATGTACACTTATATACACACACTCACATATGAATTCATATGCATATATACCCACCTATATAGACATATATATTTTTTATAAGTGTGTGTATATTCCTTATGAATTCTTTTCCATGTTTAACCTTCTCATGCTTCTTGTATTTGAATGTCAAGTTTTCTATTCAGTTCTGATTTTTTCATCAAGTATGCTTGAAAGTCCTCCACCTCATCAAATGACCATATTTTTCCCCTGGAACATTATACTCAATTTTGCTGGGTAGGTGATCCTTGGTTTTAATCCTAGCTCCCTTGATCTACAGAATATCATATTCCAGGCCCTTTGATCCCTTAATGTAGAAGCTGCTATATTCTGGGTTATCCTGATAGTTTATTCAAATTGTTTGTAATACTGTAATATTTTTTCCTTGTTCTGGAAATTCCAGAACCTGGCCATAACATTCCTGGGAGTTTTCTTTTGGGGATATTTTTCAAGAGGAGATTGGTGAATTCTTTCAAGTTATATTTTGCCCTCTGGTTCTAAAATATCAGGGAAATTTTCCTTGAGAATTTCTGGAACGATGATTTCCAGGTTCTTTTTTTGATCATGGATTTCAGGTAGTCTGATAATTTTTAAATTGTCTGTCCTGGACATGTTTTCCAAGTCAGTCTTTTTTTCAATGAGACATTTTGCATTGCCTTCTATTTTTTTATTTGTTTTTATCTTTTTAATAGTTCTTGATTTCTCATAAAGTCATTTGCTTCCATTTGCTCCACTCTAATTCTAAAGCAATTATTCTCTTAAGTGAGCTTTTGAGATTGCTTTTCCATCTGGCAAATTCAGCTTTTTCAGGCATGCTTCTTCTCCTCATTGGTTTTTTGGGCCTCTTTTGCCATTTGAGTTAATCTATTTTTTAAGGTGTTATTTTTCTTCAGTCATATTTTTGACTCTCTTTTCATGATTTTCTTGTATCATTCTCATTTCACTTCCCAACTTTTCCTCTACTTATCTTATTTGGTTTTCAAAATCCTTCTTAAGCTCCTCTATGATCTGTAACCAGTTTACATTTTTCTTGGAAGCTTTTTTTTGGGGGGGAGTTCTAACTGTACTGTCTTCCTCCCATTCCATGCTTTGATCCTTTTGTCCCCTGACAAGGAATCTAAAGTTAGATTGCTGTTCATACTTTTCTTCCTTTGCCTGCTTATGTTGCCAGTCAATTACTTGACTTTTGAGCTCAGAACTCTGCTTTCCGAGGTCAGAGCTTTGTCTCAAATTGCTTGGGTTTTTGCAGCTGCCAGAGATATTAGGCGGCCACTGTCTCTGCAGCCCCCCACCAGCTTTGGCTCACTGGTCATACACCTCAGGACAACCACCCAAGACCATGATCCAGATACAAGCAGGTTAAGGAAGAGCACTTAGCTTCTGAATGATTGCTTGTCCCCCCTGCAATCTGCAGGCCAGGAGTTCTGAGGCAGCCACATGGAGAGGCCTGCAGTGACTCCACACTGCTTCTTGCCCTGGGCGTAGTTGGCCGGACTGCTCCTTTCCCCCAAATTAGCTGAGTTCCACTGACCTTTCACTTTGTCCTTGTTTCTTATGGGTTGATAATTCTGGAAACTTCTACAGCTGCTAGTAATCCACTCTCCTGAAAGCTCCAGCTGAGGCTTGTACTGGCCTCCCTGGGGCTGCAGCTGTGGTTGTAGACTGGGCTGGTTTCACCTCCCATAGCACTGCAATGAACCTTTCCTATCCTCCTTTGGGGCTGTCTTCAGCAGGAGCCTTGTTTTCTGTCATTTTGTGGGTTCTGGAAATCTAAAATTTGTTTAGAGTCGTATTTTATAGGTATTTGAGGTGGTTATGGGGGGAGCTCTCAGAGTGCTCCTGCTTCTACACCACCATCTTGACTTTGCCGTGAATGCTGTATTTTGATTATCTGTGATAAGTTGTAATATTATAATTGCTGTACCTTGATTTCTGTGAATGTTTTGCTTTCATTTGTTATAGAATAGAGTGTTCACTTGTTCACTATACTGTGTAATCAAAACCTTAAAAGCTGTTCACAAAAGCATTTTTCTTAAAAGCTCCTAGTGCTTGGCTTTACACCAGCATAAATTTTATATATACATATATATGTATACACACACACACATGCATGCACATATATATAAAGTGTAGCAAGTAAGTGACAAAAAGTGATGGAAAGAGCATGAAACAAAACTCCTCTAACCTCCTCCATCTATCTCCTCCACCTTCTACCTCTGCCAGTATCTTCTGTTACCTCAAGTCATCTGATACCAAGGGAAATATACACTTTGTAAAAGCAGTTTGTTTCTTTACATTCTCTTTTATTATGTTTTTACACAATATTTGTTATTTAAAATATTTAAAAACATGTAACAAAAGTGCTGGGATGGCATTTTGGGGGCTGGAATGAATTAATATCATTTAAATTAATTTCAATGGGGAAAACTGACTTGATATACGAGTAAATTGAGTTACGCGATCAGTAACAGAACAAATTAAACTCGTAAGTCAAGGTTCCACTGTTCTTGTAAATGCTAGGTAAATTATCATCAAGGGTAGAGACCATTACCAATGGCCGTTTACAAAATAGTTAGAAGATAATTTTTTAAAAAACCCATCACTGAATACAAATAAAACATTTTTATCTTCTCCTCCAAAAGTGGTATTCTTCCTAACATCCTTATTTCTATTGTTATCCTTACATTAGTCTACCAGGTTGGTAAGCATTTAGGGAGCTTTAATCTACTATCTCCTTTGCCCTCTATATTCAATAGTCTAGTATGTATACTCTGATTCTCCCTATAAACTGATACTTTCTATTTACACTACAATTATCCTAGTTAAAACCTTTATTATTCCAAAGTTATACAGTGGATAGACAATTGGACCTGGAGTTCAATTCTGGCCCCAGCTATCTACTGATTGTGTGACCTTGGGTAAGTAACTTAAGTTTTCTGAGACCAAGTTCTCTAATGTGTAAAAAATAGCACCTACTTCGCAGATTTGTTTATTTATTTGTTTTGGTGAGCATATAATATTTTGTAAAATGCTTTGAAATCCTTAAAGCATGATGAAAGTACTATTATAAATTATAATCATCTTGTTATAATCCTAGCTTCTCTGTTATTAATTGGTCCCATTTCAAAGATCATAAATGCAAAATAACCAAGTTTGTCCATAAATGTAACCATGTCATTCTCTTTCATAAAACTAAGTGATCTATATTGATTCTTCCAGTTCAAGAATTCCTTATCCCCTGATACTAAGAACCTTTAATCACTCTCTTTTACTTACAAGGTAATAACTTTTCAGGCAAGTATTTAAGTTTTCATTGAATATAGCCTTGACTTTCCACCCCACCATTCCATTTTATTTCACACTGTTCTTTTTCATGCCTCTAATATTCCAGCAAAAAAGTTCTACTTGGGGCAGTTAGGTAGCACAGTGACTAGAGAACCAGCTCTGGAGTCAGAAGGACATGAGTTCCAATCCAGTCTCAGACATTTGGCAATTTCTAGGTGTGTGACCTTGCGTAAGTCACTTAACCCCAATTGCCTTGTAAAAACAATCTGACTAATTGAAATTTATGACAAAAAATAATCTTGATACAATAATAAAAGAAATAATTAAAGAAAATTGTCCTGAAACATTAGAACAAGGTGGCATGGGAGTGACAGAGTAGAAATAAGAAAAATCCAATGATCACCACTTTAAAGAGATCTTATGAGGAAAATTCATAGGAATATCAAGCCAAATACCAAAACCTCCAGCTTAAGGACAAAATACTAAAAACATCAAGATTAAAACAATTTTAATACTATGGTGCCACAATTAGACACTCACAAGACCTAGCAGTAAGACACTAAAGGACTGTAGGTCTTGGAACATAATATTATCAAAGAGCAAAATAACTGGGATTCTGACTGAAAATATCATACACTTAAAAGTTAAGTATTTCCCTGAATGAAAAAACATGTACATTTGATAAACTCTCAGAATTTTAAGACTTTATTTAAAAAATCCTCAAGTGAAGAGAAATTTTAACAAGAACCAAGAAAAATATAGCTACACACCAAAGACTAGTTTTAAGGGATTAAAAAAACAGACTTTGTGTATACACACACATACACATACACACATATAGTATAAAATGTATGTCTAAGATTCTTATTAATAATTGGGCAGCTCATAGGAAAGACTAGGGGTAAACCTGAGTTTGCTATGAACTTAAAAATAAAGCCATGTAGGAATAGCTAACAAGAGTAACTATTTTATTCAAATGTGATGCACATGGAGGAATCAATGCAGAGGAATTAGATGGGAGAAGAGGGCTGGTAGTTTTGGTAGCCTACTTTTATTAGGAGTGTGTTTAAGACGGAATACATACACAGACACACACACACATATATACAGAAGAGTGTAAAAGTCTTCTAAATTCAGAAGAAATGAAATAATGAGGGTGTAGGGAGGAGGGGATGACAAAGGAGGGATCTTTAGAGGGGAAAAAATCAGCAAATAGGTAAAAGGGGAGGTATAGAAGTGTGTTTAGATTTATGGGAATGCCCATGGAGGGGGCAAGTAATAGGTGGGCAAGGTAGTGGGTAGAAATAAAGTAGAGGAGGAAGGAAGGAAAGGAAATGAGATATATGCAAACAAATACAAAGTTCAAGAGTAGAATATGTTTGGGAAATTATATGTCTATATATGTATGTATGTACATATGTATGTGATTTCATATATTTATAGCTATAGAGAAACATATCTATTGTAGCCTTCTGGGGGTTGGGTGAGGGAAAAAAGAATCAAGTTAAAAAATGCACAGCATAGAACAAAATAAAACTCACAAGAAAACAAAGAAAAGATCGTCAACTCGACACAATGTGTATTATTTATCATACAGACATTCTTGAAAGGAAAATTTATTGTTACATATTTTTAACCTTCTCTTATTTTCTATGATGCACATGACATATATATTTTTTTCTTTCTAGCTTTGTATTTAAGTTCCAGTATTGATGTTTATGATACATTTTTGTTTCTTTTCTCTGTTCTGTATTTATATACTGACATTTGAATCTAAAATAAAATTCATAAAATCAATAAAAAAGTTCTAATTAACTGGCTTTCTCTCCCTCCCACCTTCACTTCTATAATCCATACAGATCATCTCCTGTGAGTAGAATACATGCTTTACTCAATTCTTTCTGTTAAAATGTTCCTTCCTTCAAGATCTACCTCTGATGTAACCTTTTGCATGAAGCCTTCTTTGAATCTCCCAACTAAAAATTGTGTCTTGATTTTTTTATACTCTAATTTGTCTGGATGGAAGATAGAGGAGGAAGATGAAGGATCATGCTGATGATAGCACTTATATAGTGCTTTTATGTTTGCTCTTTTTTGCAAATATTATAATATATTATGTGTACATATATATGCATATGTGTGTATATATATATCTATATATACACATGTAGATACACATGCACACTATAACTACTAGCAACAAATACATTGATCAGGTAGTGGCTGCATCTTCATCCTTACATGTAAAAAGTACTTGATAATTTGTTGTTGAATTGACTTAAATGAGAGAATGTCAAAGCTCTGGTTGCCAAAACTTATGGTATGCTAATTTTAACCAGCAGTTTTATAGTGATCACTAAAACCAAAGAAACCAATGTATTCATGGAAGGACAATTCAGTCCAGTGTATAATATACAAGGAAGCACTTTCCTAGAAATCAGTTGATGTTTATGATGTTTATGAAGAACACATAAAGTTTTTACTGCATTGTCCTCACCTTTATCTCCAAAGAGTGTATAATATTTTCTTTTTCTTTTTGGAGGGGTGAAGGCAGGGTAACTGGGATTAAGTGACTTGTCCAGGGTCACATGGCTAGTATTGAGTGTTGGAGGCTGGATTTGAACTCAGGTCTTCTTGTCTCCAGGGCCAGTGCTCTATTCACTGTGCCACTTAGCCACCCCTATAATCTATTTTAAAAACATACTCAATAGGACAGGGAGAGGATTAGTGAGAGATAAAACTACAAGGAAAATAAGAGGGGAAAGGTGTGTCTTGGTTTCATTGTCCCACAAAGTATAAACTGAATGGCTGTTTTAGTCCTAAGGTCTCACTTCAACCATTGACTCTTTTGCTTCCAGGAAAGGTATCATTGGTCATAAACAAAAAAGAGAGGATAGCTATTTAACCTTCTCCTAAGAGCACTTCATTCCCTTCTTCAGTCATATATTCTAGTTTAATATCACATCCTTGTTACTGTGACAAGAACATATTCTAAATGTACTTAAGGTGATCCAGGTAGTTACATAAACTGCAGCATTTTTGTCTACTTGCAAAGTAATATCTGAATCTCATTCATGAGCCAAAGCAAATAAATATTTGCTCTACAAAAGTTATTTTATAACTTGTATCATGAACACATTGAAGCCCTGTGCAGGAAAATTATGTGGATGCTATAAATGTACATGGAGAAAAGCAAGTTTGACAATACTTGATATTTTAAAATAATAATTATAATTTCCAAGGAAATTGACAGAAAAATCTTATGACTTGAATAATACTGCTCTGAAGTCTTGTCTCAAAAGGTAGGAAATTAATTAAGTTCATTTGGTTATAGCTGATTTCATAAACCAATTCAAGGACTTTCTAAAATCAAGCATATGAGTAATGGTTATTTATTATCTTTTATTAATATCCCACATAGAATTCTAATCTCATTACTCATTGTATCAAGGAGATAATGTGCTTTCCTCAAAAAAATGTTCTAGCATAAAAAGGTTTTTGGCAGAATCTACATTGGTTCAAATATATGTGCTTCCCAAGTATCAGTCCAGAACACAGAGGGTCATTAGCAGTAACTGACCACTTGTCAACCTATTAAACAAAGATAAATAGAGTTTTTAGAACATCTATAAGGATTGATTTTTTTTTTGGAGGGCAGTTGGGGTTTAGTGACTTGCCCAAGGTCACAGGCTAGTTTTTTGTGTTAAGTGTCCAAGTCCAGATTTGAACTCAGGCATTCCTGACTCCAGGGCTGGTGGTCTATTCACTGCGCCACCTAGCTGCCCCGGTGTAAGGATTGAATTAACTGTCAGTAGTATAAATATGTGAACCTTGTACAATGGAAATGCTATTGTACTAACAATCATATTAATATTGACATTTTCACTGTACGTGAAACCAAAAAACATGTTTGACCTCAAAACAGAGATGGAAGACAAGAAAAAAAAAGATCATCTAGTAGGAGAAAATCATGCAGCTCACCTATTTCTCTCTCTCTCCCTACCTCATTCTCTTCATTCTCCCAAGGAATCCACAAAGACCTACAAAATTATCAGACTAAGTCTTTATCAGGACATTAAAGAGAAAAAACATTTTTTGCCCCAAAGTAAGTTAGCATAGAGAGACAAACAGTAGTCTGGAAACATTTGGGACTGGGTCTTGATAAAAGGGTGAAACTTGAAACTTTCTAGTGTGGGAAGTCAACTTTTTTCAGTAGCTATGAATAAAAAAGTTCAAGAAAACCTGCCGTATCCATCATAAACAGATCTGACATTGTAGGGGAATTGGTGGCAAGTGAAAGTTCTGCAACTTGTGCCCCAGGGCTTGGCTTCAGTTCTAGAATGGTCTGAAAAAGGGTCTTATACCTAAGAGTATTAGACGAGGGGCAAAGGGAAACTGTGTTCTGGCAAGAAACATAAGCAAGCAGCAGCTTGGTGACACTAACCTTTGAATAAGGTCTCAAATTCTGCCCCCAAGACTCATCTGAAAGCCATCATGGACTGACTGGGACAGGGATTTGCAACAAGGGAGGGGAAACCTACAGTTCACTGGCTTTGAGCCTACACAGAATTCCACCTGGCCAATGGCACTAGCGTACAACACTAGTCTACTATAGCTGTGAGTGGGGCAAGATCATATTTATTTATGCTAATTGAATTCAAGGATGAATGCTGAGATTCCCTGGACCCAAGATGGCAGAGTAAACCTCTCTCACTCTCCATTATTGACCTCTAAAAAACCAGAAAATGTCACCCTCAGGAAAAAAGCCTGTGACAGTAGAGCCAGCAGAAAGATAATGTGCAGCAGTCTTTTAACCTGCGAGACTTAAGGGATTAATGGGAAAAGATATTCTTGTTCTAGTGGCAGGATAGCAGAACATCGCAGCAAAACTGTGGCAAGCCCCACCTCAGAAAACCAGTGAGAGATCCTGAGTCCCAGGGTGGTAGAGCAAGCATGTACCAACATCAGAAACAACAATGTGTCACTGCACATGCAGGGGAAACAGCAGACTCCAGGTCTGAGAACCAACATATTGTAAAGCCAAACACTAGCAGCTTTTCAGAAGAATGCTGCTGTGCACAACTTTTAAGTTTCTGATTACACAGTATAGTCAACACTTTATTCCATAACAAATCAAAGCAAAACACTCACAGTAAATCAAAATACAGTATTCACAGTGTTACAACTTATCAACAGAAAATAGCCACATAGTATTCACCACAGGGGTCACAAAGTTTTCAACAAAGAACAATCGTTTAGTAACTCAAGTGGAGGAGGTTTGCTTCCTCAAAGAACACAAAAAGTACAATAGTCAAACTTCTCCACTCATGGGGCACACTAAGTTGACTCAATCAGTCACTTATTCAGTCACCAGTCACTAAGTACAATCATTTCATCAATCAATCATTCAATCAACTCCATCATTCAAGCATCTTTAATAATTTACCATTAAATCATCAAAAAATACACAGACTCTCTACCCCTAGGTAACTAGTAAATTTACCATTTATCAGTCAGTACACAGTAAAGTCTTCTTTTAGCATGAATCAAGGTGGTCTCTCAGATTCCCTGTATCCCCTTCCATTGTCCCAGATCCAACCTGGATTCATCAGACTGTTACCTGGGTTCAAAGGCAGAAAGCTCCCAGGTCCTTGTCCAGTTCTCTGTGCCGTTCCTGCACAGAGCTCACAGTATCCAGTTCATTTCAAATCCTTCACAGTCTCTGTTCCTGCAGGTGGGGGTGGGACTGGGAAAGGAGCTTTCCTGTTTAGCCTCCCTGGTGGCAGCAGCTTCTGCCTCCACGGAGCTTGCTCCAAGAAGATCTGATGGTCCCTCTCTGGAACTTTTCCTTATATACAGTATTGCCCATCCCCGTTCCACCCCTTCCTGTTACATTAGCAACAGGGGGGTCACAATTTCTGTGTCTTTATCAGAGGCTTGGTTAATTACAAAGTGTTAAGTATCTGTTACCTTTGCCAATACAAAAGAATCTTCAAATTCAAATTACATTACCATTACACATGTGCACCAGCAGTCTGAAGTCCTCCAGCAGCTGAACCTCCCTGTACTGTGATGCAGCAGTTGTGAGCAGCCAGAAGAAGGTGTCCACCAGGGGCCAGATCCCACCCCCACCCTGAGAACTTCATTGTAGCACCAGGGAAATGTAGAAAAACCCAATCTGTTTTCATCCTATACCAGCCACAACCACTAGGACCTCAGCTCAGCACTGGGTAAGCTGCCAGATACCTGCAACCTCCAGCTGTCAGTAACTTATACCCTAGCAGAAAAAGCTGATGATCAGAATCTTGGTCCCCAGCACAAGAAGACTGGAACTGGGGCCCCTTCATTCCAACAGAAGAGCTCAACTTTAAAAGTCAGGAAATAGTCAAACACTGTGAACTAAGCAGAAACAATGTCCATTGATTCTTTCAATGGAGACAGAGAAGATCAAAAAATAAATTGAGAAGAGAACAACATTTCAATATGCCAACGTCTTAAACTTTGAAGGGAAATATAAACTGATCTCAAGCCCCAAAAGGCCTTCTTGGAAAAGCTCAAGAAGGATTTTAAGAGTCAAATAAGAGAGCTAGAAGAAAAACAGGGAAAAGAAATAAGAAGTATGCGAGAGTCAACAGCTTAGAAAAGGAGGGAAAAAACTGACTGTAGAAAACAATTTCTTAAAAAAACACAATTGACCATATGGACAAAAGAAAACAACTCCTTCAAAAACAGAATTGGCCAAATGGAAAAGGAAGTTCAAAAGTTAACAGAAAAAAGCAATTCACTAAAAACTGGAACAGGGCAAGCTGAAGCTAATGATTCTATGAGTTACAAAAAGTCAGTCAAGCAAAACCCAAAAGAAAGAAAAAAATAGAAGAAAATGTAAAATACCCTGTTGAAAAAAATGAGTGACCTGGAAAATAGATCCAGGGGAAGCAATTTAAGAATCATTGGTTTATCTCAACAACATGATCAAAAAAAGAGCCTGGATAAAATCTTTCAAGAAATTATCAAGGAAGACTGCCATGAGGTCCTAGAAGCAAAAGATAAATTATTCATCAAAAGACACCACTACTCACAACCTCAAAGAGATCCCAAATTGAAAATTCCAAGGAATATTGAAGCCAAGTTTCAGAATTCTTAGGTAAAAAAAAATCACTGCAAGCAGATAGAAATAATTTAATATCATGGAATCACTGTCAGGATTATTTAGGACTTTGCAACTTCTTTGTTAAAAGATCAGAGGACTTGGAATACCATATTGCATAAGGCAAATGAGCTTGGATTCCAACCAAGGGTCAACTACCCAGAAAAAAATGAGCATAATATTTCAGGGGAAGATATGGACATTCCATGAAATAGAGGCCTTCCCAATCTTGCTGATGAAAAGACCAGAGTTCAACACAAAATTTGATTTTAAAATGCAAGACTCAAGGGAGGCATAAAAAGATAAAAGAGGAAAGAAAGAAAGAAAAATATTATTCTATAAGGGCAAATTGTTTACATCCTTACAAGGGAAGATGACACTTGTAACTCTTGAAAAATGTATCTTTATTATGACATTTTTCAGGGGTATACATAGACACAGGGCCAGGATATAAGTTGACTTATGTGATGAAAAAAAATTTAATTAAAAGTGATAAGTAGTAAAAAGGTATTGTACTGGTAAAAGAGGAAAGGATGAAGCCAAAGAGGATAAATTACATCACATTAAGAGACACAAGAAGGAGAGGAAAGGGGAAAGTAAGGTAGGGGAAAATGGAAAGAAAAGGGAGGCAACTGACGGAAAAGAGGGCAGATTGAGGCAGGTAGTGATCAAAAGTAAAATTCTAGTGAGGAGGGAAAGGGAGAAAGGGGAGTAAAAAGCATAAATGGTGGGGTGGGATAAGATGGAAAGAAAGACACAGATAGTGAACATAATTGTGGTTGTGAATGGTTTGAATTCTCCCATAAAATGGAAGCAGATAGCAGAGTGGATTAAAAACCATACTCTTACAATATGTTACTTACAAGAAACACACTTCAAGCAGAGGCTGAACATACACATAGGGTAAAGGTAAAAGTCAGGAGTAGAATATATAATGCCACAGTTGACCTTAAAAGAAGTAGCAATTCAGAAATTAGACAATGCAAAAGCAAAAATAGATCCAATTAAAATGGATAAGAAAGTAAACTAAATCCTGCCAAAAGGTATCATAGACAATGAAATAATATCATTACTAAATATATATACACACAAAGTGGTATAGAATCCAGATTCTTAGATGAGAAGTTAAAGAAGGTACAGGAAGAAATAAACAGCAAAACTATGTTAGTGGGTGATCTCATCCTTCTCCTCTCAGAACTAGCTAAATCTATCCACAAAATTAACAAGAAGTTAAGGAGATGAATAGAATTTTAGAAAAGTTAGATGTAGTAGACCTCTGGAGAAAATTGAATGGGATAGAAAGGAATACGCCTTTTTCTCAGTGCTGTGTAGTACCTAAAGAAAAAAATTGATCATATATTATTAGGGCAATGAATCCTCATAATCCAGTGCAGAGAGGCAAAAAGGTGATGATAGAGCATCCTAGAGCATCAAACAAAAAAAATTCTTGAAATAATAAATTACTTTAGCAAAATTATAGGATATAAAACACACCCACTGTAATGGTAATGAATTTAATTTTGAAGACCCCGTTTTGTTAAGTCAAGTAAGCAGTTACTTAGCCCTAATCAAGCCTCTCTGAAAGAGGCAGAAGATGTGAACTCTATCTCTTGTTGCTGACATAACATGAAGGGTTGGGCTGAAACAGGAAGCCAGTCCCCTCTGTGTGTGTGTGTGTGTGTGTGTGTGTGAGAGAGAGAGAGAGAGAGAGAGAGAGAGAGATAGAGAGAGAGAGAGAGAGAGTGTATGTGTGTGTGTGTGTGTGTGTGTGTGTGTGTGTGTGTGTGTGTATAAGAAAAGCCCCAGAGAGGCAGAATCAGAATTTTCTTCTGATGGAGGAAGAAGAATCTTCTTCTGACAAGCTGCTGGTGGAAGAATCCTGGAGACAGAAGCCAGGAGAGGGAGAAGGGGAGGTGGGGAGATGGGGAGACTGAGAGAGGGAGAGATTCTTTCAGCAACATCAGGAAGCTGAGCCTCTACAGCTGACTGATAACTGAGGTGGAGTTTTCTTGAGACCAGAATCTGGTGAAGGCTGAAGTTGCTGCCAAGAAGGCTGCCTGGAAGGCTGAAGTTGTTGCTGTTGCCTGGAAGGCTGAGATTTCTTCTAGGTCCTAGGGCCAGCCCAACTGCTGGAAGACT
This sequence comes from Pseudocheirus occidentalis, assembly GCA_028646575.1. Classification (NCBI taxonomy): domain Eukaryota; kingdom Metazoa; phylum Chordata; class Mammalia; order Diprotodontia; family Pseudocheiridae; genus Pseudocheirus; species Pseudocheirus occidentalis. Next base: position 61,700,408 of record CM053601.1, read on the forward strand.
GAAGAAGCATGACCAGGATGCTAAGACTCTGTTTTTTTGTGGCTTGTTTGATCCTTGAATTCTCAGGAACAGACATTTTGAAGGTTTTGGGAGGTGCTAGACCCTGTGAACTTCAGTGTATAGCAGGAAGTACCTGGGGTATTGGACAAGGAACTGGGAGCTGTCTGCTCTATATCTATCTGTCTGTTCTCTGTCTCTTGTTGAGTCACAAATTCTTTGCTTCTCCCTAAATCTGATAGGTACAATATTTCTTGCTGTCCCAGTTTGCTTATCATATCAGCCTTGACATCTAAATCATGTACCTATTTTTGCTTTCTTTTGGTATATAGTGTAATATGTTAGTCTATGCCTCATTTCTGCTATACTATTTTCCACTTTTCCTAGCACATTTTCTCTAATAGTGAATTCATATCTCAGAAGCTGGAGTCTTTGGGTTCATGAAAGAGTTGATTACTATAGTCATTGAATACTGTGTCTCATGTACCTAACTTGCTGAACTGATCTACCACTTTATTTCTTGGATGATTGCTGCTTTATAATAAACTTTAATATGACTAGGCCACCTTCCCAAGCATTTCTTTTGATTAATTGCCTTGATCTTCTGGAGCTTTTGTTCTTCCAGATTAATGCTATTATTTTTTCTAGCTCTATAAAATAGATTTTTTGGTAATTTGATTGGTATGGCACTGAATAAGTAAATTAATTTAGGTAAAATTGTAGTTTATGTTAGGTTGGCCTAAACATGAGCACTCATATTTTTCCAATTATTTAGATATGACTTTTCTTGTGTCAAAACTGTTTTGCAATTGTAGTCATATAATTCCTGGATTTTATTGGGAGGTAGACTCCCAAATACTTTATAAGGCTAGAGTAATTTTAAATGGAATTTCTCTATCCCTTGCTGTTGGGCTTGGTTAGTAACATATAGAAATGTCAATGATTTATGTGAGTTTATTTTATTTCCTGAAACTTTGCTAAAGTTGTTTATTATTTTAAGTAGTTTCTTTTTCCTTGTTTCTCTAGGATTCTCCAAGTAATCCATAATATCATCTGCAAACAGTGATAGCTTTGTTTCTTCTTTGCCTCTTCTAATTCTTTGCATTTATTTTTCTTCTCATTGCTAAAACTAATATTTCTGGTACAATATTGAATAGCAGTGATGATAATAGGTATCCTTGTTTCACCCCCTATTATATGGGAAATATTTCTAGTTTTTCCCATACAGATAATGTTTGCAGATGGTTTTAGGTAGATGCTACATATTTTAAGAAAGACTCTATTGATTCCTATGTTTTGCAGTGTTTTTAATAGGAATGGATGTTTCAACTACTGAGATAATCATATAATTTCTGTTAGTTTTATTGTGGTTCTTATCATTTATGCTGATAATTTCACTAATATTGAAGTAGCACTGCATTTCTAGTATCAGTCCTACCTGGTCAGAGTGTGTTATTTTCATAATAAGTTCCTGTAATCTCTTTGCTAATATTTAACTTACAATTTTTTGCATCTATATTCATTAGGGAATTTGGTCTGTAATTTCCTTTCTTTGTTTTGACACTTCCCAGCTTAGGTACCAGTACCTTATTTGTATCATAAAATGAATTTGGAAGGACTCCATCTTCACGTATTTCCCCCAAAAATTTGTTTGATAAAATTCACTTGTGAATCCATCTACATCTGGGAAATTTTCCTTAGGAAGTTCATTGATGGCTTGTTCATTTTTTTGGTCTAAAATCAGATTAATGTTACTTTAGGTAATTCATATTTTTGCAAATATTCATCTATTTCACTAAGACTGTCAAATTTATTGGCATACCATTAGGCAAAATTTTTTCCTAATAATTGTTTTAACTTTCATTGCTGGTGAAGTCAGCCTTTTTATTTTCAGCAGCTGAAATTTGATTTTCTTTCTTTTTTAAATCAAATTAATCAAAGATTTATTTATTTTCTTTTTTTATAAAAGCAATTCTTAGCTTTATTTATTAGGTCAATAGTTTTCTTAATTTCAATTTAATTAGTTTCTCCTTTGGCTTTCAGTATTTCTAATTTGGTATTTAGTTGGGGATTTTTGATTTGTTCTTTTTCTAGCTTTTTAGTTGCATGCCAAATTCACTGATCTCTTCTTTCTCTACTCTATTCATGTAAGCACTAAGAGATATAAAACTTTCCCCAAGAATCATTTTTGCTGCATCCCAGAAATTTTGATATGTTGTGTCATTATTGTCATTCTCTTGGAGAAAACTATGTTTCTATAGAAAACTATGTGTGTATAATTTTTTGGTCGACTAATTAATTTTTAGGGCTATATAATTTAGTTTCCAATTATATGTAATTTTTATTGCAGCATGATCTGAAAAGGATGTATTTAATCATTCTGCCTTTCTGCATTGGTTTCAGAAGTTTTTAAAAATTGTACATGGTCAGTTTTTGTCTATGTTCCATGTTCCACTGAGAAAATGGTATATGCTCCATTCAGTTTTCTCCCAATATTGACCATATCTAAATTTTCTAAAATTCTACCCATTTCCTTACCGTTTTTCTTCTTTACTTTGTGGTTAGATTTATCTAGTTCTGAGAAGGGGAGGTTGAGTTCCCACTAGTTTAATTTTGCTGTCCATTTATTCCTATAACTCCCTCAAGTTCTCTTCTAAGAAATTGGAGGCTACATGGTGGCTAGGTGGATCAATGAATAGAGCACTGTCCTGGAGTCAGGAAGACCTGAGTTCAAATCTGGTCTCAGACACTTAACAATTACTAGCCATGTGACCTTGAGCAAGTCACTTAACTCCAATGGCCCTGCCTTCTGCCCTCCAAAAAAAGCTAAAAATATCCCAGAAATTGGATACTATACCATTGGCTCATACTTTTAGTCATGATATTATTTCATTTTCTATGATACCTTTTAGCAATTTCCTTCTTTATCTCTTTTAATTTGGTCCATTTTTGCTTTTGCTTTTTTTAAGATCAGGACTATTATCCCCTCCACTTTTTTTTTTACTTTAGTTGAGTCAATATATTCTGCTCCACTCTTTTACCTTTACCCTGTGTGCATACTTCTATTTCAAGTGTGTTCCTTGTAAACAACATATTGTAGAATTATAGTTTTTAATTTACTCTGCTATCCATTTGTGTTTTATGGGAGAGTTAATCCCATTCACCTTCATAATTGTGATTGTTATTTATGTCTTTCTCTCCATCCTATCCCCATTTCATTTATGCTTTTCTTTATCATTTCTAACTTTCCCTCCCCACTAGAGTTTTGCTTTTACCATCACATCCCTCGATCTGCCCTCCTTTATATACCCAATGTCTTTTTCTTTCCCCTTTCCCCTCTTCCTGCCTATAGCGCAAGTTAGATTTCTATACTTAAGTATGTTATTCCCTCTTTGAGCCAAATCTGATAAGCGTAAAATTTAAACAATTTTCATCTCCCTCCCTTCTTTCTCTCTACTCTGTCTTTGTACCTCTTCATATGATATGATTTACCATTTTCTGCCTCATCCTTTCTTCATCTCCCTTTATAATCCCTTTTCACCAGTCAGTTTTTTTCCTCATTACATCAAAGTCACCTTGAACTCAACATCTCTGTCTATGTTTATTCCTTAATAATGTAATGATAAAGTTCTCAAGACTTATATGTATCATCTTCCCATGTAGAGATATAACAGTTTGCCCTTACTGAATAACATTATTTTCTTTCCTGTTTCCCTTTTATACACCTCTCTTGAGTCTTGTATTTGAACATCAAATTTTATGTTGAACTGTGGTGTTTTTGTCAGGAAAGTCTGGAATTCCCATATTTCAATGAGTACCCATCTTCTCCCCTGAAAGATTATGCTCAATTTTACAGGGTTGTTGATCCTTGATTGTAATTCAAGCTCTTTTGCCTCATAGCATGTTATAGTCCAAGCTTGCTGATCTTTTAATGTATGAGCTACAAGGTCCTGTTAATACTGATTGTAGTTTCATGTTATTTGAATTGTTTCTGTCCACTTGTAGTAATTTCTCTTTGACCAAAAAGTTTTTGAAATTTGGCTACAATATTCCTTGGCATTTTCAATTTGGGATCTCTTTGAGGAGGTTAGCAATGGAGTCTTTTGATGAGTAATTTACCTTCTGGTTCTAGGATCTCAGGGCAGTTATGTTTTCCAGGTTCATTTTTGATCATGCCTCTCATATAGACCAACAATTTTTATATGATCTCTCCTGGATCTATTTTTCAGGTCAGTTGTTTTCTTTCCAATGAGATGTTTTATGTTTTCTTCTTCTTTTTCACTCTTTTGATTTTGTTTGACTGGTTCTTGATATCTCACAGAGACATTAACTTCTATATCCCTAATTCTTCTTAACAAATTTTTTCTTCCATTAGCTTTTGTATCTTCTTTTCCATTTGGCCAATTCTACTTTTAAATGGGTTGTTTTCTTCAGTGTTCTTCCCCCTCCCCATCCATTTCTTTAATTGTATTTCTTAAGGAATTGTTAAATTTTTCTTCTATTCTCTTATTTGACTTTTAAAATCTTTCTTGAGCTCCTTTAAGATGGCTTTTTGGACTTGAGATCAATTCATATTCCCTTTTAGGTTTCAGATTTGTGTATATTGACAACTTCAGAATTTGTGTTTTGATCTTCCCCATTACCAGATGCTTCTTCATTATTATTTTTTTCTTTGTTGCTTTTTGCTCATATTGTTTAAAGTTGATCTCTGAGAGTAGCTAGGTGGCACAGTGAACAGAGCACTGGCCCTGGAGTCAGGAGGACCTGAGTTCAAATCCAGCCTTGGACATTTACACACACACACATACTCATACTCTCTCTCTCTCTCTCTCTCACACACACACACACACACAAAACTAGCTTGTGACCTTTGGAAAGTCACTTAACCCCAATTTCCCCTCAAAAAATAAAGTTCATCTCTGCTTCTGGGGCATAGGGTGCACTGTCCCAGGCTTCTTGTGCTTGGGACCAAGGGCCTGGTTACTACTCTTGTCTGCTAAGACCTCAGGTTCAGGCAGTTGGAGACTGGTAGCTTGCCTGGTACTGAGCTAGAGCTGGTGGTGCTGTCTAGTGTGTGCCTGGTGTTGGTCCCTGCCTGCTCCACCACCCAGGGACTCAGGATTTCCAACTGGTTTGCTGAGGTGCGGCTTTCTGCCAGCTTGCTGGGATGCCTTTTTCCTATACTTGTCTACTTTCAATGACAGCTAAAAGGATCTTTCCATTAATTCCCCTGGCCTCCCAAGCTAAAAGGCTATTTCATCTCATCATTCTGTTGGCTTTACTTTTTCAGAATTTTTCCTGAGGCAATATTCTCTGGGTTTTTAAAGATCAGGGAAGTTGAGAACAACTTACTGCTTACTCTACCATCTTGGCTTCTGGAAGTCAAAATATCTGACTTTTATACACTCTATCTGTGGGCTGATAGCTCCAGGAGCAACTGCTGCCACTGCCACTGGTGTTGATTCAGTCTCTCCAAAAACCTGCTCTTGGCTCACTATGACTGTGACTATATTGACACACTCTGTGCTGGACTATGTTTTTCTCTCACCCAGTTCTGACAGACCCCTCCTTTGATCTTCTAAGTTGTTTCTGGTGTCTGTGGGCTGAAAAATCTGAAACCACCACTACTTCCTGGGATTTAGTTCCCTAAGTTCTGCTTCAGCTTTCTGAGGCTGGGCCTGTGCTTGTGCATCCTGTGTTAGACTGCCTTCTTCTTTCAGCCAGGTGTAACAGACCATTCCCTTTCAACCTTCCAAGTTCTCTTGAGATGGAAATATACCTCTGTCTCTTTTTGGGTTTTGCCACTCTAAGATTTTTTCAGAGTCACTTTTTAAATTCCTTACTTTCACTATGCTATCATGTCTCCTCCCCCCAATATTTACTGTTTTAAAAGAAGATGAATGCTTATGATGAAGGAAGCAATCTAACTTTTCCCTGAATTAGAGAGACACAGGTGTACTGAAACCATGACAGCACATAGACAGTCATTCTTGAAATCTTTGAGCAACACAGCATTTACTACTCATAGAAAAGTGCAGATGGACCAAAGGAAAAATAAAACTGGATTAAGCAATTCCCAGATATTCCCTCCAAAAATGTGTGGAGTCTTTCCCCATACAAAGTCTCAGTTTGGTACATAGGTCAAGATAAACGAGCGGAGAAAAAATTAAAAATCATCTCACCATAAAAACTATTATGGTGACAGGAAAACTAATGACAAACACTGAAGAGAGTGATTTCCCCAATCATCATGAAACAAAATTTCAAAAATAAAACAAAACTTGGAGACATATTCAATAAAAATTATAGGAAGAAATGAGCTTTAAAAATGCATAGTTATATGCCAGAGCAAAAAAGAAGGAAAATAATTAAAGCTATGAAAAATTAGTCTATAAGTGTTAATTACTTAAACAAACAATAATGAGGATAAATCAAGCACATAATTGAATCAATTCCAACTTGACTTGTTTAAGTTAACCATTCACATCTTAAAAAATGGAAGGTAAATAAAAGAACAGATATGGACACAAAATACCATTTCGTAAGAAAATTTAACTTAAATCAATTACATAAAACCAAAATATCCTAAAAACTATTAAAGATAGCAAAAACTCATCTCTTTCCTAGAGCAATCATAGACAATCAGAGAGAAAACATAGTTTTAGAACATTAACTACATCTTACAATGGAAGATTATGATAAAACATTATGAACAATATCTCATAAAAAAGCCAAAAAAACTGGGGGAAAGAGAGATGAAATAGAATTATAGTTTTATGTCAATAATATGAAGGGGCACTTAGAAAACTTCAGGAAAAGGTAGAGAACTCTCATTTAAAATCCTTACAAACTATGGGTGTCCATTTGCCAACACACAGATGAACTACATTAATGCTAACATAAAAATTCCTTACACAAATAAATACCTAAATACTTGCAGAAATATTAATTGTTCATGGGTAGTGTAGGCACGTATAATTAAAAATGGTAAGGTGACCCAAATTTATCTTTTCAGTGACATATCATATTATTAAAATGTTAATTTTGCAGAATTAGAAAAATAATGAAATTCATCTAGAAGAATAAGAGGTCAAGAATGCTGAGTTTTAGTGAAAAAACAACAGGAGTTAAGCAGGGCTAGCAGAACTAGATCTAAAACTATAATACAGAGCAATAATTATCAGAATTATTTGTTATTAACTGAAATAAAAGTTAACCAATAGAATAGTTAAGTATATAGTGTACACAATCAAATAAACATGATAATTTCATGTTTGATAAGCCCAAAGACCCTAATTATCAGGTAAGAATTCTCTGAGAATGCCTTCTAGGAAAACTTAGAAAGCGGTCTGGTAGAAACTAGGTATAGAGCAGCATATGTACCAAGATAAACTCTAAATAGATAGATAATGTAGAAATAAAAGGTGATATAGACAGATTACAAGAGCAAGGAAGAAATTACTTTTAATATCTATGGATAGGAGAAGAGTTCTTGAAGAAATATAGGATAGAGAAAATTGCAGTTCATAATATGGATAATTTTGATTATGTAAAACCTACCCCCCCAACAGAACAAATGAAAATAAAATCATAAGGGAAAAAAGATAACTGGAGAAGAACTTAGAAATGCATTTCTCTGATAAGGACAATGTTGCCAAATTATTTATAGAATCAATTAAAATATATTAGAGCCACACTTCCAACTCATACATGGTCAAAGGATATGAACAGACAATTTTCTAAGGAAGGCATCCAAGCTATCAATAACCATACAAAACCTTATAAATCACACACAAAGAAATGCAAATAAAAGCAACTCTGAGCTTCCTTCTCAACCTCCCCTCATGAGATCAGTAAAGTTAACAGAAAATCCAAATGCAAGCTTCAGAAGAGTTGTGAGAAAAGCGATGAACATTAATGCATGGTTGCCCAATTTGTGAATTGGTCTGGCCATTCTGCCAAAGAATTAAAAACTATTCCCCAAAATGTTACTGAAGTGTTCATATATTTTGATGCAGCAGCACCATTTCTAGACCTATAATAATAAATTAAAGACAAAACTAATCAATAGGTACAAAAATATTTATAGTTCTTTTTATTGTAGTGGTAAAGAACTGGAAATTGAGGAGATACCTATCAATTGGAGAATAGCTGAATAAATTCTGGAATATAAATGTAAAAAGTTCTGTTGTGGTATAAGAAATAGATGAAGATGATGGTTTTAGAGACAGCTGTGTACATTTAGCAGAACCTGAACTATTTATAGAACAACAATTATGTAAAGACAAAATTAAAAAAAATTTTTTTGGAGGAAGAAAGGCAGGACAATTGGGGTTAAGTGACTAGACCAAGGTCACACCATTGGTAAGTGTTAAGTATCTGAGGCTGGATTTGAACTCAGGTCCTTCTGACTCCATGGCCAATGCTCTATTCACCACACCACCTAGCTGCCCCAAAGACAAAAAGTTTGAAAGAATTAAGAACTTTGATTAAAATGATTAATCAGAATTCCAGAGGCTCCATATTGAAATATTTTATCATCTATGTAATGAAGAGGTAATGAATTCATTGTATAGATTAAGAAGCATTGTACATGGCCAACATGTTTTGCTGGATTATGCGTATCTCTAATATAGAAGTTGAAATGTCATAAAAGAAAGGAAAAATAAGAGAGCATAGCTAGATCAGACCACATACAAAGAAATGAAATCTATGCCGCAGGTGACAGTTTGTGAAATGTTCTAGGATTGATTTCTAAAGTATATAAGAGAAGGAAGATATCAAAGATATGGGGAAACATCTTCAACTTTATTAGCCACTAAACAAAGGAGTCCAAGACAATGAAATAACTGCAGAAACATGTCTACTTTTTCATCTCCATGAAATCTTTAATAAAACTATATTAATTGAGAACACCTTTTATTAAAGTTTAATAAGGTAGCAGGCAGGTTTTCATAGGCCTTATTTTTTTTTAGCATGAAATTACTTTATATTGAAATTGTTGATTCACACATATAGGACAAGAATCTACTATATTTTTTTTCCTGTAAAAACTATTTGATTGAGTGGTTAGGGAAAAAAAGTCCTGAAATTCTTGTGCATATATCAGAATTATAGATGATTCCTTAAAATATATGGCAGGAAAAAATTGTTTAATCTTAGAATTTTAGAGTTCCAAAGGACTTTTTAGCCATCTAATTCAAACTATATCCTGTTCCCCAACAATCTCCCACAATTAGAAGGCCAACAAATGATTATCCAACCTTAACTAGGACACTTCAAATGAGAGGAATACAGTATGTTTCAAGACAATTTCCTTTACTTTTCGATAGCTCTAATTGCTATCAAGTTCTGTTTTATTCTTCAGATGGAGCCTAAATCTGCCTTTAAAGAAATTTCACGATTTTTCCTGGGTTTTGCTAGAACAAGTTATTCCCTGTTCCATGTGATAGCTTTTCAATATTTGAAAACAACTCTCTTATCCTGCAAAGCTTCTATTCTCAAAGCTAAAATCCCAAAGTTCCATCCATTTATTTCTCCTTTGGCATGAGCGCAAAGCATTCACTATTCCATTGAATCTCCTGTAGGAGCTTTTCAGCTAACCAATATCAAAGATAACATGTATTCCCCAGAACTTAACATAATACTCTAGATGTGGAAGGATTAGGATAGGGCAGTAGAGGGACTATTATTTCCGTATTCTCTTAAGGAAGCCTAACACCACCTTAGATACATGAATACCTAGAAAAATGGGGCAAAAATGAAAAAAAAATGCCTGCAGTAAAGAATTAGATGAAAAATAGCTTAGAGAAGAAAGTGTCATATATGTCAAGCAATAGACTATCTGAGAATCATAATGGACCAAACAAATAAGTAATTTAATGAGAAAGAAAGTAATATTAGAGTAAAATCAAAATATTGGGGAAAAATAATATTAGAAATCTAGTAAAAATAATGACCTGGAAATCTCATCAAGGAGACCTATTTTAAGTATCACTGGACTCCTAAAAACCCTGATTTAAAAAAGTTTACATACTACATTAAATAAGTCATAAATGAGATGTACCCCCAAATTATTGGAACTGGTGTGCCAAGTGAAAAAAAAACAAAGCAAAACAAAACAAATACCAAACCCCCCCAAAAATCCAGAGTCAGGGTGGGGAAAACTAAAAAATAAATATATGAGGAAAGAGTAGTCAGAAACAAAATAAACTCACTCTTCTTGAAAGTAGAATTAAAAGAAAAACAAAAACAAAAACAAATTAAGAAACTGAGTGTGCCCAAATAATGGGAAATGAGTGAACAAATATGTATTATGTATATTTATATATACAAATATATACATATGTATAACAAATATATATATGTATACACACATATATGTATGTATATGTATGTATGTATATAAAAGTAAGGAAATATTACACCATAAGAAATGAGAAAAGAGGGGGAGGAGTCAAGGTGGCAGCCTAGAAGCAGGTGAACTCTGGAGATCCCACCATAACTACCTCAAATCCCTATAAAATATGACTCTAAGCAATTTTTAGAGCTCCAAACCCTACAAAATGACAGAGAAACAATGGGGGCAGCCCAGCAGGTGTGACAGGAAGAGCTCATCATAGAGTGCTGGGACCTGAGCATATCCCGGCCTGAAATCATGGCTTATTGGCCCCAGGACCCCCCTCTCCCCCCGTCATAAGAAACAAGGACAAAGTGAAAGGCCAGTGGAACTCTAAGTAGGCTAAATTTTGTGGAGAAAAGAGGGACGGCTGCCTGCCCCCAGGGCAAGAAAGCAGCAGAAGTGGTGATCCTGCAGCCACCTCCACATACCTGCTTCAGAGCTTGCAGCCTGCATATTGCAGGGGAGCCAAGATATCATTCAGAGGCTAAGTGCTCTTGCCTTAACCTGCCTAGGTCAGGACCACAGTCTTGGGTGGTGGTCCTGAGGTACATTTTCAGTGAGCCAAAGCTGGTGGGGGCTGCAAAGACAGTGCTTCCTAATAGCTCCAGCAGCTGTGAAAACCCCAAGGATTTGGGACAAAGCTCTCCACTCTGGAAACAGAGTTCTACTGTAGCACAAAAATCAAATCAATTGATTAGCAATATGAGCAGGCAAAGGAAGCTAACCAAGCTCAGCAATCCAACTTTAGATTCCTTTTTGGGGGACAAAATGGATCAAAGCATGGAACAGGAGGAAAACAACATAGTCAGAACTCCTGCACCAAAAACTTCTAAGAAAAATATTAGCTGGTTACAGGCCATAGAGGATCTTAAGAAGGATTTTGAAAACCAAATAAGAGAAGTGGAGGAAAAATTGGGAAGAAAAATGAGAATGATGCAAAAAACAATCATGAAAAGAGAGTCAACAACCTGACTGAAGAAAATAACACCTTAAGAATAGATTAACTCAATGGCAAAAGAAGCCCAAAAGCCAATGAGGAGAAAAATGCCTTAAAAAATTGAATTTGCCAGATGGAAAAAGAATCTCAAAAGCTCACTGAAGAGAGTAATTCTTTCAGAGTTATAGTGGAGCAAACGAAACAAATGACTTTATGAGAAATCAAGATGCTATTAAATCATTCCAAACAAATGAAAAAATAGAATGCAATGTGAAATATCTCCTTGAAAAAAGCCACTGACCTAGAAAATAGACCCAGGAGAGACAATTTAAAAATTATTAGATTACCTGAAAGCCATGATCATAAAAATAACCTAGAAATCATCCTTCAAGTAATTCTCAAGGAAAATTGCCCAGATATTTTAGAACTAGAGGGCAAAATAGAACTTGAAAGAATTCACCAATCACCTCTTGAAAAAGATCCCAAGGGGCAGCTAGGTAGTGAAGTGAATAGAGCACCAGCCCTGGAGTTAGGTGTATATGAGTTCAAATCCAGGCTGAGACACTTAACACAAATAGCTAGCTGTGTGACCTTGGGCAAGTCACTTAACCCCCAAAGCCCTCCAAAAAGCAAAAAAAAATCCCAAAAAGAAAACTCCTAAGAATGTTATAGCCAGGTTCCAGAGTTTCCAGATCAATGAGAAAATATTACAAGCTGCCAAGAAGAAACAATTTGAATACTATGGAAATACAATCAGGATAACCCAGGATCTAGCAGCTTCTACATTAAGGAATTGAAGAGCCTAGAATATGATATTCTGGAGATCAAGGGAGCTAAAATTAAAACCAAGAATCAGCTATTCAGCAAAATGGAGTATAATGTTTCAGGGGAAAATATGGTCATTCAGTGAGGTTAAGGACTTTCAAACACTCTTGCTGAAAAAATCAGAACTGAATAGAAAATTTGACATTCAAATACAAGAAGCATGAGAAGGTAAATGGAAAAGAAATAATAAAGAACTTATCAAGTTGGACTATTTACATACCAACATGGAAAAATAATAATTGTAACTTATGAAACTTTTCTCAGTATGAGGACAGGTGAAGAGAATATAAATGCACACACACACACACACACACAGAATGGGGTTAATCACCTAATATAGAAGAGGCAAAGGATAACCATTACAATGGAGGGGGAGAACAGAAAGACAAAATGGAATGGGTCAACCTTACTCTCATCGGATTTGGCTTAGGAAGGGAATAACATATACTCTAAATTGGGCATCTTGCCCTACAGGAGAGTAGTGGGGGGAAGTAATGAAAGGGGGGATGCTGGAGGGGAGGACAAGGTCGGGGTGAAGGGTTGTTAGAAGCCCACACTTTTGTAAAGGAACAGGGACAAAGTAGAGAATAGAACAAAACAGGAGTCAGGATAGGTAGGAGGGAAATATAGTCAGTCTTTCACAATATGTCCATTATGGAGATGTTCTGTGTAACTACACACATACAGCCTATATTGAATTGCTTGTCTTTCCAGTGGGGGAGGGTGACAAAGGAGGAAGGTAAAGAATCTAGAATTAAAATTCTATAATCAAATCTTAAAATACACACACATATATGTATATATATACATATATATGTATATATGCATATATTATTATTGTTATTGTTGTTGTTATCATCATTATTTATATGCAACTGGGAATTAAGATATATAGGCACTGGGCTAGAGAGATCCATCTTGCCCTACCAGAAAGTCAGTGGGGTGACAGGGGACAATGTAGGAGAGATCAGATTGATGGAGGGGCTTTACAGGGAGATTGCTGTTTTGGAGTGATGGGTAGGGGAAAGATGGGGAGAAAATTTGTAACTCAAAATCATATGGAAATGAATTACAAACTAGAAATAAACAAAAGTAAAACAACAACAACAACAAAGAAATAACAAAAGTGACCATTTCAGAGAAACCCGAATAGTACAAACTTATGTACAGTCAAATAAACAGAACCAGGAGAGCAGCTTTATATGGGCAACAACACTATCCACTTTTCTTTTGCAGCTGTGGTTTGAACTTCATAGAACAAGATGACCCTCTAGGAGAAGTTGATCATAAAGAATCTCTTTGTCATGCTTTAACTCAATCTTGGATTCTCAATATCTTGCCAACTCCCTTAGCTTCTGGTTGGAGAATTGGAGGGTAGAGAGCTAAAGTCCTCCAAAAGCTTATAGAAATCAGAATCTGGACTCACTCTCTACCTTCCATCAGCATCTCTGCTTGGCTTAAACTTCACAGAAAAAAATTATTCCCTGGTTTACCTCCCTTTTCCCACTTTCTTTTGGGTGTTGTCTCCCATTAGATTAAAAGTCCCTTGAGACGAGAACTATATTTTCCTCACTTGTATATCTAGTGCTTAGCACAATGCCTGGCATACAGTATGTGCTTAATAAATGTTTATTCAATTGAACATTAAAATTTTTTGAGAAATTTAGTAACTCATCAATAATCAACTGTGTTTTCCAAAGGTTCTATGAAGAAACAACTTATCCCTTACTCCCAGAGGGTGATGGACTAGAGTGCAGAAGGAGACCTGAACTTTTGGGTTATGTTCATTCTCACTCATTACAAGGGTTTATTTTTCCCCTATCAATTTTTAGGTAGAAGGAAGGGATTGGAGGATAGATGGAGTAAGCATTTATGGTATTAAAAGAAAAAAAAGATCACCATTGAAACATTTAAAACTAGATGGTCAGAAGGAAATACATAAAACAGCTTTGAAAGTATTGTGTGGAAATGATTACATTTATATGTATTTTTTAAAAATAAGTGACATGAAATACAGATTCATTATTTTATATACAAACATTTTGTGTTTTGCTGTACATAGGGAAATACTCAATTAAAATATATTATTCATCTATATGGAGTTGATTTGTACATATTTTTTTAATTTGAGAGATCACAGGCTGGGAAATACATTGAGTAAGCAAAACACTGACATATTCAAGAAAATATTAAGAAATGTATGTATTATGAATGGAAATTTTAAAAAAGAAAATGATACTTATTAAGCATTTACTATGTGCAAAACATGATGCTAAGCAATGAGGATTTAAAAGGAAAAGTATAGATAGTAACTGTCCTCAAAGGGCTCATATTCTCATGGGAGAGAAAGCATTTATGAAAGAGTTCAGCTGTAAGTTATTTGGAATGGCTCTATGATCTTTATGGTGCAACAACAATGGATGATAATATATCTTCTTTAATTTCATTTCCATTTCTAAGAAAAAAAATTCAGTGCCAATTTCTGAACCATTTGACAGTGTCCCAGATTTAGTGGTGGATCTTTAGTAGTTGTAGGTCCTGAGGAGCTGGGAGCTTCAGCACCTGCAAAAGCAGTTCTCAGGTCTTATGTGAGCTACTTTCCAGAATGATTGTTGGAAACAGATTGGTATCAGTCTCAGAGGCATTGTTTTTCTTAGGGATCTGGGGCTTACCTGCCCATGGTAAGTAGTAGTGCCAAGGAAGATAAGCCCTTTTCTGCATGAGGACTACTCCTCCAATGATGGCTTGTTGGTAGTGGTAACAGATTGTGATAGGCTAGAAGCAGAGCTTATATAGTATAAGGGGCTGTACTCTTCCTAGGGCACAAATTCAAGGTCTTAGCCTTCCTCAATAAGGATGTAGTGGTGGTTTGATTCTCTGGGTATATGTAACCCTCCTTTTTCTCCCTCAGGATGATTTTCTGCTTCAGCTATGGTTGAAAAAATATTACAACATATTATTAGACAGCTTCTTTCATGTGTTATGGAAAAAGCAGTAATTTTAAAAGGCTGAATAATGTCCACATTCACAATTAGCTGGAGCACACAAAAATAGCAGCTGCCATTTATTTTAAAGATAAAGAAAGGGAAGCATGTGCCCATGCTTTTACATGAATGAGCCCACATATGTGCACACACACAGAGTCTAATGTGCCCATTGTGTAAAGTAAGTCAGTTTAAGTGAATAAATTTAAATGACAACCAGCAACAGCAACAAGAGCAATAGATAGGCATACTGTTTACAGAGTAAGGTGAAAACCTGGATTTCAACCCTGTTTGGAGACACATACTGGCTGTGAAAATCTATTGCTATGGTTCTTTCACTCAATGTAACTATAACCTAGGGGAATTAACTTGTTTTGGTAGAGGGAGTTTCCTCATTGGGAATTTGCTATAGCAATGAAATATAACAGGTCTAGATAATAGCAGGTGATGTTCGTAGAACATTTTTAAAGTTTGTAAAACTTTTTATTTAAATTACCACATTTTGTATTCACAATAATTGGGTAAGTTAGATTATTACAAAAGTCTAGAGAGCAGCATTTGGGCTTGGTTATTTTGGGACAATTGGCTCAATTTTATCTTTTGAAAAAATTCTTTGTTATAGTGGATGATTGCACTGGGAAAGAGAGGTATATATTTAAAAGTAAAGGTGATAGAAGTACTGAGGACAAAAAATAAAAATTGAAAATAAAAAAGTAGGATGTTATAATGCAACATTGAACACATCTATTTTTCAGTTGTATTGCAGCACATAAAAACAGAAAAAAATTAGCTTTCCTATCACCTCATTAAGTTGGTTAATTTACATTGTGCAAGTTGGTTGGATTAGTAGAAATTTCTAAGTCATGGAGCATTTAAAAAGGGAAAACAGATTTTATCTATACTCCCCTCCAGCATCTTGGGGATAGATCAACACTAATAAGTGCATTTGGGATTTATGTAAGACAAACTAAAGAAACACATGAAATCTAACACTTTTGATAGGGAATACCATTTTCAAATATATTACTATACCAAAGTCTTTTAGAAATTTTCATAATACATAGAGCAAATAACTGACAGATAGTATCCAGTGAATTCACCTCAAGCAACCAGTTTTCATGTTGCTTTCATGGAGGTGTTTTTAAATTAAAGTTCAAAGAGAATGATATTTGAGTATTCTTGAAGGTGGGTACTCAAGACAGCAGGATTCCTGCTGGAGGTGATCCTTAGCACAGGTTCCATTGGCCACATGCCAATGAAAACAAATGCAAACAGCTCTAGCTTCTGTCAGGTATTGTATTAAATGCCAATCCCCTCTGCACCTCTGCCTGCTTACCTAGTGAGAGTAGAGAAAAAGCAGAAGAATCCAAAAAGAATCCAAAGTTTTATTGAGTACCTCCCCTGAAACTGGAGAAACCCAGTTCAAATTTAGACTCAGAAAACCACTAAAGGCAAATACTGCAATGGCTAAAGAAAAGTTAAAAAGCAATGAACTTTACCTACCCACCTTCCTAGTTGACAGGAGTCATAAATGCTTCCTTCTTGAGATTCTTTTTGGGTAGTTGGCTGCCTTAGCTCCTTTTTCAAAAGTCCTTCCATGAACCAGGAGGCAGAACAAACTGTTTATTTCTATTCTAGGCAGGTGTTTCCAGATAAATAATGAGGCAAGAAAGAAGGTTAATTTATTCTAGCAGGGTCAAGCTGTGTTGTTCTTTGGATATGGAACCCCCGCAGTAATAGATCCTTTTCCTTAGAAGAAGTAGGTACAGTACTCACCCCCACCTCCTCCAAATTAAAATAAAATTATGTAATAGAGAGTGCCATATTGAACTCTCTGGTGCTGAATAGATAAGGCATAAATATATATTAAAATGTGATTTTTCAGGTTAAAATAATACATTGATTGAAACTTTGAAATGAGGGAGACAACCACAGAGATCACCTAATGCTCTTAACCTGGGGGACCATTTTATTTTCACATTTTATTTCAGTTTTCATAACTGTATTTCAACATAACAGATTCCTTTGTGAACATTTGCATTTGATTTTAATAATTTAAAATATTATTATTTAAAAGAATCCACAAGATTTTCACTAGACTGTTGAAAGGACCGATACTCCCACCCTAAAAACTTAGAAGCCCTATATTTAACCTAATTCTTCATTTTACATAAGGAAAGTAAAGCCAAGAGAAGTTAAATGATATTTTTTAAATCATTCAGCAACTATACAAAATAAAAGTAAGACTCAAACCCAAGCCCCATGACTTCAGACTTAAAATATTTTTCACTTTACACAACTGGTCTTGAAAATAGATTCTATTATTCAAGGTGAAATTATTGAAACTGGATGCTTTACTTTTTTGGTATGAAAAGCAAGATTGGAAAATTTGAGACCTTGGGTATCAAAAAAAGAGAGCAGAACTGCCACACATGATGTGCGTGTCTATGTGGGTAGGGTGGGGCAGGTGATGGTGAAGAAAGTGGAATGTCATCCCTGTCTTAGTCAACAAGCATTCATTAAACAACTACTATGTGCCAGATTCTGTGCTAAGTGCTAGGGGTAAAGAACAGCAGCAAATAATTCAGCTCTTTAAGGAACCTCACAGTGGGTGTGGGAGTGAAGCTGAAATTACCTTGGAGGTTAGGGTCTGTTGAATAAGAGGTAGTTCAGACAAGACAGAATCTGAATCTTATTAAGGAGAGATCTGGGTTTTTTTATTCCTCTAATTTTCTGGAATGGGAAGACATCAAAGAAGGAAGTCCGTTTGAGAACAGTAACTACACATAGTGGGAAAGAAGAGAGATGGGGGTCAATGATCTCAAAAACCAATCTACATTTTTTAAAGTCAAGTCTCTGAGAGGACTCTGTTATTCAAATGACACAGCATAAATACTCTGAGTTCATTTATAGACAGTAATAGATCTGAGACCCTCATCTAGCTAGGAGAGTGAAAGGCAAGGCAAGGTTGATTTTTGAGGAAGGACTGGTAACTCACATTTCTAATTTCAACCAAAAATGGACTATCCCCATGCCGCTTGTGGAATCTTCAACACTCATTCTGCTATGGTAATTAAGGATGTACCCTTTACAGGCAGTTGGTCTAAGAAAAACTTTACCAATTATATGATTTGACTTAAAATCATCTGTTTACTTTAATCAGATTGTATTCTGTGTAATAAATCACATGCACAGCTTGGTATCACTTTTGGTACTTTTATATAATATGTATTATCCTGCTTAGCCTGATTTGTGTATTTTCTTATGCAAGTGATGCCCACTGAGATTTAGGAATGGCCATTTCATTAGGGCTATGTTTATTGCTCTTATTGTTCTCTCTCCTCTCTGTCTCTGTCTCTCTGTCTTTCTGTGTCTGTCTCTCTCTGTCTCTGTCTCTCCTGTCTCTCTCTTTGTCTCTCTCTGTCTCTCTGTCTCAGTCTCTGTCTCTGTCTCTCTCTCTCTCTCTCTCTCTCTCTCTCTCTCTCTGTTTCTCTCTCTTCCTATGGACTCATTATCAATATGTTTTGTTCCCTCTGTTCATATCTGAGTAAAATGCTAAATTTCACTTAGAAGTTGCTGAAAATAAAAATACATATTTCCCATTCAGTTTCACAAGCCCCCTTAAATCTGCCCATCTATTCTGGACCTATTTACTAGGTTAAGAAGCCTTGTATTAAATGATAATGCTGCCTGTAGAGATGGCAGTTTGACCACTGAAGTCAACTAGCAGATCATATCTAACTAGGCTGGTTTCATGTAGCTGAGAATACAACACATACTTGCTTCCAACAAAATGGTCACTGATCTCTTTCTGTTTTTTTGATCTAGTACTGATCCTTCTGCTCTAGAAATTGCAGCCCATATTTTGATAGTTTTACTGACCACCTCAGATGTAGTGGCTCTCCCTCACTGGTTCCCACTGTTCAACTTCTTCAACTTTATCATTCCCTCCTCACCTTACCCGGTAGTCTTCATTCTATACCATCAAACACTTTCTGCCCCAACTCATTAGCAGAGTTGGAAAAAAAGAATTGTACTTTCATTATAATTGCTCAGGTTCTTAAACTCTCACCTTTAGCTCATTTAGCCATTTAACTTTAATATTGCTTAATTAGGCATGAAGTTAAAGACTTAAAAATCTATTCTTCCAGAGAAGAAACACAGAATAAATTTGAATAGTATTTTATAGCCTCTCATTTTTTTTAACTTTCTACTGAAGAATTTAATTTCTACTGTGAAAAGATGCACATGAAAGGTCATTGTGAGGATTAAAATTACAATTATATTTGGTTGCTGAACAATGGCGACTTCCAAGGACTGATGGTCAAATATTGCTTCTACCTTGACTTAGGGGAGGTAGACTATGTGTGTTCTATGAGGCATACATTTCCAGACATCAACAACATATTGATGTTTTGTCTATTTATGAAAAGGGCCTTTTGAGTTTGGGGCTTGGGCTTGGCATTGGAAAAATCATTGGAAAATGACAAAGATGTTCAAATAAAGAAAATATTAAAATATTTAAAATTTGAAAAATGCATGTTCACAATTTTCCCAAGGTTTCAAATCATTATTTTCAGCATTTAAATCACCATTAAGTTATAAAATATGAAATAAAGATATACTTATTGAGGCTGATGAAAAACTAATGTTATTTCAGTGATAATGTAGAAAATGTGTAATTCTTCACACTTAATATCTTCATTTTAATTCAAGACACCAAGGAGTACAGAATGATAGCTTTAGATCTGAAAAGGACCTGGGGAGCCATCAAATCCATCTGTATCATTTTATAGAAGAAATTCAGCAATAATTTATTAAGTGCCCTGGAAAAGACACTTCTGCAGAGACTATAGGTACAAAGCCCCAGAAGTAAACAAAACAGTCTACCTTTGAGGAACTTACATTCTATTTATACTCTAAGTAGTAGACCCTATTTGTAATCTAATTCAAGTAGGAATAAAGCATTGAATGAAGAACATTGAGGTTTAATAATTAATGATTCATTCTAATTGCTAATTAGTATCATAATGATCTAATGTACTGTCATGATAAAATTTGTAAGATAGCACATAAAATTCATGATGAGGAATCCCAAAAGGAAAAAAAATGCTATTTTGCTCAGGGTTCTTCACTGTTATATGTCCAAATGGGGGCAATATGGTTACAAAATTATACACTAATGAAAAGTGCCCTTTCTCCAGGTAGAATAGAAGATGAGGATGGCTAAAAACAGATACCCTTTGTTACATGTAAAGATTATTTTAATAGTACTATTTTGTATGTATGTAGGTCTCATTTTCTAAGACTTCAGCACATTTTTACATAGATACAATTACCACCTTATTACTCTAGGACAAGGATAGTTACTCTGATCTCATCTTCTGCTGAAATACAAAGAAACAAAAGGTATTTTGATTGTCCTTTTCTTGTGCATGTGTCATATTCATAGGATTTTAGAGCAGGAAAGAGCCTCAGAGGTCATCCAGAATCCTCATTTAATAAATGAAGAAACTGACGCTTAGAAAGAATGGGTGACTTGTCCAAGATCACTTAGGTCAAATTTGTATCATGCTTGTTTTCATTCTTTGAATTGCAAAGGATACTGGGCCCATTGATGTGATGGCAGGAAAACTAGGCAAAGATTTTTAGCTCTATGCTTCCCCTTCTATTGTTCATAGTCCTTCTTGAAGAATTATTTCATATTGTGCATATCTAAATGCTGGTTGGGGGAGTATAGTATTGTTAGAATTAAAAAAAATACAACAAAGGGAAACGATTTGGTTGTTTCTCCCAAGGAATCTCTGATGACTTGAGTGGACAGATTGTCAGTCTTTGAGGCACAGAAGAAATGAACTGAATTTTGTTAGTTCAATTTACTTGGGATTTGGAACTGGGGAAATTTCAAGGGAAAGAAGAAAAAAAAGAAACTCCAAAGTTGCCCAAATGATCCCTTTTGTGTGCCAGAACCTATGGGGCAGATATATTTAAATGCTATTGTGTTGTATGAGGATATTTGGAATCTTAGCTACTAGATTCTACATTAGTGTAGAGACATTACTACATGTAAACCCAGGAGTACAGGGATCCATCAAGTTCAGCCCCATGTTTAGTAGAAAAAAAATGACTTAAAAGGGGAAAAATAGGATATAGGGAAAGACACAGTTAATTATAACTGTGAATGTGAATTGGATGAATTCTCACATAAAATGTAAATAGATAATAGAGTGGTTTAAAAACCATAATGCCACAATATGTTGTTATTTCAGTACTAAACATATATGCACCAAATGGGATAGCATCCAGATTCTTAGAGGGGAAGTTAAGTGAGTTTCAGGAAGAAATAGAATGCAAAATTGTACTAAAGGAGGACCTTAATGCCCTCCTCTCAGAACTAGGTAAATCTAACCATAAAATAAACAAACAAACAAACAAAAAGAAATTAAGGAGTGGAGAAGAAATTTAGAAAAGATAAATATGGTAGACTTCTAGAGAAAATTGAATGGGAATAGAAAGAAATATACCTTTTTCTCAGTGGTACATGGTGCCTGCATAAAAATTTACCATATACTGGGACATAAAAACCTCACAGTCCAATGGAGAAAGGCAGAAATATTAAATCTTTTTCAGATCATGATATAATAACTTAATAACATGATATAATAACAATGATATAATAAAAGATTTAAGATAATAAAGGGCAATAGAAAGACAGATTAAAAGATAGATTAAAAAGTAATTGGAAGCTAAATAATTTAATCCTAAAGAGTCAAACAATAAATTATATAAAAATCAATAACTTCATCCAAGAGAATGATAATAATGATACAAAATACCAAAAAGTATGGGATGCAGTGAAAGCCATTGTTAGGAGAAATTTTATATCTCTCAATGCCTACATGAATAAAATAGCAACAGAGATAAATGAATTGGGTATTGAAACTATAACATCTAGAAAAACAGCAGATTAAAATCCCTAATTAAATACCAAATTGAAAATACTGAAAACTGAAGGAGAGTTTAATCAAAATTAAGAAAAATGTTGACCTCACAAATAAAACTAAGAGTTGGTTGTATGAAAAAATAGAAAAACCTTTGGTTAATTTGACTTAAAAAAGGAAGAATAAAACCAAATTACTAATATAAAAAATGAAAAGGGTGAATTCATGCCCAGTGAAGAGGAAATTAATACAATAATTAGGAGGTATTTTGCCCAAATGTATGCCAATGAATTTGAAAATCTTATTGAAACAAACATTTACAAATATATAAATTGCCCAGAATAACAGAGCAGGAAATAAAATACTTAAAAAAACCACATTTCAATAAGAAAAAAATGCTCTAAATCACTATTAATTCTAGAAATATAAATCAAAACAACTTTGAGGTACCACATCTCACTAGTCAGATTGGCTGAGATGACAAAACAGAAAAATGACAAATGCTTGAGAAGATGTGAAAAATTGGAACAATAATGCATTGTTGGTGGAGCTGTGAACTGAGACAACCATTCTGGAGAGCAATCTGGAACTATGCCCAAAGGACTACAAATAATTGCATATCCTTTGACCCAATAATACCACTTCTGGGGTTGTATCCCAAAGAGATCATAGAAGTGGGAGGAAAACCCATATATACAAAAATATTTATTGCAGCTCTCTTCATGGTAGCAAAAACTGGAAATTAAGGGAATGCCCATCAATTGGGGAATGGCTAAACAAGTTGTTGTACATGAATAAAATGGAATACTATTTTGCTATAAGAAATGGGGAGAAGATGGTCTTCATATTTACCTGAAGAGGCTTATACAAACTGATGCTAAGTGAGAAGAGCAGAACCAGGAAAAATTTGTACACAATCACAGGCACATCATATGTGTGAAGACAAACTTTGATAAACTAGATAGTTCTCAGCAACACACAGTTATAAGACAAGTCTACAAGTCCCAGGATAGAAGGTGATATCTACAGTCAGAGAAAGATCTAGAAAGAAAAGAGTTTAAATGGAGACTGAAAAAATCTCCATGTTATCATTCTTTTTCATGCTTGGTTCTCTTTATTTTTTCCCATTGTTCACTCCATTGGTTACAACCCTTTTAAACAACCATACTAATGGCCAATATGAAAGTATTTGAAGATTCTATATTTGATTTCATACTGTCATGGGGGTAGAGGGGAGAGAGCAGAGAAAATTTGAAACTCAAGGGATTATGGAACTGAATCTTGTAAACTAAAAGTCAATAAACAAATCAATTTAAAGAGAGAGAGAGACAAAGAGAGAGAGAGAGAGAGAGAGAGAGAGAGAAAGAGAGAGAGAGAGAGAGAGAGAGAGAGAGAGAGAACCACATTTCAGAAAAAAAAGAAGTTGAACAAGTCATCCATCAATAATATCCCTAGGAAAAATGCTCCTGAACCACATGTATTTACAGGTGAATTCTATCAAACATTTCAAGAACATTTAATTCCAATACTACATAAACTATTGGGGAAAATAGGCAAAGAAGGAGCCCTACCAAATTCTTTTTATTGTACAATATGGGACAGATTGTGGGAAGATCCAAAATAGAGAATGGAAATTACATACCAATTTTCCTAATGAATATTTTAATATTAAAAAATAGTTCAATAAAAAATTCAAAATAATATTTAAAAAATTTAATATTCAAAAAGTTTAAGTAAAATATTATCAAAAAGATAATAGCAATTTATCTTGATTATAATACACTATGACCAAGTAGGATTTATATCAGGAATGTAGGGCTGGTTCAATATTAGGAAAACTATCAGCTTTATTGACCATGTCAACAATAAAATTAAAAAACAACCCACAACATATAATTATCTTGATAGATGGAGAAAAAGCTTTTGATTAAATGCAATACCTATTTCTATTAAAACCACTAGAGAGTATTGAAATCAAAGAACTCTTCCTTAAAATATTGAGAAGCATGTATCTAAAACCATTATCAAGCATTTCTAGTAAGATTGAGGCGAAACAAGGATGTCCATTATCACCATTATCACCACTATTGTTCAGTATTATATAAGAAATGTTAACTTCATCAATAAAAGAAAAAAATAAATTGAAGGGAGGAGCAGAACCAAGATAGGGAATGGCTTGAGCTCTCCCCCAAATCCCTCCAAAGACCTATTAAAAATGACTCTAAACAAATTCTAGAGCAACAGAAACCACAAAAAGGCACAGTGAAAAATTTCCTGCCCTAGAAAACCTGGAATATTAACAGGAAATGTCTATTACACCAGACTGGGAGAGGAACTTAGTCCAGTGCAAGTCATGCCAGTGTAGACCAGGCCCCAATGAACCTGGAACAGGCTTCAGGTAACTGAATTATAGGCAACTGTGGTTTTTTCCAAACTTCTCAACTGACAAATGTGGAAGACAACTTAGAAGGTCAGTAGGAAAGGTCTGTTGGCCTTGAGTGAGAGAAGAGAGGAGATCAGAAATGGCCTCAGCACAACCCCAGGTGGTTGGCATTGGCAGTGGCTGCTTCCTTAGCTCTCAGCCCACAGACAGAAAGGTGATAAAACAACTGATAAGAAGGAGATTACAGAGACCACTTTGTTGGCACTGAGATAGGATTCTGTTGTTTTGCCCATACATGGATCTGAGTGCCAGTCATGAGGTGAGGAGGAGCACTGAGAAAACAGAGTTTATAGCAATGGTGGAGAGGGAAACCTCCTCATACTTTCATGGCAGAAAATAATGCTTGTGGTCCCTCACAGACCAGAACACAAGAAAGGAGAGGAGTAAACAATTTTCCCTAAATCATACTACCTTGGGAGAATTGAAAACTTACAGGTCCCTAGAAATATCTCTGACAACAGTTGTACAAAGTCCTTGAAGCTTGGGACAGTACACCCTCCATACTGGAAGCAGGGTCTTATTTTAAATAAAGTCTGAAAACCTCAAATAATTGTCTGGGAAAATGAATAAACAGTAGGAAAAATTAAAAAAAAACTTAACTTTGGTAACAATCAAAACATAACCTCAGAAGGCAACATAGTCAAAGGTCTTACATCCAAAGACTCTAAGAAAAATATGAATTGGTCTCAAGTGATGGGAGAGCTCAAAAAGGTTTTGAAAACCAAGTAAAAGGGGTGGCTAGGTGGCACAGTGAATAGAGCACCGGCCCTGGAATCAGGACGACCTGAGTTCAAATCTGGCCTCAGATACTTAACACAAAAACTAGCCATGTGACCTTGGGCAAGTCACTTGACACTAACTGCCCTCCAAAAAGAAAAAAAAAAGAAACTCAAGTAAGAGAAATAGAAGTAAACTGGTAAGAGAAATGGGAGTGATATAAGAAAATAATGAAGAACCAGTCAACAGCTTGATAAAGGAGACCCAGAAGAATAGTGAAAAAAATAACACCTTAAACATAGAGTAACACAAATGGCAAAAGAGGTCCAAAAAGCCAATGAGAAAAAGAATGCTTCAAAAATCAGCATTGTCCAAACAGAAAAAGTTCCAAAATCTCACTGAAAAAAATATTAAAAATTATATTGGAGCAAATGCAAGGTAAAGGCTCTATGAGATGTCATGAAATTATAAAACAAAATCAAAAGAATAAAAAAATAGAAGACAATGTAAAATATCTCTTTGGAAAAGCAACTGACCTGGAAAATAAATAGAGGAGAGATTATTTTAAAATTATTTAACTACCTGAAAGACATGATGAAGAAAAGAGCCTAGACATCATCCTTCAAGAAATTATTAAGGAGAGCTGCCCTGATATTCTAGAGCCAGAGGGCAAATGACTACAAATATATAACCTATATCAAATTGCTTTTCTTTTCAATCATTGTGGGTGGGGAAGTAGGAAGGGAAAGAATTTGGACCTCAAAGTTTTAAAAATAAATATTAAAAATTTGTTTTTACATGTAACTGGGAAATGTGATACATAGGCAATGAGGTATAGAAATTTATCTCACTGTACAGGAAAATAGAAGGGAAAGGGGGAAGATATTAGGGATGACAGATTGGGAGAAGGAATAAAGCAGAATGCATGAAGTCTAGAGTTGGGAGGAAGGGAGAAATGGGGAGAAAATTTGCAACTCAAAATCTGGTGAAAGTGAATGTTAAAAACTAAAAATAAATTCAAAAAATGAAAAAGAAAGAGAAATGGAAGGAATTAGAATAGGCAAAGAATAAACAAAGCTATCACTCTTTGCAGTTGATATGATGGTATACTTAAAGAATCTTGGAGAATCAAGTAAAAAGTTACTTGAAATAATAAACAACTTCAGCAAAGTAGAAGGATACAAAATAAGCCCACAGGAATCATCAACCTTCGTATAGATTACTAATGAAGCCTAACAGCAAGAGACAAAAATAAAAATTCCACTTAAAGTTACTACAGACAATATAAAATATTTGGGAATATTCTTGTCAAGACAAACCCAGAAACTACATGAATACAATTACAAAATGCTTTTCACAAAAATAAAGTCAGATGCAAATACTAGGAAACATTAGTTGCTCATAGGCCAAGTTAATATAATTAAAAATGACAATTCTACCTAAATTAATTTACTTATTCACTGCCATGCCAATCTAACTACCAAAAATTATTTTATAGAGCTAGAAAAAATAATAACAAAATTCATCTGGAGGAACAAAACGTCCATAATATCAAGGGCATTAATGAAAAGAAATTCAAGGGAAGGTGGGTGGCCTAGCTGTACCAGATCTCAAATTGTCTTAAAAAGCAGCAATCATCCAAACTAATTGGTAAATAGATTGGTGGATCAGTGTAATAGTTTAGGTACAGAAGACATAGTAGTCAATGACTATAGTAACCGACTATTTGAGAAACCCAAAGACTCCAGCTTCTGGTATAAGAATTCACTATTTGCCAAAAACTGTTGGGGAAAGTGGAAAACAATCTGGCAGAAACTAGGCATAGAACAAATATCTCACACTGCACACTAACATAAGGTTTCATGATTTAGATATAAAGGGTGGTAGCTATAAGCAAATTAAGAGAGCAAGGAATAGTTTACCTGTCAGATCTATGGAGAAGAGAAGAATTTATGACAATACAAGAGATATCATGAAATGCATAATGGATAATTTTGATCACATTAAATTGAAAAGTTTTTTCACAAAGTTAGTAAAATCAAGATTAGAAGGGGAGGAAAAAGCTTTTATAAACTTTGTGACTTTTATAACAACCTCTTATAAAGGCCTTGCTTCTAAATTTTATAGAGAACAGAGTCAATTTCATATGAATACAAGTCATTTCCCAACTGACTTCCCCCCACACCCACATTGTCAAATGATACGAACAGGTAGCTTTCAGAACTATTCAGTATTATGAAAGCTATTCATAGTCATATGAAAAAAATGCTCTAAATCACTATTGATCTGAGAAATGCAAATCAATTAGCTAACCTGACAAAACAGGAAAATGATAAATGTCTGAGAAGTGGGAATATTGGAACATGAATTCATTTTTTAATAGATTTTATTTGTTTCTTGTTTACATCATTCATTTTCATGAGATTTTTGAATTACAAATTTTCTCCCCATCTTTCCCCTACCCCAACCCTAAAACAGTAATCCACTGCAAAGCCCCTCCCCTCCCCTGATCTGCTCTCTTACTTTCTGGTAGGGCAGGGAGGGTCTCCCTACCCC
>CM053601.1:61728709-61772831 GCA_028646575.1 Pseudocheirus occidentalis
CCCACCAACCAGGCTGGAGAAAATTATTTTGATTTTTGAAAACCTGGGAGGAGTGATTTTGATTCCAGGAGCCAGCTGAGATTTCTTCTGAGTCCTAGGGCAAGCTGAACTGCCAGACAACTGAGAAAGCATGGTTGTGGTGATAGTATTCTGTCTGTCTGTCTGTCTGTTTTGATGTTGTTTTTGCCAAATTTGTCTTCTGGTGAAGGACAGTGCTGTTGTTGCAGAGATCCTGGAATCTTGCTGTTGGCTCAGAAGCCCTGAGGGAGGATTTTCTTGTTGTACATTTTTAGAAATCCTAGAATAGAGTATTGCTGATGTTTTCAGGGGTCCAACTGTTCTCCAGGCAGAGAGTGAATTGATGAGGATACTGGCATGTATGTTGTGGCTTTGTTAAGCTTTGTCTCCCCAGGAACAGAGATTGCTGAGAACCTGCCTTGGGTCAAGATGAAGAAAAGACCTCTCCTTGGATACTGAATGCTGTGACAATAACATGGTTTGCTAGTAACCTGGGGGGGGAGGGTTTGTGTATTTTCTAATGATTGTATTTAGTGATTATTGATAATTAGTAATTGATTGCTTAATAAGCGCTGATTGAGTTAATTAGTGTGCCCCATGAGTAGAAGACTTTGGCTATTTTACTTTGAGATGACTGAGTAAGGAGGCAAACCTCTTTAGGGATACCAGATGATTACTCTTTGTTCAAAACTTTGTGTCTACTATAGTGGAAACTATGTGGCCATTTTAATGATAAGCTGTTGGAAATATTATACTGTGATTTTTTGTGATAAGTTGTAATATTGTGAATGCTGTACCTTGATTTTCTGTGAATGTTTTGCTTTGATTTGTTATGGAATAGAGTGTTCCCTGTACTATATAA
Organism: Pseudocheirus occidentalis; assembly: GCA_028646575.1. NCBI lineage: Eukaryota > Metazoa > Chordata > Mammalia > Diprotodontia > Pseudocheiridae > Pseudocheirus > Pseudocheirus occidentalis. The sequence goes on from CM053601.1 coordinate 61,729,590, forward strand.
TCAGAACCTTAAAAGCTGTTCACAGCAGCATTCTCCTGGAAAGCTGCTCATGCATGGCATTACACTATAAAATGGAGATCATAACAGCACCTGACTCTCAGGGTCATTGTGAGGATCAAATGAGCTAATAATTGTAAAACACTTAGCACAGTGCCTCGCATATTGTAAGCATTGTTATTGTTATTGTTATCCTGGATAGTGAATTGTTAAACATTTACTAGTGTGTGACTGGTTGTGATCTACGAATTGAGAGAGCCCCTGATCTGAGGAAATGGTAAAACTTTCAATCATTTGATACTTTCATAGATTTAGACCTGGAAGTAACCTCATTTTACAGATAAGGAAATTGGTACCAGAGAGGTTCATAGGCTCATAAATTAAGAAACAAAGCTTCACACTTTCTAATTTGAGTTCTTATCTTATGGAAAGAAAAGAGAAAAGATTTGTCCAAAGTTACAGAAGCAGTAAGTAGAAGAACAGACGCTCAAACCCAGGTTCCCTGAGTCCAAATCTCTACCCTTTTTTACTTTGCTGCTCAGCTTTAAAGTGACAGAATTTCCTGGTGTTCACATAGGAATAGATAGACCCATTAAGGAGGGGAAAAAAAGATCCTACAACCAAACATACAATAAGGAAGGAAGAATTTTATGACCTTGAAAATATTGAGAAAGTAATAAGAAAAAGTCATAGCTATAAGGATGAATACTCAGGGAAGGGGAATACAGCATCTGAGTTGTAAAAAATGGACTCCTAAACGCCAATTCCCCCAAAATTCTCTATTCCTTCTTACTAAGCTTGTCTGAGAAAAATTAAAGCATTCGGGGAGCTTTCTGCTTCTGGCTGGCAGCATAAAAATGACACTATGCTATGGGCATACACAGTAACTGTCATTAACTTTAATCCCCTCCTAAAGGGGCCTAGTGTTCAGCCACCTAACAGGACTCATTAGAGGAATTATGCATTCTGAATACCCCTCTTCCAAAGTGACTTCCAAGGTCATTGTGTTTAATTTCCTCTAAGAGTAGAGCCATAAACAGAAGAGTTAAAAACTACTGATGGCTTGATTTTTTTTTCTTTTTAAAATGTCCTTGTCTTAAAGGATAAGAGTAAATATAAGAGAAAGGAAACATCAGCCATAGGAATCAGTCTTATTCAAATGAAAATTAAAATAGGCCCTGTATAAGAAGCAACCCCCACCCAAACTGTCAAAGAAAATCTCAGAATTAAATTTAATGGTTAGGCTGTCAAATTTATTTTTGTAGAGATAATGAATAATGATTACAACTTTATGTTTAATTTTTGTTGTATTTTTATTATATTGTATGTTTTTCTACTGGATTCATTTTAAGAAACAGATTTCTCTTTCCTAGTTAGGTATGCAGGAAAGCCCTCCAGTATATTAGAATTGTAAGTGCTATCAAGACAAGTAAATAAAAATAATTAAAGTGAAGAGTCTATCATCATCTAAATGCAAACTAGAACCAAACACAGATATCCAGGAGCATCTTTGCTGGTTATTTGTTGCTGCATTGTAATTTACATTATTATTTATTGTGCTAAAGAATCTTTGACAATGGTCTTCAGAAGCTATGAGCTTAACGGATAATGAGGAAAGAAAATTAACAATAAATGGAATAAAGTCATGCTAAAAAAATTAAAAAGTTCAACTATTTTCAGAATGTTCAACTATGTTTCCAGCTTATCCAAAATGCTAATGGTCATTTCTAGAGCAGCTTTTTTAGAGGACATTCTAGTACTGGACTCCAAAGTGGTTAGATCAAATAGAATCAAGGCTTTGAACACAGTGGCTTACTTATCAGGCTGCCTTAATATTGTAGTAACTGCCAGGTATAGTAATGCATGTTTGTTATCTCAGTTACTGGGGGAGGCCAAGGCTGGTGGATGCTTTGAGTTCAGGTACTCTGAGCCCCAAGAAGACTAAAACCCTACTCTGTGCCAAGTCTGAGAGCAAATATAGTAGGCCTTCTGGAACAAAGGATCTCTGCTAGCATTTGAATCTCGGCCTAAAAACCATTTTAGTTGTAGATTTTTATATGTTCTGCTTAAGCCCTGACAATTTATCATTTGTTATTAAAGAAAGAAAAACTTTTTTCTTTTTTTTCCTTCCTGGAACTCTGTAAACAAATACTATCTCTGATGAAGGATTTATTGCATTTAAAAGCAACAAACTGAATAGCTTTCTTTCTCAGCCACATAAGAATCTCTACATTCACGCTATAAAGCACCTGTGGCAGTGACATTTTTTTTACTGAAAGCTTCCGGTTGTTTTATGCTTCCTTTTCCGAGTCTGTTTGTTTTATTTTTTTCTTTTTTTGTTGTTAATATTTGCAGTCTGCTCAACAATTGTCATTTTTGTTCTCAAGATACATGTAATATTAGTAGTACATTGAAATGTCATTTCATTCAGTTTCTTTTAGAGACATAGATTCGACCAGCAAAGAACTCTTGAAATAAGCACCAGCACAAAAAAATGACATTGAGAATTGTACTCTCTTGCATAAAATAATACCAGAGATACTTACTGCTATTAACTAAAAACTCCTGACCTTTATATACGCAAAATTTATTTTAAGAAAGGGAATCCATAGATATGACAAGGGGAAGAAATGGTGGAAGCAGGTTAGGGCAGTCGTGTCCAAATACAATAGAGAAAGGAGGTTATTAGTTGCTCCTTTTAGGAGTAAGTTCATTGACTGCTAGAAGGGGACTTAGAGTTTTTCATCTAGACAACATTATATTAGGATCAAGTGAAAATCAAAAGAGATAATATATTGAAGGTCGTTTGCAAACTTTCAACTGCTATATAAATTTGAACAAATAAAAAAAACTAAACTAAAAATCCATTCATGCCCTTTAACTCAGGAATACCACTGCTATGTCTATATACCCAAGGAAATCAAAGAAAAAGGAAAAGGACCTAAGTGTACAAAAATGTTTAAAGCAGCACTTTTTGTGGTGGCAAGGAGTTGGAAACTGAGGAGATGCCTATCAGTTGGGGAATGGCTGAATAAGTTATGGTGGTTTCATGCTATTGTTCTATAAGAAATGATGAAGGAAATAGTTTTTTAAAAAGCAGCCTAGGAAAATTTGCATAACCTGATGCAAAATAAAGTGAGCAGAACTATGTACAGAGCATGGTTTACAATAACAGTAAGAGTGTAAGGATAGACCACTCTGAAAGACTTTGTTACTCTGATCAATACAATTATTCACCAGAACTCCAAAGGACTCATAATGAAAATTATCCACTGCCAGATAGAAAGCTAATGGACTCATAATGCAAACTAAAGCATTTTCCCTTTATTTATTGTTCTTTTTTTCTGAACATGGCTAATGTGGAACTGTTTTGCATGACTTCATACATAGAATGGACATCATATTTATTATCCTCTCAAGGGATGGGGGAGGTTATAAAGGGAGGGAGATAATTTAAAACTGAATTTTTAAAATGCATAATGTATGGGCATCTAGGTGGTGCAATGAATAGAGCACTGGCCCTGGCGTCAGGAAGACCTGAGTTCAAATCCAGCCTCAGACACTTTCTAGGCATGTGACCTTGGCCAAGTCACTTAACCCCAACTGCCCTCCAAAAAGCAAAAAATTAAAAAAAATTGCCTTTCCCTCAAGATGGCCCTGAAGGTGAAGAAGGAAGCCATTGTCCCCCCCAAGACAGAAGCCAAATCCAAGGCCTTGACGGCCAAGAAGGTGGTGCTGAAGGATGCCCATAGCCACAAAAAGAAGATCTGAACATACCCCACCTTCTGGTGACCCATGACACTAAGACTTTGAAGGCAGCCCAAATACCCTTGAAAAAGTGCCCCTTGGAGAAACAAGCTTGATCACTATACCATCATTACGTTTCCCTTGACCACTGAGTCTGCTATAAAGAAGACTGAGGACAACAACACTCTAGTCTTCATTGTGGACATCTAGGCCAACAAGCATCAGATCGAGCAGGCTGTAAAGAAGCTGTATGACATCGATGTGGCCAAAGTCAACACACTGATGGAGAGAAGAAGGCCTATGTCTCTCTTGTTCCAGACTATTATGCATTAGATGTTGACAACAAAATTGGAATCATCTAACTTGCTGTGTACCATTCCACCTACAATACAGAGTTTTTCAAAATAAAAAAAATGCATGATCTAGTTACCATTCTCCTTCTGATCATCATAATTTCTTCCTCTTAATCATCAATATCAACCCTTGTCCTTTGCAAAATGAAGTATAAATGTGTACCTCAATATTCTGATCATTATCAGAAATCCTAAGGATAACCATATAAGGAAAAGGTTTATAAAAATCATAGGTCTCTATATTTAAAAAGAAATAAAGAAAAAATCATTTGGAATTGCATTTTTTTCATTATCTTGATTTTGTATTTCTGTTGTCACATAGAACCAAGAACTTCTATTGAATAACAGAATAACTCAAAAGCATAGATAAGAGGCATAGTTAAAATTATGCATAAACTGGAATAGTTGGATAGAAAAATGGAAGGTAATAGTAGTGTATTTCTTCTATGATAATCTACATTGGAAACCTCTGTGACTTATTATACTATTTGTTGTTTTCTGATGTGCAAAAATATTTATACTTTGGCATAAGTTCTGCACCTGTGAATTCACTGGATAAGGAACTTCTAGGAGAGGAAATTCCCTCTACCAGTATAAGTCAGCACTTCTCTGAAACTCATAAACAGCTGCCTAGAGCACTGAGATAAGTGACTTTGCCAGTCATAAAGATAATACTGTCAGAGGAGGAACTTGATCCCACCTGTCCCTGTCTGGACCAACTCATATCATATTGCAAAATAACCTCCCTTATGCCTCCTACTCAGGAAAGATTAATTGTATACAATTTACATATCAGCATTTATCACACCACATTACTAGAATAAATTTCTCTCACTCTCTATATGTACCTTACCAACATATTTAGACTGCATAGTGTCCTAGGCAAAAGGTATGTCTCTTAGGCTGGGGGGTGGGGCATATATACATTTCTAGCTTTCCTTTTCATAGTCATCTCATGGTGCTTGGCATATAAGAGGTATCTAATAAATGTTTATTGATTAATAGTAATGACTCTCAAATGCCTTGTGGTTTCAGAAGTTTTGTAGCTCTCAGGAAAGCAGTGACTCAGAAAATCCCCATTCTTCTTTGCACAATCTTCATAGAGCACTTTTCTCCATTTTCACCTTCTTGACAGGACTTGCTTTTCAACTGGGACAAGATTTACCAGCATGAAATCTATGGCTTGGAGGAAGGAAAACTTATAATGAATGATCTTTCCTTAGACTTTCACAAATTCTGCTAGGGATGGCCACATCCATGCAGACTAAAGAAGCATCATATTGAATATGAAAGTCAAAGAAGGATAAGGAACAATTGTTGTTGTCGCTATTGTTGTTGCTGTTGTTGGGGGGGGCATCATTTCATTTACATTTAACTATCCCTGACCCCATTTTGGAGTTTTCTTGGCAAAGAAGCTAGAGTGATTTGCCATTTCCTTCTCCAGCTCATTTTACATATGAACAACTGTGGCAAACAGTTAAGTTACTTGCCTAGGATCACACAGCTAGTAAGTGTCTGAGGTCAAATTTGAACTTAGGAAGATGAGTCTTTGTGATTATAAGCCTAGTGCCCTATCTACCGCACTGTCCAAATGTCCTGTTTAAGAAACTATAGGTGTTTCTGTAAAGAGATGGGGACAGGGTAGAGAACAGAATAAAGGGAGGGCAAGATAAAAAGAAGGGACATATAATCAGTCTCTCACAGTATTTCCATTGTAGAGATGTTCTGCATAACTACACATGTATAGCCTGTATTGAATTGCTTGTCTTTGCAGTGGGGGCAGTGATGAGGGAGGAAGGGAAAGAATCTAGAATGTAAAGTTCTATCATCAAATGTTTAAAAATGTGTGTGTGTGTATAATTGCTATTATTATTATTATTATTTTTATTGTTGTTATTATTAACGGCATGTGACTGGGAATTAAGATATACAGGCATGGGGGTAGGGAGATCCATCTTGCCCTACTGGAAAGTCAGAGGGGTGATGGGGGAGGACTTGGGAGAGAGCAGATTTGTGGAGGGGTTAGTTATATAGTGGGATGCCTGTTCTGGGATGGTGGGTGGGGGAAAGATAGGGAGAAAATTTGTAACTCAAAATTTCATGGAAATGAATGATGTAAACAATAAAAATAAAATTTCATACATATGTGTATATATATATATATATATATATATATATATATTTAAAAGGAATGATATGTGTTGCTAAAAGTTGCAAGAAATGACAAACATATTTCCTATAACTTCTTAAGTCACCAGCCAGTTATCTTATCATTTATTAAGAACCTAATATATGTCAACTACCATACTAAGCACCAGGGATATAAAAAAAAGAAAAGAAAAAGAAAAACTAATAGTTCCCTCTAATCTCATGGAAGAGACAACATACAAATATTTACAGACAACATATATGCAGTGAAAATTAGAGATAATTAATGGAAAGGAGACAGATAATTAAGAGAAAGAAGAGTGATTGGGAAAGATTTCTTGTAAAAAGTTATTGTAGCTAGGACTTAAAAGAAACCAGGCTAGGAGACTGAAATAAGCAAGTAGACCATTTCAGGCATGGAAGAAAGCCTGTGAACATTCCTGAAGTTGTGAGATGGAGGTTTTTATTTTTGTTTTTCATTTGGTGTGGTGTGTGTGTGTGTATGTGTGTGTGTGTGTGTGTGTGTGTAAGGAACAATTAGAAACCTGATATCTCTGGCTTATACAATACATGGAGAGGAGTAAGATGAAAAAATAATTTAATGTGGGGTGTAATCTTGTTCTTAAGGACTTTGAACACTAAACCAGATTTTATATATTTCTGGCAGTAGGTGGTCCAGTGAATAGAATCAGGAAGACTCATCTTCCTAAAGTAGTATTTGGCGTCAGACACTTACTAGCTCTGTGACACTCAGCAAGTCACTTAACCCTGTTTGTCTCAGTTTTCTCATATATAAAATGAGCTAGAGAAGGAAATGGCAAACCACTCTCATATTTCTGCCAAGAAAACTCATGATTGAACAACAAGAAAAGGCAAAAAAAAAACTGGAAACGTGGGATGGAGCTTTTTTTCTTTAGGGCTTTGAACACTAAACCATATTTTATGCATTCCAGGAACTAGGGACAACAGCTAAAAATGTCCAATGTCAGGAAATAAAATATTTTGTGGGAAGAACAGGAAGGGGGCCAGAGTACGCTACTAGTGTGCGGAAGAGAAGAAAATTCAGTAAGTACAGGGATGTAGAAAAAGTTCCATATATGAATGACCTTGAATATCAAACAGAGGATTTCATATATGAATCTTAAGATGATAAGTAGCTGTCAGAATTTGCTAAATTAGGGAGGGGTTGGTTGACTTGTTCAGACTTGTGCTTCATGAAAATTAATTTGACAGTTGATTAAGAATGCAGGGACTGGAGGCATGGAGATCAACGAAAAGACCATTGCAATAGTCCAGGCTTGAAGTAATGAATCTGCTCTAGGATGGTGATACTGTCATATGCGAGAAAGAACTTTAACAAGAGAAATTATATGAGGCAACTGAGAGATAGTGAGGAATTGAAGATGATACTTTAGTTGAGGATCAGGATAATGGGAAGGATGATGGTGTTCTTAGTAATAAAAGGAAAATTATGGAAAGGGAAACAATTGGCCGAAGGGGGAAATAATAAATTCAGTTTTGAACGTGTTGAGTTTAAGGTGTCTATAGGACATCCCTTTTGAGATATCCAATATGTAGTTGGAGATGAAAATCTGAAGTTTAGAAGAGAAGTTAGGCAGGATAAGTAGATCTAGTCATTATCTGCAGAGAGATCACAACCAAGTCCATGGAGGCTGATGAGATCATAAAGAGAAATAATATAGAAAGAGAAGAGGGCTTAGGAAAGAGCCTTTTTGTACATGCTCAGTTAGTGGTTCATGACCTGGATAATGATCCAGCCAAAAAGAATGATAAGAAGCAGTATGCTAAGTAATAGAAGAATAAAGAGAGAATAGTGTCACAAAACCTAGGTAGATGAGAATAAAAAGAAGAGGGCGATTGATAGTTTCAAAGGATAGATACAACGAGGTCAAAAGGATGAGAACTGAGAAAAAGTCCTTAGATTTAGATATTAAGAAATTGTTATTAACTTTGGAGAGGATAGTTTTGGTTGAATGATGAGATTGGAAGTCAGACTGTAGAAAATTAAGGAGAGAGAAAAAGAAGTTAAGGTACTTACTCAAAGAGTTTGGCCACAAAACATAGTGGAGGGAGATTGGATGCTAGGTAACAGGAAAACAATCATTATATGGGAAGCTATTGAAGATTTGTAAAAGTAGGGATTATAGAAGGGGTAAACTGCTGAAGAAGTTGGGAAAGAGTGGGATCACTTGTGAATATAAAGGAGTTTATCTTGGTAAAGAGAAGAGCTACTTCTCCATGTGAGACAGGTGAAGGAGGAGGTAGTGAGGAAAGACATCTGAAAGATGTGGGCCAAGGGGGAAGAGAGAAGAGTATTTATCTGCAAATGACCTCAATTGTTTTGCTATTTTTTTTCAGTGAAATGTTAGGCATTATTCTCAGCTGAGAATACAGGCAGGGAAAGCCATGAGAGTCTTTGGAAGGAATGAAGAGGTTTGGAAAAGAAATTGGGGTGAGTAGGATAGTGAATTCCATTTTGAATATCAGTGAGGCCATGTGCTTTCCTTGTACCATCTTTGGGTATTTCAGTAACATGCTTGCATTAATTTTCATCAGATGGAATGTTGGCGATGTCACTATAGAACACACACATTTTTATTAGAGAACATTTCACATAAAGGAAGGTTATAACTGGGGCTTTCTGATACTGATATAGCAAACTGAACTATCATCATCACTTTGAGGATTTGATGTTTCTTTAAGAATATACTAGCTATTGTTATGATTGTTATTCACGATCACTGTCTGAACATCAATAACTTCAGTCAAAACTATCATGTAAATATCTCAATTGATCTTAAGGTGTCTGAAAATTATGGCTAAGCCAGGATAATTCCCATATATTGATACTGTCTAAGAATCAATGAATTCACATAGTTCCAAACTTGCAGTTCAGGATCTAAGCCAAACAATTTGCTCAATTCTGTTGTTGGATCAATAAGGAAAGCTGGAAGTACAATAAGAACAATAAAATATAATAGGGTTTGCTTTTCTGTTTTTCTCCATGGAGGGAGGCCAGGTAAACATACCAGAAGGTAGTTTCCTCTTGTCCACTACAAAATGGTTATATTCTCCCATATTGCTGTCCTTTGGCACTATTCATTGATTCTGGATTAATGAAATACAGTTCAAGCCTGGAGGATGTTTTGTTTTGATAACTTGATACAGTGAAATCCTAGAGACACAGTATAAAATCCTTCCAATGGAAGGGGGAAAATCAATGTGTTATGAAAGCTGGACCTAACAGCCCCAGAGAATTGTGAGTTTATGGGAACACTAACATCTAGAGTAGAAAGAAGCATTGGAAAAGTTGGAGGTCAACATGAGTGTTCTTTTTCTTTCTTAAGTGAACTTTCCTTACATGAACATTTTCATAGATGTTTTAGTTCTCTTTAACCTTTCCCCTATGAAGCACAAAGACAATCCTGAGAATGAAAAACAAAGCATATATGTCTGTGGAAAATTTGACTTTTGGGGTAAGATTTTGATCTCATAACATTTTCCCCAAAGATATGCTGCTGAAAACTAATGAGCACTGTTGCAGGTTTCTTTCCTTCTCTTACATTCACCCCAAATGTAAAACTTCTATGTGATGATGTTAAAAAATTATCCTATTTTGAGAATAATAATACCATATCATATCCTAGATGGAAAGATCCTAGTAGTGTCATTGCTTGATCAAAAGGTCTACACAGTTGTATAACCCTTTGGACATAATTCCAAGTTGTTCTCCACAATGGCTGGATCAATTAAGAAATCCACCAACTGATCTTATCTATCAGCATCCCGATTTTGCCACATCTTCTTGCCCATTTATCATTTTTTTGTCATATTAGGCATATTGATGGTACTTCAGAGTTGTTTTAATTTGGATTTCTCTAATCAAAAGTGATTTAGAGCACTTGCTCATATGCCTATAGATAGTTTTGATTTCTTCATTTAAAAACTCCATATTAATATCCTTTGATCGTTTCTCATTTGGGGAAGAGCTTCTTATACATTTGACTCAGTTCTCTGTATATTTGATAAATAAGGCCTTTATCAGAGACACTTGATGTTAAAACTATTTCCCAGTTTTCTGTTTTCCTTCTAATCTTGTTTTCATTGGTTTTATTTATACAAAAACTTTTTTTAATTTAATATAATCAAAATTATCTATTTTACATATTGTAATGCCCTCAATCTCTTAATTTATCATGAATTATTCTACCCTTAGATTTGGGAGGTGGACTATTCCTTTTGTTACTCATTATAACTCTTGTACCCATTTTGACTTTATCTTGGTATACCAAAATATAAGATATTAGTCTACACCTAGTTTCTGTCCTGTTGTTTTCCAGTTTTGTCAGCAGTTTTTGTCAAATAGTGAGTTCATATTCCAAGAGTTGTAGTCTTTGGGTTTATCATACAGTAGATAACTATAATAATTTACTATTCCATATTTTGTGTACCTAATCTATTCCACTGATCTATTATTCTATTTCTTAGGTAGTAGCAGATAGTTTTAATGATGACTACTTTATAATATAGTTTGAAATCTGGTATTGCTAGACTTACTTCCTTTGTATTTTTTTAGTTGATGCTCTAGCATTCTCTTAGTATGCCATGTCGTTTGCAAATAGAGGCAGTTGTTTTGCCAATTCTAATTCCACCCATTTTTTCTCTTCTCCTGTTGCCATAACTAGCATTTCTAGTGCTATTTTTAATAACAATGGTGATAATGTGCACCTTGCTTCACCCCTGATCTTATTGAAAAGACTTCTAATTATCCCGATTACAAATAATACTTGATGGTTTTAGTCAGATACTACTTATTTTTTAAAAAAGCTCCCTTTGTTCCTATTCTCTAATTGGTTGTTGTTGTTGTTTTAATAGGAAGAGGTATAGTATTTTGTCAAAAGCTTTTTCAGCATCCATTGTGATAATTACATTATTTCTCTTGGTTTGGTTATTGATTTGTCAATTATATTGATAGTTTTCCTAATATTGAACCAATCCTTCATTCCTGGCATAAATCCCACCTGGTCATACTGTATAATATTTGTGGTATATTGCTGTAATCACCTTGCTAGTAATTTGTTTAAAAAATTTGCATCACTATTCATTAGGGAAATTGGTCTCTGATTTATTTGTCCCCCATTTTAGCTATTCCTACTTTAGATATATACCATACAGGTACCATATTTGTGTCATAACTGGCATGTGGTAGGCCTCCTATTTCACCTGTTTTTCCAAATAGTTAATGAAATATTGAAATTATTTGTCCTTTAAATGTTTGATAGAATTCACTCTTGAACTCATCTGACCCTGGAGATTTTTCCTAGAGAATTTATTAATGGCTACTTCAATTTCTTTTTCTAAGATGAAATTCTTTAGGAATTCTATTTCCTGATCTGTTAATCAAGATAATTTATATTTTTGTGAATATTTATCCATTTCACTCAGATTGTCAGATTTATAGGCATGTGATTTCATTTTCATTGGTGGGGATTTCACCCTTTCACTTTTCAATACTAGATATTTGGTTTTCTCCTTACTTTTTTCAAGCAAACTAATCAATGACTTTTCTATATTAATTGTGTGAGTATTGCTTTGTAGGAGATTCTTGGTTTTAATCTTAGCTCTTTTGTCCTCTGCAGTATCATGTTTCAAGCTCTCTTCTGTGGTTCCATTATATTTGAATCAGTTTTTCTGGCTACATGAAGGATTTTCTCTTTGCTGGGAAGTCTGGGATTTAGCTATAACATTTCTGAGATTTTTCATTATGGGATTTCTTTTAGGTGGTGATGGGGGGGGGAGGAGGTTCTTTCCATTTCTGCTTTGCTTCATGGTTACAGGTTATTGAGGTAATTTCCTTCATATTTTTCTTGAAATATGATGCAGAGGCTCATTTTTGATAGTGGCTTTCATGTAGTCAAATAATTATTAAATTATCTCCCTTCAATCAGTTTCCCAGGCCATTTTTTTCTGATGAGATATTTCACCTTTTTTGTTCATTTATTTTTTACTTAGTTGAATTCTTTCTTGATATCTCAAGGAATCATAGCTTCCACTTGCCAATTATAATTTTTAAGGAATTATTTTCTTCATTTTACCTCTTTTTCCATTTTATGAATTCTGTTTTTCATGTAATTATTTTAATTAGGGAATTTTTTGTATATCTTTTTTTTACAATTTGGTCAATTCCATTTCTTGTGATCTTATTTTCTTCAGTATATTTTGTGCATCCTTTACCAACCTGTTATCTTTCCATTGTGTTCTTCTCTCATTCTCATTTTCTTACCCAATTTTCATCTACCACTCTTATTTGATTTTGAAAATCATTTTTAGCTCTTCCAGGAATTATTCTTCATATCATATCCAATTCACACCTTTTTCTTTGAAGTCTTGCTTTTTGACATCATCTTAACATTGAGTTTGTGTTTTAATCTTCCCTGTCACCATAGTAGATTTGCATGGTCTGGTCTTTTTGTTTATGTTATTTGCTCATTTTCCCAGCCTATTTCATGACTTTGAACTTTGTTAAAGTTGGGCTTTCTTTCCAGTGTAAAGGAGATGAGAAACTGTCCCAACCTTCAGGCAATTTCACAACCACTATTTTTAGAGTTAGTTCTGGAGTTTGGGGTCCTTCCAAGATGTTGTGAATCTGGGAGAGGTGTGTTCACTTTTCTCCTGATCTTTTGATCTTTGCCTAAGAAAGATTTTTTACCCTTGTAACCTCTACTGATACAGGTACTCAAGGACCCTAATACCTAATGACCAAAATTACTATTTTCAGCCCTTCAACTGTGTCCCAGAAGTGTGTATGGAGTTTTTAGACACCATCCTATACTTCACCTAGTACTAACAGTAGCCTCCTTTAATTGCTTTCTGAACAGTTGCCAGCCCCCCTTACTTTCTCTATTCTGAGAGCTTTCAAAGATGCTACTGCTGCTTTCATGACCACACACTTAGTTTCATTTCTAGAATCATAGTATTGAAGCTGAAAGGTGCATCAGTAACCATCTAGCTCAGATCTGTTATTTATAAAAGATGCAACTGAGGATCAGTGAGACTAATTCATCCAAAATCACATTGGTAGTAAATTGCATATAAACTCACATTCTCTCATTCAAATTTATTGCTCTTTCCATTGTATTACACTATAAACACATAATTTACTAAACATGAAGTTGTTAACGAGCATGTTTAAAGCTGGAAGAAACATTAGAGAATTTTTCAGCCTAATTTTTTCATTTTTCTGATGAGTAAACTGAGACTTAGATATCAAGCCAGCTGCAAACCCTCAGTACCATGCTGCTTTGACATCCAAGCTGAATTAATAATTTGATGTAAGGAAGACTGGCCATATATCTCAAAAGAAATGGAACCTGTCAGAGAATTCTGGGAAGATGACAGAGTAGGTCAGAAAATTCCAAGCTCTCAAGATTTTCCCCCACAAAAGAGATAAAAAAGCACCTTAGGGCAAACAAAGTGTGAGTAAACATAAGTAAGAATAGGAGCACAACAGGGGTCTTCCTGGGAAAATTTGAGAATATCAGGAGACAAATCCCAGGACAAGGTTTGTTCCCTGTGAAGAGTACACACCTCCAAGCTAGCATTACCTTTAACAACAACCATTGAACAACAAGCAGCAAGTCTTGGCCTTTATTGGTTTAAGAGGCTGTGTCAGCCCCAGCCACAGGAACTTTTACTCCCAGTGTAATGGAGTTGGGCATTAGAGCCTGAGAAGATCTAAGAATTTTCTGTGCCTACTGTGTGCCAGCTACTATAGGGAGAGATGGGAATACAAAGAAAAGTTAAAGAAAACAGTCCTTGCTCTTGAGAAACTCACAGCCTAATTGGGGAGACAATACGTAAACACTCATAAACAAACAAGATATATACACTATATATTGGGGGTATCCTCAGAGGGAAGGGACCAAGATTAAAACTGCGATGAGATTCTCTTCCTATTGAATGAATATGTTTGGACAGTGGAGGAGGATTTGAGGAAAATATGACATATTTTTACATTATTTTCTGTTTTTATTTACCTTGACTATTGTTTGAAATGTGTGATTCTACAGGAATGGATAATTTAATATTAGTCTCCCTCAGCATAATTTCATATTAGTTTCCCTCAGTATTGCTAATTTTCACATCATCAATGAAAACATCATCTTGAGCATAGAATAGACATTAGAAGTATATGTAGAATATCATTTTTTTTACAGTTTATGATTACTTTTTCCCCATACTTCCCTTCCCTGCTTTCCCCCTTTCACTCTGGGAACTAATCATACTAGAATTACAATGCAACCATGGCTATTGGAAATGACAAATCATTCTATTGCTCTGTGATTCCATTCAACATTCCTTTGACCTCATCCTTCCTTATGGTTCCCCTCTATATAGGCTCACCTCCTAATGGAATTAAAGGACTTTCAAACATAGTCTGCCTTTTGGGGGGTTTGTTTGTTGTGTTGATACTAGTGTTTTGTATTTGTGTCATCAGGGCTCAATAAAGTCCTTGACATATAGAGATTGACTAACAAATCCTTTTACATTCTAAAATACAAAAGATTAATATAGTTTTAGGATTCAGAAACTCTAGCTCCCAGCAAGGTTCCAATCTAATTTATACTATTGTTTTTACATTCACTGCTAGAGTCAAATAGGCCCATTAGCTCTTCTCCACAAGCAGTAGTATATCTTTCAATCCTTTGCCTTTGCATAAGTGGTTTCCCTATGTTTGGAATGAATTTCCTCCATACTTCTACCTCAAAGTTCCCTTTAAGGTAGCTCCTGACTTAGACTTTTTTTTTTATTCCAAAGCTATTAACAGTACTCTCTCGCGGTCCTGAAAATTTTTGCATTACTTTATATATATTTGGTATTTATTGATGTGTGTACATATTATATCACTTAATTCTCTCAGTAGAATATGCATCTCTGCCAAGAAAACCACAAATGAGTCATAAAGAGTTGCACATGACTTAAATGACAGAAAAAATATTTACAAACTCAAAAGTAAAATGCTGATTGTTTTCTTAGGAAATGGCATAAATTATACTTTAGAAAGGTTGGAGGGTAAATGTTGGGGAACATTGCTACTGGAAATTTCAAAAGCATTACAATGAATTATTATTTTTCAATGACAATAGTATTTCATTTTAATAAACATGGAGTATTGAGTATTTTTACAATTCAGCAAATGGATAATTTATCATAAATTCTTCATTTTATGCCCTAAATATTTTTGCTTTTCCACAGACATTTCCACTGGACTTAGGAGATGGGCAGCTCTATACCTGGACAGATGGTTTGAAAAGAAAAGATTGGCATGACTATGGAAGCATTCACAAAGATGCTCTCCGTTCAGGTATGAAACTCTGAGTGAACCAAAATGCTGTGGTACCTATTCCTTTTTTTCACTTTAAAGTTAACGGATTCCATTTGTCATCTGGCATACATTGAGATATGTTTTAAGGGGATAGTCAAAACCAATTAAAGATGGAAATAGACTTGTCAAAGTTTCAGAGAGTGGTGATAAGTACAGAAGTGGTCATGTGATACTTATCCCAAAGTCTTCATAATCTGTATTTCTACAGAATCTAAGAATGATAGAATATGAATGAACCACAAAAGTCTTCTATCTAGTCCAACCTTTTCAATCAATTGGTCAGTCATTATTTTTAATAAATGCCTATTACGTTCCAGACGCTGTGCTGTTGTCGTTGTTGTTCAGTCAATTTCAGTCATTTCAAAATCCGTGTGACACCATTTGGGGTTTTTGTAGTAAAGATAACTATAGTGATTTGTCATTTCTTTCTCCAGCTTATTTTATACAGAGGAAACAGAAAAATAGGATTAAGTTTCTTACCCAGGATCACATAGTTAGTACATTTTCTCTATTTTATTTCTCTTAACTACACCTTGTATTTCCAGTGATGTTGATGTTTCCCAGTGAGGAAACTTCTACCAATGGAGATAAGCCACTACACTATGTAAAGCCATGCACAAGCAGCTTTCCAGAGGACTGCTGCTGTGAACAGCTTTCAAGGTTCTGATTACATAGTATAGTGAACACTCTATTCATTCAATAACAAATCAGAGCAAAACATTCACAGAAAATCAAGATACAGCATTCGCAATGTTACAGCTTATCACAGAAAATCAAAATACATCGTTCACAATAGCTTATCACTAAAACGGTTACATAGTTTTCATCACAGTGGTCACAAAGTTTTGAACATAGAACAATCATTTAGTAACTCAATCATTCAATCATCCTTAAGGAGGTTTGCCTCCTTAAGGGACACAAAGCACAATAGTCATAATTCTCTACCCACGAGGCACACCAAGTTACAAATCAGTTGTTATTTAGTCATCACTCACTATTCAATCATCAGAAAATACACATACCCTCCACCCCCAGGTCACTAGTAAATTACAATTTCTCAGTCAGTAAATAGTATCCAAGTAAAGTCTTCTTTCAGCTTGACTCTGGGTGGTCACTCAGATTCACTGGATCCAGTTTCATGGTCCCAGGTTCTACCTGGATGTATCAAACTGTCACCTGGGTTCAAAGGCAGACAGCTCCCAGGTCCTTGTGCAGATCTCTGTGCTGTTCTAGTTCCATGCTGAAGCTCACAGTGTTCAATTTAAATCCTTCACAGTCCCTGTTCCCAAGAAGTCAAGGCTTAACAAAGCAACAAACAGGTTCATACAAAGTACCAACATCACAGTCATGCTTCCTCAGTCTGTGGGAGCTCCAGGTGGCCCTTGGACATCTTTCACAGCTCTCAGAAGCTCTAGCTGGTGCTTGGACTCAGCAGCTCCTCAGAAGAAGCTCTAGCCAGTTCCCAGAATCAAAATCACTTCACCTAGGTTCCCAAATTCAAAATCATTCTCTCCAGCCTGGGGGCCTTTCTTCTTCAGCTTCCTCCACAGCAGCAGCAGTTTCTGCCTCCACAAAGCTTGCTCCAAGAATATCTGTCTGACCCAGCAGGGGCTTCCTCTTAGATACACACACAGCATTATCTCCTTTCTGTTTCAGCCAAACCTTTCCTGTAACGTCAGCAACAGGGGTTCATATTTTCTGTTTCTTTCATAGAGGCTTGATTATTTACTAAGAGCTAAGTACCTGTTACCTTTGCCAATACAAAGAGATCTTCACATTCAAATTGCATTGCCATTATACACTACCATTGATAACTGTTTATTCTCTGACAGCACTGAGAGGTTAAGCAACTTGGTCAAGGCCACCAAACTATTATGTGACAGGTAAATGTTAAACACTTCATGAATATGGTCAATTTTCCATCAGATCTGTCATTTATTGTCTCTGTATGTACAGTATAATATAAAGTCCTCCATTATGATTATAATGATTTCTTAGGAAGTAAGGTGGTATAGTTGCAACACTTCTTAAACTGTGTGTTTCAAGTGGAAGAAGGTTGAGAAGCAATGTGGGTACCATGCCAGACTTGGAGTCAATAGAGATTTTTAGTTCAAATTCTACCTCAGAGCCTGGGTAGAAGTACTCTAAATTGTCTTTTACTCTCAGTAGCCTGTAGTGCACAGTTTGGTATGACTGAAAAATCACAGCCTCTGGAATGAAAAAGTCATGGAATTTGGTTTAAATCCTGCCTCTAACTTCCAATGTCTTTGTATCCTTGGGAAAATCATTGAAGGCCTTCCCAATTTCCCCAGTTACATTAGCTGTAAATCCAAAGGATAAAACTAGATTGCCACTGATCCAAAGAATGCAAGGACATGAGGACAACAACAATAGAATTTCAAATCTTTGCGTTTAGCACAGTGTTTTACAAAGCAGATGTTTTTAAATATTAGGTAAATTGAGACTATACCTTGTACTGTCTCTGTAATAAGATGAGGAATATCTTGCACATGTTATTCTAGGTAGCAATGAGTTGAGGAAAACAAGGACTGTGGGGGAAAATATATTTATTAACCTTTAGCAACTGAAAGGAAAGGGATTAAGCAAACATTTATTGAGGACCTCTGTTTTTGGATGATTGAGCTATATAAAATAGAAAAAATGTGCTGGGAAGTTATAAATTAGATATCAGCCAAATACTATAATTCATCTCACCAAGGCAAATAGTGAGATTATTGATCCCCCTCTTTACATGTATCCTAAAATCCTACAAGCTTTTTTTTCCAGACATGTAACACAGTTGGATAAAAGGAATTCATTGCCTACTAAATCCTGTAGGTCCCCACATAGAGTACTGGACTCCTTGACCATAGACAGATTTCTTGTCCCATGATTGTATCAAGTCTTTGTTAAGAAGCAGAACTTGGCAACTCCACAACTTGTGAACCTTAGAATTTGTGAACTTCTGTCACTGATGCAACAAAAAAAAGAGGAGCTAATTGCCATGTATAAGGAGAGGCCCAGGCTGCAGAGAGCAGAACTGAGAAGGGCGTTACTGGGAAAAGAGAAGAACTGAGAAGAGAGAAGAAGTGAGAACTGAGCAGAACTAAAAAGAGAATTGAGAAGTACTGAGAGGAACAGAAAGAAACCGAGAAGAGAACTCATTTGGTGGGAGAGTCAAGAAGGAAAAAAAAACTTGTGGCATTCTGGCACTCTGTTTTTTATGTTTTGTTGATGTTTTTTGTGATACTTTGTACAGAAGCCGTGGGACATTAATGGAAGCCCTAAAAGAGGATTTTCTGGTTGTCTGTTCACAGACATCTTGGAGGAGAGTTTTGGACGTCCTGGGAATTTACTGATAATTTGTGCTGACCTCTTAGATGTTTTTCATGAGTCTTTATTGATTTCTATGTTGATGATTTGTGATGACCTCTTGGACCTTGTGTTGATTTCACAGGCAGGCAGCGAATTGATGATAGTGCTGGGAATGTGTATGAATATTATTGTGGTTCTATTAAGCTTTGTCTCCTAGAGAAAGAACTGTGAAAGACTTGAGGTGGCCTGGACACTGAACTTCAATACGGAATGAGAACCGGATGAGGAGCTTGACAAGGAGCTGAGAGCTGCCTGCCTTTGTATCCAGGTGGCAGTTGGACAGATTTGGGCAAGAGGTGGGACCATGGAAGAGGAACCATTGAAGCTGAGAGCCAGCCTTGTGTCAAGATGAAAAGACCTCTTTTGAGTACTTGATGTTGACTGAAAAGATTATGATTTATTGTGACCTGGGGATGGAGAAATTTGACCTTTGTATATTCTATCCCTTAAGGAGGCTAGCTCCTTAAGGATAAAGCGGTTAAATTCTTACTAAATAAAATCTTTTGCTTAAAACTATGTGGCTACTGGAGGGCTGAGTCAAGATGGGAGCGTAGAAGCAGGAGAAATCCCTACCTCCCACAAAAACCACTTCAAATACCTAAAAATAAGACTCTAAACAAATTTTAGAGCTGCAGAACCCACAAAATTACAGAAAAACACATCTCCTACTAGGCGCAGCCCAGCAGGTAGGACAGGAAGGGGTCATTACAGAGCAATGGGAGTCAGGCCCACCCAGTCCTGAAACCGCTGTTTAGCCCCAGGGAAGTAAGGACAAACCACAGCTGGAGCACTTGGGAGACAGGATCACCAGCAGCTGTGGCAGTTCCCAGAATAATCAAAACATAAGAAACAAGGACAAAGTGAAAGGTCAGTATCTCTTGGGGGAGAAAAGTGGCCATCTGCACAAAGAGGAAAAAAGCAGCTGAAGTGGCAGCCCTGTAGCCACCTCCATATGGCTGCTTCAGAGCTCACATCCTGCATATTGGAGGGTGACCAAGAGACCATTCACAGACCAAGTTTTCTTGCCTTAACCGGCCTAAGTCAGGATCATGGTCTTGGGTGGTGGTCCTGAGGTACATTTTCAGGGATCCAAAGATGGTGAGGGATGCAGAGACTGTGCCTCCTAAAAGCTCTGGGAACTGTCCCCAGTAATTTGGGACAAAGCTCTCCCATCTGAAAGCAGAGTTCTACTGTGGCTCAAAAATCAAATTAATTGACTGGCAACATGTGCAGGCAAAGGAAGCAAACCAAGCTCACCAATCTAACTTTAGATTCCTTTTTGGGGGACAAAAAGGAGCAAAACACAGAACAAGAAGAAGACAACACAGTCAGAAATCCTGCACCAAAAGCTTAAAAGAAAAATGTAAGCTGGTTTCAATTCATAGAGGAGCTTAAGAAAGATTTTGAAAACCAAATAAGAAAATTGGAAGAAAAATTGGGAAGAGAAATGAGAATGATGCAAGAAAATCATGAAAAGAGAGTCAACAACCTGACTGAAGAAAATAATACCTTAAAAAATAGATTAACTCAAATGGCAAAAGAGGCCCAAAAAGCCAATGAAGAGAAGCATGCCTGAAAAAGCCGAATATGCCAGATGTAAAAAGAATCTCAAAAGCTCACTGAGGAGAATGATTCCTTCAGTTACAGTCGAGCAAATGGAAGCAAATGACTTTATGAGAAATCAAGATACTATTAAACGGATGCAAACAAATGAAAGAACAGAAGGTAATGTGAAATATCTCCTTTAAAAAAACACTGACCTGGAAAATAGATCTGGGAGAGACAATTTAAAAATTATTGGACTACCTGAAATCCATGATCAGAAAAATAACCTAGAAATCATGAAGAAATTCTCAAGGAAAACTGCCCTGATATTTTAGAACCAGAGGGCAAAATAGAAGTTGAAAGAATTCACTGATTACCTCTTGGAATAGATCCCAAAAAGAAAACTCCTAGGACAGTTATATGCAGGTTCCAGAGTTCCCACATCAAAGAGAAAATATTAAAGTTGCCAAGAAGAAACAATTTAAATACTGTTGAAACACAATCAGGATAACCAAGAATCTAGCAGCCTCTACATTAAGGGATTGAAGGGACTGGAAAATGATATTCCAGAGATCAAGGGAGCTAAGATTAAAACCAAGAATGAGCCACCCAGCAAAATTGAATATAATGTTCCACCAGAAAATATGGTCATGCAATGAGGTGGAGGACTTTCAAGCATTTTTGCTTAAAAAAAAAACCAGAACTGAACAGAAAACTTGACACGCAAATACAAGAAGCATGAGAAGGTAAACATGGAAAATAAGTCATAATAAACTTATAAAAGTTGAACTATTTACATGCCAACATGGAAAAACTATAATTGTAAATTATGAAACTTTTCTCAGTATGAGGATAGGTGAAGGGGAAAAATATGTACATATGTGTGTGTATGTATGTATGTATGTGTATGTACGTATATGTATATATACACATATGTCTATATAGGAGGGTATATATGCATATGAATACATATGTGAGTGTGTATACATGTGTACATAGACAGAGGGCACAAGATCAATTGAATAGGAAGACATGATATTTTAAAAGGTGAAACTGAGAAGTGGGAGAGAAATAGAATGAGAAGAGACAGGGAGAAACAAAATGGGGTTAATCATCTCATATAGAATAGGCAAGGGATAACTGTTACATTGGAGGGAAAGAACAGGAAGGCAAAAGGGAGTGATTTGGCTTAGGGAAGGAATGACATACACTCTAATTGGGTATGTTGCCATACAGGAGAGTGGGGGGGATGGGAAATGAGAGGGGAGAATGATGGAGGGGAGTGGGGGGGATGTTGGTAGAAGCACACACTTCTGTAAAGGGACAGGGACAAAGTAGAGAATAGAACAGCAGTTCCCAACCTGTAATTTGTAACAATCAAAATACATCCTACATATCTGATATTTACATTGGGATTCATAACAGCAGCAAAATTACAGTTATGAAGTAGCAATGAGAATAATGTTATGGTTCAGGGTCTCCACAACATGAGGAATTGTATTAAAGGGTCACGACATTAGGAAGGTTGAGAACCACTGGAATAGAACAAGGGGGGGACGGATAGGAAGGAGGGAAATATTGTCAGTCTTTCACAATATGTCCATTGTGGAGATGTTCTGCATAACTACACATGAACAGCTTCTATTGAATTGCTTGACTTTCCAGTGGGGGTGGGTGATGAGGGAAGAAGGGAAAGAATCTAGAATTTAAAGTTATATGATCAAATGTTAAATATATATGTGTGTGTGTGAATAAACATATATTATTATCATCATCATCATCATTATTATTTACATGCAACTGGGAATTAAGATATGTAGAGACTGAGGTAAGGAGACCAATCTCGCCCTACCAGAAATACAGTGGAGTGGGGGAGATATAGGAGAGAGCAGTTTGGGGGACAAGGTATACAGTGGGATACCTGTTTTGGAGTGGTGGGTAGGGGAAATATGGGGAAAAAATTTGTAACTCAAAATCTTGTGGAAATGAATGATGTAAACTAAAAATAAACAAGTTAATTTAAAAAATCTGTGGCTACTTTGGTGAAAACTATGTGGTCACTTTAATGATAAGTTGTTAAGGTATAACATTGTGGATGCTGTAGTTTGGTTTCTGTCAATGTTTTACTTTATTACTGAATAGAGAGTTCACTATACTACATAATCAGAATCTTGAAGCTGTCCTGTGGAAAGCTGTTTGTGCTTGGCTTTATAGGGCCTTTGTAACATGAATTGCTATCAGGTCCTTAGACAATTCAACCTTTATGTAGAACTGGACAATAATTTATGTAAAATTTTAACTTGTTACTTTCAATTAAATTCTAGCTTTTCAAGGACATTTTCAACCTTGATCCTACTATCCATTGTATTAGCTATTTTTCTTTTTTTTTTAATTTATTTGTTTACTTTTAGTTTACAAGATTCAGTTCCACAATGCCTGGAGTTTCAAATTTTCTCCCCTCTCTCTCCTTCTCCCCCTCCCATGGTGGCATGCAATCAAATATAGGATCTGCAAATGCCTTCACGTTACACATTAATCAGGTTATAGAGAAGGATTATAACTCATGGAATAAAAAATGGGAAAGAAGAAATAAAACAAGAAAAAGAAAGAGATCAGGAAGTTTGCTTCAGTCGGTGTTCAAACTCTGTAGTTCTTTTTCTGGACATGGGCATCTTTTTGCGTCATGAGTCTTTTGGAGTTGTCTTACAACCATGCATTGCTGAGAAGAGCCCAGTTCATCAAAGTTGGTTGTTTACATATATATATATATATATATATATATATATTGTGTCTGTAATTGTGTATAAATTTATCCTGGTTCTGCTCTTCTCACTCAACATCAGTTTGTACAAGTCTCTCCAGGTTATTATGAATTCTGTCTGCTCCTCATTTCTTAAAGCACAATAGTATTCCATTACATTCATAGGCTACAACTTGTTTAGCCATTCCTCAGTTGATGGGCATCTCCTTAATTTACAGTTGTTTGCCACCACGTAAAGAGTTGCTATGAATATTTTTGTACAAACAGGGGCTCTTCCAACTTCTGTGATTTCTTTGGGATACAACCCTAGAAGTGGTATTGCTGGGTCAATGGGTATACACTTGTTTATAACCTTTTGTTCGTAGTTTCAGATTGCTCTCCAAAATGGTTGAATTAGTTCACAACTATACCAATGTTGTATTAGTGTTCCAATTTTTCTACATCCTCTCCAGCATTTATCATTTTCCTGTTTTGTCATCTTGGCCAATCTGAAGGGTGAGACATGGTCTCTCAGAGTTGTTTTGATTTGCATTTCTCTAGTCAACAGTGATTTGGAGCATTTTTTCATATGCTTATAGATATCTTTAAATTTGTCCTCTGAAAACTGCCTGTTCATATCTTTTGATCATTAATCAATTGGGGAATGCCTAGTATTCTTATAGATTTGGCTCAATTCTCTGTATATTTTAGAAATTAGGCCTTTATCAGAGACACTGGTTGTAAAAATTCTTTCCCAGTTTTCCACTTCCCTCTTAATCTTAGTTACATTGGCCTTGTTTGTACAGAAAGTTTTCTATTTAATGAACTCTAAGTCATCCATTTTGCATTTTATAATGTTCTCTAACTCTTGTTTGGTAATAAAATCTTCCCTTCTCCATAAATCTGCCAGGTAAACTATTCCTTACTTTCCCAGATTGCTTACAGTACCAGCCTTTATACCTAGATCATGGACACATTTTTACTTGATTTTGGTATACAGTGTTACATATTGGTCTTTGCCAGGTTCTTCCATACTATGTTCCAGTTTTCCCAGGAGTTTTTGTCAAATAGGAGTTCTTATCCTAAAAACTGTGGTCTTCGGGTTGATCAAACAAGAGATTTCTATAGTTGTTGACTGCTGACCTCATGTACCCAATCTATTCCATTGATCCACTACTCTATTCCTCAGCTAGTACCAAGTAGTTTTGATGACTGCTACTTTATAACACTAATTAAAGTCTGGTATGGCTTGGACACCTTTCCTAGCATTATAGTTCATGAATTCCCTTAATATTCTATACCTTTTGTGCGTCAAAATGAATTTTGTTACTATTTTGTCGAGCTCTATAAAGTAATTTTTGGGAGACTGGTAAGGCACTAAATATGTTATTTAATTTAGGCAAAATTTTCATTTTTTCATATTAACTCAACCCAGCCATGAGCAACTGATGGTTTTTTTAAATTAGTTGGATGTGACTTTATTTGTGCAAAAAGAGTTTGTACTTGTGTTCATATAGATTCTAGATTTGTTTTGTCAGGTACCCAAATATTTTCTAGTGTCAACAGCAACTTTAAATGGGATTCCTCTTCCTATTTCGTACTGTTGGATTTCATAAATAATATATGGGAATGCTCAGGATTTATGTGGGTTTATTTTGTATCCTGAAACTTAGCCAAATTTATTTATTATCTCAAGTAGTTTTATACTCAATTCTCTAGGATTCTCTAATTATGTCATCTTGTCATCTGCAAAGAGCGATAGCTTAGTATCCTCTTTGCCTAATTTGATTCTTTCAAGTTCTTTTTCTTCTCTCATTACTACTGCTAGCATTTCTACTACCAAATTGAATATGAAGGGTGATAATGGAAATCCTTGTTTCACCCCTGATTTTATTGGAAATGCTTCTATCTCATCCCCATTACATATATTATCTGCTGATGGTTTTAGATAGATAACATTTATTATTTCAAGGAAGATTCCATTCATTCTTATACTTTATCATGTTTTTCATAGGAATCAATGCTGTATTTTTTCCAAAGCCTTTTCTGCATCTATTGAGATAATCATATGATTTCTGCTAGTTTTGTTGTTGATGTGATCAGTTACACTGATCATTTTCCTAATATTGAACCACCCTGGTATTCCTGGAATAAATGCTACCTTATCGAAGTGTATTATTCTCATGATAAGTTGCTGTAGTCTTTTTGCTAATATTTCATTTACTCATGAGGGAAAGTGGTCTATAATTTTCATTCCCCATTTTGTCTCTTCCCAATTTAGGTACTAGTACCATATTTGTGTCATAAAAAAGAATTTGGTAGGACTCCTTCTTCACCAATTTTCCCAAATAGATTGTAGAATATTGGAATTAATTGTTCTTTAAATGTTTGATAGAATTTATTTGTAAATCCATCTGACCCTGCAAATTTTTTTCCTGTGGAGTTTATTGATGGCTAGTTCAATTTCTTTTTCTGAGATGGTGTTATCTAAGGAATTTACTTCATCTTCAGTTAATCTGGGCAACTTATATTTTTGTAAATATTCACCCATTTCCCTAAGATTGTCAAATTTATATGCATACAGTTGGGCAAAATGATTCCTAATTATTGTTTTAATTTCTTCTCCATTGGAGACAGATTCACCCTTTTCATTTTTGATACTTGTAATTTGGTTTTCTTTTTTCTTTTTTTATCATGTTGAGTAAAAGTCTATTAATTTTATTGATTTCTTCATAAAACCAGCTCTTAGTTTAATTTATTAATTCAATAGTTCTCTTAATTTCAGTTTTATTAATCTCTCCTTTGGTTTTCATTATTTTTAATTCAGTATTCAATTGGGATTTTCAGTTTGTTCTTTTTCTAGCTTTTTCAGTTGCATGCCCAAATTATTGACCTCCATTTTCTCTATTTTATTCATGTACACATTCAGAGATACAAAACTTCCCCTAAGAATTGGTTTTTTTGCTGCATCCCACAGGTTTTGCTATGTTGTCTCATTATTGTCATTCTCTTGAATGGAGTTACTGATTTTTGCTAATTTTTTGTTTGATCCACTCATTCTTTTTGATTAAATTATTTAGTTTCCAATTAGTTTTTAGTTTATCTTTCCATGGCCCCTTATTGCATATGATTTTTATTGCATCATGATCTGAGAAGGTTACATTTGATATTTCTACCTTTATACACTTTATTGTGAGGTTTTTATGCTCTAGTAAATGGTCAGTTTTTTGTGTATATGCCACATACCACTGAAAAGATATATTCCTTTGTACCCCCATTCAACTTTCTCTAGAGATCTATCATATCTAGCCTCTAAAATTCTGTTCACCTCCTTAACTTCTTTCTTATTTATTTTGAGGTTAGATTTATCAAGTTCAGAGAGAGGGAGATTGAGGTCCCCCACTAGTATAATTTTGCTACCTATTTCTTCCTCTAATTCCTTTAATTTCTCTCCTAGGAATTTTGAGCTATACCGCTTGGTGCATATATGTTAAGCAATGACATAGCTTCATTCTCAAAGGTGCCTTTTAGCAGGATATATTTTCCTTCCTTATCTCTTTTAATTAGATCTATTTTGGCTTTTGCTTTATCTGAAATAAGGAGTGTTACCTCTACTTTTTTTGTTTCTGTTAGCAGAAGCATAATAATTATACTCCAGCCTTTTACCTTCCTAGTGTGTATCCCCCTGTTTCAAATGTGTTTCTTGTAGACAACATATTGTAGGATTATTTTTTTAATCCATTCTGCTATCTGCCTCCCTTTTATGGGAGAGTTCATCCCATTCACATTCGTAGTTATGATTACTATCAGTGTCTTTCCCTCAATCCTATTCCCTCTTCTGTTTATGTTTTTGCTTCTTACTTCTCTCTTCCCCTCCTTAATAGTTTTCCTTTTGACCTCTGCCTCCCAGAGTATTCCCTCCCTGTGCCTCCCTCTTTACCTACTCTTTCCTCTTACTACTACTTCCCTCCCTTCTTACCACCCCCTTTTCCCTGTTACCCCTCCAATTGCCTGTAGGGCACAATAGATTTTTATACTTAACAGAATATGCTATTCCCTCCTTGAACCCAAACCATTGAGAGTAAATTTCATACAATTCTCTTCTCCCTCCCTCCTTTCCCTCTATTATAATGAGTTTTTGTGCATTTAAGATTAGAATCTGTAACTTAACGATTATGCTGATCCCTCCTTGAACCAGAACCAATGAGAATAAAGTTCATATGATGTTCATCTCCCTCCGTTCTTTCAATCTTCTATAGTACATTTTTATGCCTTTTTGTGTGGTGTAATTTACCCTTTTCTGCCTCATCCTTTCCTTTTCTTCCATTACATTCCTTTTGTAACCCCTTAAAAAGTTTTTTTTATCATCAGATTACTTCATTTCTACCCACATCCTCTATCTATCTGTCTATCTATCTATCTATCTATCTATCTCCCTTTTAAATGTGATAATTATATAAATTTCAATATTGACAAGTATCTGCTTCTCATATAGGGATAAAAACAACTTGCTCTTATTGATTCACAAGTTGTGGGTGTGGGTATGAGAGTGTGTGTCTGTGTGTGTGTTTTCCTTTTTTACCTTTATATGCCTCTCTTGAGTCTTGTATTTAGATATCAGATTTTCCATTGAGCTCTAGCTTTTTCATTAGGAAAGTCTAGAAGTCTTTTTATTTCATTAAAGGATCATCTCCTTGCCTGAAGCATTATGCTCAGTTTTGCTGGATAGTTGGTCCTTGGTTACAGTCCAAACTCTTTTGCATTATGGAATATCAAATTCCAATCCCACCTATGTCTTAATGTAGAAGCTGCCAGGTCCTGTGTAATCCTGATTGTAGTCCCACGAAATTTGAGCTGTTTCCTCCTGGCTGTTTGCAGTATTTTGTCCTTGACCTTGTAGTTCTGGAATTTGGTTACTATATTTCTTGGAGTTTTCAATTTGGGATCTCTTTCAGGAGGAGTCTGGTGAAATCTCTCTCTCTTTCTCTCTCTCTCTCTCTCTCTCTCTCTCTCTCTCTCTCTCTCTCTCTCTCTCTCTCATTCTCTCTCTCTGTCTCTCTCATTTGTATTTGGAGAGCAGAAGGTAAGGCAATTGGGTTAAGTGACTTGCTGAAGGTCACACAATTATTTTTTGTGTTGTGTCTGACATAAGATTTGAACTTGGGTCCTCTTGACTCCAGGGCTGGTATTCTAGTCACTGTGCCACCTAGCCACCCTAAGTCCAGTGAGTTCTTTTGACAACTTTTTTTTACTCTCTGATTCTAGGATGTTAGGACAGTGTTTTTTGACAGTCTCTTGGAACATATTGTCCAGGCTGTTTTTTTTTTTAATCATGGCTTTCTGGTAGAGTCTAGACTTAAAATTCTTAGATTATATCTCCTAGATATGTTCTCTATGTCAGTTGTTATTCCAGTGAGATATTTTATACTTTCTTCTAATTTTTCAGTTTTTATATTTTGTTTGATGGACTCTTAATGCTTCCTTAGCTTCAATTTGACTGATTCTAATTTTTAGTGAATTATATTCCTCAGTCACTTTTTGAACCTCCATTTTTGGGAGGTATTTTCTCCAGTTAGATTTTGAACCTTCCACCCCAGTTCACAAATTTTACTTTTTAAGGATTAATTTTCTTCAGTGAGGTCATTTTTTCTAATTTGGTCAATCTGGATTTAAATTTATTTTCCACTTGCCTAATTTGACTTTTAAAATTGTAAAGTCAAGCACAAGCAGATTTCCAGAAAAATGCTACTGTGGACAGCTTTTAAGGTTATGATTACATAGTATAGTAAACACTCTATTTATTCAATAACAAATCAGAGTAAAACATTCAATGTAAGTCAATGCACAGCATTTATAATGTTACAACTCATCAGATAATCAAAATACAGCCTTCACAACAACTTATCACAGAAAATGGCCAGTAGGTTTCACTACAGTAATCACACAGTTTTGAACAAAGCATAATCAGTTAGTCAATCATTCACTTAGTAACTTAATCATTCAATCAACTCAATCATTTAGTCATGCTTAAGGAAGCTCCTTAAGGGTCAAAAACTGCAAAAATCAAAGTTCTCCACTCATGGAACACACTAAGTTACAGTATTAGTCACTACTCAGGCCATCCACCCCTCAGTCAAAAATAAGTTACAATTTTCTCAGTCAGTACACAGTATCCAAGTAAATTCTTCTTTCAGCTTGACTTGGGGTGGTCTTTCAGATTCCCCAGATCCCCTTCCATGATCCCAGACCCTACCTGGATTCACCAAACTGTCCCTTGGGGTGGAAAGCAGACAGCTCCTAGGTCCTTGTCCAGCTCTCCATTTGATTCCTGTTCCATGCTGAAGCTCACAGTGTCCAGTCCACCTTAAATCCTTCACAGTCTCTATTCCTGGGAAGTCAAAGCTTAACAAAGCCACAGACAACGTACCAACACCACAGTCATGCCTCCTTTGGCAGCTCTGGCTTCTGCCTCCACGTGGCTTGATTTAAGAAATTCTGTCTCAGTTCTTAATTCTCAATTTTCTTCAGTAGCTGCTCTACCTCCAGATGCTAGTCCCCCAAAATTCTGACTTTCCTAGCCAGGGTCTTCCCTAATATATAGTGTTGCTCATCCCTATTCAGCCCCTTCCTGTTAAGTCAGCAACAGGGGTTCTCTGTACAGCCTCTTCCTGTCACATCAGCAACAGGAGTTCATAACTTCTGTTTCTTTAACAGAGGCATAATTTGAAACTAAGTGCTAAGTACCTCTCAGCTTAGCAATAAAAAAGGAACTTCAGATTCTATTGCTATTACAACAGTCTTTCTTGAGCTCCTCCTAGAATGTTTTTTGGGATTGAGACTGATTCATATTTCCTTCTGTAGTCTCAGGTGTGAGTACAGAGTCCTTGCTGTCCTCTGAATTTGGTTGTTCTTCCTCACTATAAAAGGATCATATTATTCTTGATTTTGCAGATTCCTTCTTGCCCATTGCGATTGTCTATGTCCTGAATTTTTAGAGTGGATTTCTGCCTCTGGGGTACAGATATACCACATTTCTCAGGGTGAGAGCTAGGGGTTTGGTTGTAGATGTTGTGTTCTGTAGCCTCTGGGTGTATAGACTGTGGCCAAGGCCAGGGCTCTCAGTGTTTCTCCTAGGTTATCCTTAGGCTCACAGAGTAAAGTGTGGGGGAGGAATGGGTTGGCCACTTCAGGTTTCCACCTCTGTGCCCCTGGGCTTCAGGTCAGTGAGGCTCAACAGCTGGTGGCCAGCAGGGCTGGCATCTGCAGATTCTTCTGGTGGTGCTAAGGCACACTTGGGCTTCTGTTGTTAGAGTTTGCTGGCTCCACCCCCTTGGGCTATGAGATTTCCCAATGGTCAGCTGAGGATGGGCTTGTTGGGAGATCTCCCAACCTTCATTTCAGGTTCTGGCATAGCTTCAGTCATACCCTTCCTCTAGGACTTCCAAGTATGAGGCTCTTTCCTTTGTTTCAGGATTTTACACTGGGTGGGTCATTTATCTCAGTGTTTTCAGAGACAGGGAGGGGGAATAGAGGAGCTAGGGTTTTCTCAGCCTAGAAGTTCAGGCAGGTGATTTTTAAACATCCAGGCTACAGACTGATAAGCCCAGGAGAAGCTGCTGATATGGACCCTGCACTTTCTCTTACCCAGCTCCTATAGATCCTCTGCCCTTTGGTGAGATGTCTTTGAATTGCCCTTGGGGTTGGTGAATGCACTGGCCAGGGCTCATTCTCACTCCACTGTAGTTTGCTCTCAGGTCTGCACCAGTGCAGCCCCTGTGTGCTCTTTGCTCCCCTTGCCCAGACCTACATGGGGACTTTCCTGGCCTGGGAATCTACCACAATCTGTCTCCCACTGGATTCTATCATTCTAAAATCTATTCAGATTTACATTTTTAGAGTTTAATGATGGAGGTCATGGAGGAACTCAGAAAAGTTCCTGCTTCTGTTCTGCCATCTTGGCTCTGCCCCTCCATTTTAGCTATTTTTCATCTTTTGTATTATCAAAGTTGACTGTCAAATTATCTACATTTTGTCCTAGTTCATGTGAAAATATTAGAAGTGGAGCAAAGGCTATAATCTAGACCCTGGAGAAAGGTTAATTCTATCTTTTCTCTAGTATATGAGAGCCATAACTTTTCCCTCTGAGGAACTAGATGTTAATCTCAACTCTTAATGGACAAATCACAACCACATTATGCTTTAGTTTCATCATCTGTAAAATGAATGATTTAAACTATATCAGAGGTTCTTTATCATGGAGTTTTGTCACATCCTTTTGACAATCTGGCTACTCTTATGAACTGTTTCTCATATGTAGATATAGATAGATATTTTATAGATAGATATATATGTATGTATACATATATATATATATAAAATGCTAAATTTCAGTTATGTTAGTGAAAATAAAAAAGCATTTTAAAACAAATTCAGACTCCATTCCAAATACAGAATCTCTTATAATAAGTGGAAATGATAGGGGAGTGGAGTTTAACAATTGGGAGTGATTTGGATACAGATCACAAAGTGAAGAAGTAATGAACTATAGGCATAGGGCTCACCCAAGGTCACAGTTGACAGATGTGAAAGAGCCAGGATTTACATGCAACTTCTTACTCAGAATCCAATACATTACTGCTAATGCAATGAATGTAATTAAATTAATTTCCTTGGTTTTGAAATAACAAACAAGGTAAAGGACAAAATTATAAAATACTTTTTAAAAATTATAAGAGTAAAAAGACCCCAATCTTTCCATGAAAATGTAAATATAACCAGAATTTGATCATTTTTCCTTCCTTCCTCCAATGTGTCCTTCTTTTTATGTTCTTTTGTCTCTCCATTCTTCTGCCTTTCCCCAGAATCTCATTCCCTTTTACAAGTGGTTCTCAACCTGTGGCTTATGTTCAATTTCTAACAATGAAAATACATCTTGCATATCAGATATTTACATTACAATTCATAACAGCAGCAAAATTACACTTATGAAGCAGCAACAAAAATAATTTTATGGTTGGGGGTCACTAAAAAATGAGGAACCATATCAAAGGGTTGCAGCATTGGGAAGGTTGAGAACCGCTGCCTTACGCTAATGTAGATAACCATGGTAAGGTTAACTCATTCAAGGTTTGAATTCCTGACTCCCACTTTTTTTAAAATTCAGACTCTTTCCTGCCTTGCCCTGTGACACCCTCTAACACCAGATAGAGTTCACGATAATGGGATGGGGAAGATCAATGGACCAATAGGAGGAATTGAATGTTAGTTATTTTCATCTATAAAAAAATATAACTCTTGACTGTTAGTTTCAGTGTCAGTAGCCTATTGCTTCACAAAGGAAAGCCATCTGAGGTAATTTCTTTACATGGTTCCTTATCTTACCTCTCTTTTCAACTTCACTAAGATCAAAAT
Source organism: Pseudocheirus occidentalis (assembly GCA_028646575.1). NCBI lineage: Eukaryota > Metazoa > Chordata > Mammalia > Diprotodontia > Pseudocheiridae > Pseudocheirus > Pseudocheirus occidentalis. Next base: position 61,762,312 of record CM053601.1, read on the forward strand.
CTCATATATTAAAAATGAAGTGGAACCCAGAAGACCTTAATCAGATGCCAAAGGGGATAAAACATTCCAAAAGTGCTAACTTCTTTTCTCAGGTTTTGAGATATGTATAACCTTGGTTACAAATGTCCTTAACCCCTATCTTCCTTATGCTTTTATTTCCTTGTAAAACCAGTAAGTACTGACAAAAAGTTTGGATTTTGTCCCAGCATGCACAGTCCTATTTAGTAAGCATAATATCTGGGCTGTAGAATGCAAAAATAAGTCTTTGTGCTTATTTTTAGTGGACCCAGGAAAACTGTTAATCTGAGAGAAAGTCATTCTTCTCCCCTTTTCCTTTTTTTCTCTTATTTATTTTTAGTTCTCAACATTCAGTTATACAAGCTTTGGACTTTTAAATTTTCTCCTCCTCCTTTCTCTTCTCCTTCCTCAAGACAGCAAGGAATCTACATATACTTTCATATTAAACATATTTTCACATCAAGCACTTACCAATGGCATGAACCAAGAGAAAAAAAATAAAAGGGGGAGGGAGAGACAGAGACAGAAAAAGAGAGAGTAAATAGTGCACTTCTGTCTTCATTCAGACTTCATAGTTCTTTCTCTGGATGTGGCTAGCATTTTCCAGCATGTACCTATTGGAGTTGTCTTAGAACCTTACATTGCTCAGAAGAGCTAAGTCAAATGAAGTTAGCCCTTGTACAGTGTTGCCATTAAGGTGTACAATGTTCTCTTGATTCTGCACAACTTGCTCAGCAACTGCTCATATAACTCTTTACAGATTTTTCTGAAGTCCACCTGCCTATCATTTCTCCAAACAGTACAATAGTTTTCCATTGCATTCATATACAACAATTTATTTAGCTATTCCCCAGTCAATGGACATCCCCTCAATTCTCAATTCTTTGCCACCACAAAAGGTCTGCTATATTTTTCTACATGTACATCTTTTCCCCTTTTTTATCATCTCTTTAGAATACAGCCCTAAAACAGTTATTAGTGGTTCAAAAGTATGCACATTTTTGTAGCCCTTTGGTCATAGTAACAAATTGCTCTCCAAAATGGTTGAATTAGTTCACAACTTGAACAACAATGCATTCATGTATCAATTTTCCCACATTTTCTCCATCATTTATCATTTTCCTGTTTTGCATGTTGGTCAATCTGATAGCTATTATGTTACACCTCATAGTTCTTTTAATTTATATTTCTCTAATCAATAGTGATTTAGGGCATTTTTTCATGTGATTGTGATAGTTTTAATTCCTTCATCTGAAAACTGCCTCTTCATGTCCTTTGATGATTTGTCAGTTAGGAAATGCATATTCTTATAAATTTGACTTGATTCCCTACACATTTGAGAAATTAGGCCTTTATCAGAGAGACAGGTTATAAAAATTATTTCCTAGTTTTCTGCTTCCCTCCTAATCTTGGTTGCATTGGCTTTGTTTGTGAAAAAAAAACTTTTCAATATAATATATTCAATATTATCCATTTTGCATTTCATAATGTTCTGTATGTCTTATTTTGTCATAAATTCTTTCATTCTCCAAAAATCTGACAGGTAAACTATACCTTCCTCTCCCATTTTGCTTATAGTATCAGCCTTTGTATCTAAATCACATTCTCATTTTGACTTTATTTTGGCATACAGGGTAAGATATTGGTTTATGCCCAATTTCTGCCATACTTCTTTTCAGTTTTCCCAGGAATTTTTGTTAGAGAGTGAGTTCTTATTCCACAACCTGGAGTCTTTGGGTTTCTCAAACAGTAAATTCCTGTAATCATTGCCTATTGCATCTTGTGTACCTAACCTATTCCACTGATCTATCCCTCTGTTTCTTAGCAAGTACCAAGTAATTTTGATGATTTCTACTTTATTATATAATTTAAGATGTGATATAGCTAGACCTCCTTCTCTTGCATTTATTTTCATTAATTCATTTAATATTCTGGATCTCTTCTTCCAGATGATTTTTTTTTCTAGCTCCATAAAACTATTAGTGGTAGTTTAATTGGTATGGCACTGAATAAGTAAAATAATATAGGTAGAATTGTCATTTTCATTATATTAGCTCAGCCTACCCTTGAGCAACTGATTTTTTCCAATTATTTAAATAGGACTTTATTTGTGTGAAAAATATTTTATAACTATGTTTATATAGTTCCTGGGTTTACTTTTGAAGGTAAGACTCCCAAACATTTTATAATGTCTATAGTAGCTTTAATTGTAATTTCTCTTTCTGTTTCTTCTATTGGGCTTTGTTAGTAATATACAGACATGCCAATGATTTATTTGAGTTTATTTCTTAGTTTAAAACTTTGCTAAAGTTGTTTACTCTTTCAAGTAGTTTTTTACTTGATTCTCTAGTATTCTCTATATCATCTGCAAAGAGTGATAGCTGTCTTTATTTGTCTATTCTAATTCCTTTGATTTTTTTTCTCCTCTTATTTCTAGCACAATACTAAATAGCAGTGGTGATAATGGACATCCTTGTTTCACCCCTGATCATACTGGAAATGCTTCTAGCTTATCCTCATTACAAATAATGTTTTCTGATGATTTTATGTAGATTTTAGTTATCATTTTAAGGAAGGCTCTATTGGTTCCTATGCTCTCTCATATATTTTAGTAGGAATGGGTACTATATTTTTTCAAAAAGATGTTTTTCTGTATTTATTGAGATAATCAAATGGTTTCTGTTAGTTCTGTTGTTGATATGGTCAATTAAGCCAAAAGATTTCCTAATATTGAATCAGTCATACTTTCTTGGTATAAAACCTACCTGGTCATACTGTATTACTCTCATGATAAGTTGCTATAATCTCTTTGCTAATACAATTTCTTTCATCTGGGTTTCTTTGTTCTTGAACTACATGATCACTGCTCTACATCATTATCACTCATCAGATGGACCATTGCAATAGCCTCCTTATTGGGATTTCTGTCTTAAGACTCTTTTCTCACTCCAATCTATCTTCTGCAAACTGTTAAAATTATTTTTTTCTTACTAACCATGTTGCTCTTTTTCTGAATAAAGTCCAGTTTGTCACCATTGTTAAATGTTTACACTCCTACATGGGAAGATGATACGAGTAAATCTTGAAAACTCTACCTTTATTATGACAATTAGAAAGGACACACACACACACAGGGTGTGGGTATAAATTGACTGTGGGTATAAAATGATAAAAAAAACTAAGGGGTGAAAAGGGATTGTAATGGGAGAAGAGGAACAGAGAAAGAAGAAAAGGCAAATTACTTGAGATGAAGAGGCACAAAATCATTTTACAGTAGAGGGAAAAAGGTAGGAAGAAAAGCATTGTTTGAACCTTACTCTTATCTGATTTGGCTCAAGGAGGGGGAAACATAGGGAGTTATAATAATGTAACTTGTCCTGTAGGCAATAGGAGGAGAAGGAGGAAAGAACAAGGAGAGGTTTGATAGATAGGAGGGAAGATTGAGGGAGTCAGTGGACAAAAGCAAAACTCTTTTTAGGAGCTAAAGGGAAAAGGAGAAAAAAATGTATGAATTTGGTCAGGAAATGGAGTAGACCAAGATGGAAAGACACAGATAGTAATCATATTGGTGAATGTGAATGGGATAATTTCACCCATAAAAGAGATGCAGATAGTGGAATGGATTAAAAACTGTAATCCTACAATATGTTGTTTACAAGAAACACAATTCAAGCAGAGGGATACACACCGGATAATGGTGAAAGGCCAAAGTAAAATATATTATGCTTCAATTGAAGTAAAAAAAGAAAGCAGGGATAGCAATCCTGACCTCAGACAAATAAACAGCAAAAATAGATCCAATTAAAAGGGAAAAGGAAGGAAACTACATCCTATTAAAATGCACCATAGACAATAAAGTAATATCATTGCTAAATACATATGCACCATGTGGTATAGTATTCAGATTCTTGGAGGAGAAAGTGACTTACAGGAAGACATAGACAGGAAAATATTCTAATGGGGGACCTCAACCTCCCCCTCTCTGAACTAGATAAATCCAACCACAAAATAAGTAAGAAAGAAGTTAAAGAAGTGAATAAAATTTTAGAAAAGTTAGAAATAATAGAACTCTGGATAAAACTGAATGGGGATAGAAGAGAATATAAATTTTTGTCAGTGGTACATGGCAATTGACTATGTACTAGGGAATCAAAACTTCAGAACCCAATGCAGAAAGGCAGAAATATTGAATGCCTCCTTTTTAGATCACGATGCATGAAAAATTATATGTAATAAAGGGCCATGGGAAGCTATGCTAAAAATTAATTGGAAATGAAACATCCTAATGCTACAGAATGAGCAGATCAAGCAACTAAAAAAGCTAGAAAAAGAGAGAGAAATTCCAATTAAAATAATGGTATATAATATGAAATGCTCAGGACTTACCCTATCAGGACAAACCAAGGGATTATATGAACAAATTTACAAAATGCCTTTCACAAAAATAAAGACAGATATAAATAATTAGAGAAATGCTAGTTGCACATGGGTAGGCTGAACCAATATACATTAAAATGACAATTCTACAAAATCTGTCTTGACTCTCTTAAATTATTCCTTATAAGCACTGGCTTTCTCCCAAGTGAACAGGGGAGTGTCTCAGCCAATAGCCTTCTCCCAAGTCAACAGGGGAGTTCACATCTTTTCACCAATGGAAAGAGTTCTATACTTAGCCCTAAGTTACTAGGTGCTACTTAACCCTAAGTATCTGATCTACTTAGCCCAAAGTATCTGATCTACTTAACCTTAAGTATCTGATCTACTTAGCCCTAAGTATCCTATTCATTTAGCCCTAAATATCCAACAAATTGATTACCATTACAGAGGCATATAAAAATGTAATGCAAATTAGAGAAAAAGAAATTAATACAGCCTGATAGCTATCAGTTTGGCTAACATGATAGAAAAGGAAAATGACAAATGATGGAGGGGATGTGGAAAAAATCAGACACTAATGCATGTTTGGTAATACTGTAAACTAGAATAATTTGGAGAATAATTTGGAACCATGCCCAAAGGGTTATAAAATTGTTCATACCCTTTCACACAGCAGTATTAGCTGCTGTGTGAACAGAACCCATTACTCCATTCATGGCCAGAGCTGCCCTTAGCCACCTACCTCTCCACCTTCACCTTCACTAGGTGTATTCTGCGAACACACTAGGTGTACTAGGTCTATAAAGCAAAGAGATCAAATAAAAGGGGGAGGGGAGGAACCTATTTGTACAAAAATATTTATGAGCTCTTTTTTTGTGTGTGTTGGGAAAGAATTGCTACTCAAGAGAGCTATTCAAATCAGTTCCAAGGGACATGACAAAAACAAACAAACAAACAAATCCTATCTACCTCCAAAGAGAGAATTGATTAACTTTGAATGCAGACTAAAGCATACTTTTTAAAAAGTTTATTTTTATTATTTTCTTTTGTTTCTGTTTTCTTTTTCACCCTGGCTAATATGGACATGAGATTTGAAAGACTTCTCATGTGTAATTGATAACAAATTCCTTGCCTTATCAAGGAGTGGGGAGGGCCTCTAGGGATAAAGAGAATTTGGACCTCAATGTTTTAAAAGAAAAAGACTGTTAAAATATTTTATATGCAATTGGGAATATATGATGGAATAAATAAAATCATTTAGAAAATAACTTTTAATGAAATCTTTCTTTGATAGACATAGTATAATAATGAAAAATAAACTATGTGCTCTCTTTTGAGCTTTATCCTTTTTTTTCTTCTCCTAATCATAGAATAAAATTTAGAAGAAATCAACATTGAGTGACAAATATCTAGGGAAAATTCTACAAATCTAACAATATGAAAATAGAAATGAGGTGATGTCTCCTCAGATTTTCAAAGCTGCAGACAGTGCATATAGTGTACTGAAAGATACAAAGAAACCAGAATTCTACAAGATAATTCCACCTATCTCTAAATATCTCTGTCTCTAAACCTCACTGTACCTTATATCATGGAAATAAGAATTTCTCAAGGGCAGGTTAGCATGACACTAATTGGAACACTAAATTTATTCAACAATATATTCTAATGATTTAAGTAAATTATAATCATGGCCATCTGTCACATTTGCTTTACTCCCAACAAATTCAATTTGCTTTCATCAAAATATCCCAAGAAATTAAATCTGGGGTATACTCCAAGACAGAATTCCGAAGAACTAGGTTTCAATGCTTCATAATCTATGTGCATAAAAGTGCCCTTTTTTATTTCCTTCACTGTATAATATTCTTTTTTCAAAGAACTTTATTTATAACATTTTTTCATATATTAATGTAGTTTTAGCTTTTCAACATTCATTTCCACAAGATTTTGAGTTCCAATTTTTTTTCCCAATCTCTCCCTACTCCAAGATGGTGCACATTCTGATTCTATTTTCTCTCAATCTGTCCTCCCTTCTATCACTGTCCCTCCTTCTCCTATCTTCCACCTTCCTATTTTCTCGTATGGTAAGATAGATTGTCTCTAGATCTAGTTTCTCAGTTGCATGAAAAAAAATTAACATTCATTTTTAAGTTCGGGCCAGACACAGAGTGAAATGGTTTCCTGCTTCCACAGTGCTTGAACAGAACCCATTACTCCATTTATGGCTGGAGCTGCCCTTACCCACCCACCTCTCCACCTTCACCTCCACTAACCAACACTTCTTCCATCCTACCATGGAGCAGCAGCAGCCCACTCAGCCATCCCCACCTTCTTCACAGCCACCACTGCTGCCCGTGTCCATTGCAGCCACCAATGCCCAGCTTTCTTTGCACCCACCGCCGCTGCCGCCATGACCACCTCATCCCCCTCTCAGGTGTGGCAGAACTACCACCAGAACTTTGAGGCCGCCATCAACGGCAGATCAACCTGGAGCTCTGCACCTCGTACATCTACCTGTCCATGTCCTGCTATATCTACCCTGATGAAGTGGGGCTCAGGAACTTTGCCAAGTACTTTCTGCACCAGTTGCAGGAGGAGTGTGAACACACTGAGAACCTGATGAAGCTGCAGAACCAGAGCAGAGGGCGCATCTTGCTGCAGGACACCAAGAAACCCCACCGAGATGACTGGGACAGTGGGAGTGTGCTCTGCACTTGGAAAACAGTGTCAAACAGTTGTTACTGGAATTGCACAAGCTGGCAACTGGCAAGAATGACCCCCATTTAAGGGATTTCATTGAAACTCCACTACCTGGACTAACAGGTCAAGTCCATAAAACAGCTGGATGATCACGTAACCAATATGAGAAAGATGGGGGTCCCCATTCTGGCATGGCAAAATATCTTTTTGACAAGCACACCCTTGGTGACAATGGCAAGGAGAGCTAAGCCACCCCTGGCTTCCCCCCACACCTGGGAACTGTGGGCGCCACTCTGACTGTCTTTCAGTGCATGCATATTTTGGTTATCTGACCTTTCATAATCTGTACCAAAAAACTACCACCATTGACATCCCAATAAAGTGACTTGGCACTGATGAAAAAAAAACAAATTTAAGTTTCACATTCTCTACCTTCCTCCTTTCCTACCCTGCTCATTGAGATTGAGAAGGCAATGAGCTCAACACAGGTTATATATGGATATTCATGCGAAATATTTCCATGATAGTCATATTGTCAAAGAGTAACTATATTTGCATCCTTCCAGTACTTCCCCCATTTATTCTATTCTCTCCTTTGAAGCTCTCCCTCCTCAAAAGTCTTTGCTACCGATCACCCACTCCTCTCATTTACCCTCCCTTCTATCATCAACACATCTTTTATCCCCTTCTCCCTACTTTCCTGTAGAGTAAGATGGATTTTCATAACCAATTATGTATGTATGTTATTCTGTACTTAAGTCAAATCTGATGAGAGTAACATTCAGTTTTTCCCTCTTACCCTTCCCCTCAATTGTAAAAGTATTCTCTTGCCTCTTTCATATGAGATAATTAACCCTGTAACTACCCTTATACTGAGAAAACTCTCATGAGTTATAAAAATCACTGTTCCATGTAAAAATGCAAACAGTTCAACTTTAATGAGTCCCTTATAATTTTTCTTTCTTGTCTACATTTTCATGCTTCTCTTGAGTCTTGTATTTGGAAGTCAAATATTCTATTCAGCTCTGGGTTTTCCACTAAGAATGCTTGAAAGTAGGCAGAGCCAAGGTGGCAGCTTAGAATCAGGAGAACTGGTAGCTTCTCACATTACCACAACAAATACTGATAAAATATGACTCTAAAGAAATTTTGGAGCTCCAGAACACACAGAATTACAGAATAGTAAAGCTCTGCCTGAAGGCAACCCGGCAGGTTTACAGGTAGGGATTCATCATACTGCACTGGAAACCTTGACCAGTACCACATGAATACATGGCTGGAGCCCTAGGGTGGCCAGAACAAGAACATGCTGGCTGGAGCTTTCAGGAGAGTAGATGTCTGGCAGCTGTGGTGGTTTCCAAAATCATCAACTCATAAGAAACAAGGACTAAGTGAAAGGTCAGTGGAACTCAGCTAAATTTAGGAGAGAGAGTTTGGCCACTTGCCTCCAGGAGGAGAAGCAGTGGTGGTGGTCCTGCAGCCTCTGCCACATGGTTGCTTCAGAGCTCACAGCCTACAGATTGCAGGGGGGCCAAGAGATCATTCAGAACCTAAGTGCTCTTCCCTTAACTTGACTGGAACAGGATCATGGTCTTGGGTGGTAGTCCTGAGGTGTGTGATCAGTGAGCCAAAGCTGGTGGGGGATGCAGAGACAGCAGCCTTTTAATATCCCCTGGCAGCTGTGGAAACCACAGTGGTTTGGGAAAAAGCTCTCTCCTCTGGAAACAGAGTTCTATCTAGCCCAAAAGTCAAGTAACTGACTGGCAACAGAAGCAGGCAAAGAAAGTTCAGCAATCCAAATTTAGGTTGCTTTTTTGGGGAAAAATGGATCAATGCATGGAACAGGAGGAAGGCAACACAGTCGTAACTCCTGCACCAAAAGCTTCCAAGAAAAATATAGATTGGTTATGAGCCATGGAGGAGCTTAAAAAGGATTTTGAAAACAAAATAAGAAAAGTGGAATAAAACTTGGAAAGAGAAATGAGAATGATGCAAGAAAATCATGAAAAGAGAGTCAACAACCTGAGTGAAGAAAATAATACCTTAAAAAATAGATTAACTCAAATGGCAAAAGAGGCCCAAAATGCCACTGAGGAGAAGAATGCCTTAAAAGTCAAATTTTCCAGATAGAAAAAGAATGTCAAAAGCTTAATGAAGAAAATCGTTCCTTCAGAATTAGAGTGGAGCAAATGGAATCAAATGACATTATGAGAAATCAAGAAAAGATTAAATAGATCCAGACAAATTAAAAAATAGAAGGCAATGTGAAATATTTCCTTGAAAAAACCACTGACCTAGAAAAAAGATCCAGGAGAGACAATTTAAAAATTATTGGATGGCCTGAAAGCCAAGATCAAAAAGAGGACCTAGGAATCCTCCTTCAATAAATTCTCAAGGAAACTCCCCTGATATTTTAGAATCAGAGGGAAAACTAGAACTTGAAAGAATTCACTGATCACTTCTTGAAAAAGATCCCCCCCCCAAAAAAACTCCTAGGAATGTTATACACAGGATATGGGTTTCCCAGATCAAGGAGGAAATATTACAAGCTGACAAGAAGAAACAATTTGAATACTGTGGAAACACAATCAGAATAACCCAGGATCTAGCAGCTTCTACATCAAGGGATCAAAAGGTCTGGAATATGATACTTTTTGGAGAACAAGGGAGGTAGAATTAAAACCAAGAATTACCTACCCAGCAAAATTGAGTATAATGTTCCAGGGAAAAATATGGTTATTCAATTAGGTGGAGGACTTCTAAGCATTCTTGATGAAAAAAGCAGAACTGAATAGAAAATTTGACCTTCAAGTACAAGAAGAATGAGAAGGTAAACATGGAAAAGAATTCATAAGGAGCTTATCAAAGTTGAATTATTTCCATGCCAACATGGAAAAATGATAATTGTAACTTATGAAGCTTTGCTCAATATGAAGATAGTTGAAGGGAATATAAATGTATATATTTATATGAAGGTACATATACATGTGTGTATATGTATATATGAATGTATGAATATGTGTGTATGTATATATGTATATGTATACATACACATGTCTATATAAGAAGGTATATATGCATAGGGATATATATGTGAGTATTTGTATATATGTGTACACAGACAGAGGGCACAGGATCAATTGAATAGGAAGGCATGATATTTTAAAAGATGAATTTGAGAGATGAGAGAAGAATAGAATGAGAGGAGACAGGGAGAGAGAATGGCCTTAATCATCTCATATAGAAGAGGCAAGGGATAACTGTTACAATGGAGGGGAAGAAAAGGAAGGCAAAAGGGAATGGGTTAGCCTTACTTCCTCTCATTGAATTTGGCTTAGGGAAGGAATGACATATGCTCTAAATTGGGTATCTTGCCCTACAGGAAAGTAGGGGGGAAGGGGGATGAGAGGGGGGAAGATGGA
>CM053601.1:61773331-61796032 GCA_028646575.1 Pseudocheirus occidentalis
AGATACAGATACAGATACAGATACAGATACAGATACAGATAAAGACAGAGAGATAGAGATAGAGATAGAGATAGATAGATTAGATATAGATATAGATAGGTATAGGTATAAGTATAGGTATAGATATAGATAGATTATATAGATATAGAGATAGAGATAGAGATAGAGATAGGTATAGGTATAAGTATAGGTATAGGTATAGATATAGATAGATTAGATAGATATATAGATATAGATATAGATGTAGATGTAGATGTAGATATAGGTATAGATGTAGATGTAGATATATATATAGATATAAATATAGATATAGATATAGGTATAGGTATAGATATAGATATAGACATAGATATAGATATAGATATATTCATTATAGTTACTTGCATGCAACTGGGAATTAAAGTATACAGGTACTGGGATGAGAATATTCATCTTGCCCTACCAGAAAGTCAGAGGGATGATGGGGGAAGATATAGGAGAGAGCAGAGTTGGGGAAGGGGTATACAGTGAGATCGCTGTTTTGGGGTGGTGGGTAGGGGAAAGACAGGGAAAAATTTGTAACTCAAAATGTCATTGAAATGAATGATGTAAACTAAAAATAAACAAAAGTTTAAAATAATAATAAAAGAGGAAAAAAAGAATGCTTGAAATTCTGTTTTGGGGGAAGAGCCAAGATGGCAGAGTAGAAGCATGAATTTAGCATGAGCTTTTCCTCCAGTCACTTCTAATAGATGTAAAAAATGACTCTAAACAAATTTTACAGCTACAGAACCCACAAAGTGAGAGAGAAACAAATTTCCCAGTCAAAGCAGCCTGGAAGGTTGACAGGAAGGGTCTATCACACCAGACTTGGAGCCCAGCACAGTCCCCTATGAGCCTTATGGTTTTGACCTGAGAGTGGCCCCTGACCTGTGATGGAAAGAGGAATATAGATTCAGGAGGCTGAATCACCAGCAGCTCTGGCAGCCTCCAAACTTCCCAACCCATAAACACAAAAGAGGAAATAAAAGGTCAGTGGGGAAGTCTGTTGGAATGTAGGGAGTGAAAAACCATGGCCCAGCCTCTGCCCTGAGGGAGAAGTAGCAGAGGCGTGGTGGCTACAGCTGTTATTTCATGGCTGCCCCCAGAGCTCCTGGCCTGCAAATGGTAGGGTGACCAAGCAACAATTCATGGGGTAATCACTTTTGCTTTAATCTGCTTGGATCTGGATTGCGGTCTTTGGTGGTGATCCTGGGGTGTGTGGCCAGAGTGTGAGAATTTGTGGAGGCTATGGAGAGGACACTCTACTAATACTTTTGGCAGCTGCAAAAATACCAGCAAGTTGGTACAAAGCTCTCTCCGTTCTGGAAGCAGAGTTCTACTGTGACAAAGAGCTCAGAACTCAAGTAATTGATTTCCAACATTAGCAAGTAAAGGAAATGTAATCAGACCATAAAATTCTTTTGGGGGGACAAAGAGGATCAAAGCATGGAATGGGAGGAAGACAACAGAGTCAGAACTCCTGAATCAAAAACTTCAAAGAAAAATATGAATTGGTTGCAAGCCATGGAGAAGCTCAAGAAGGATTTTGAAAACCAAGTAAGAGAAGTGGAGGAAAAATTGGGAAGAGAAATTAGAACGATGCAAGAAAAAAATAACACCGAAAAAAGATAGACTAACTCAAATACCAAAAGAGTTCCAAAAATCCAATGAGAAGAGTGCCTTAAAAAGCCAAATACGCCACACAGAAAAAGAATTTCACAACTCACTGAAAAGAAAAACCCCATCAAAATTATATTGGAGCAAATGAAAGTCAATGACATTGTGAGAAATCAAGATATTATAAAACTGATCCACACAAATAAAAATTAGAAGGAAATGTGAAATATCTCATTGGAAAAACCACTGACATGGAAAATAGATCCAGAGAGATAATTAAAAAATTATTGTTCTACCTGAAAGCCAAGGTCAAGAAAAGAGCCTAGACGCCATCTTTCAAGAGATTATCAAGCAAAATTGCACTGATACTCTATAACAAAAGGCCAAAATAGAAATGGAAAGAAATGACTTATCATCTCTTGAAAAAGATCCCCAAAAAATTCCTGGGAATTTTATAGTCAAATTGCAGATTTCCCTGGTCAAGGAGAAAATACTGCAAGCAGTCAGGAAGAAACAATTTGAGTATTGTGTAAAGGACCAAAAGGCTTGGAATATGGTATTGCAGAAGTCAAAGGCGCTAAGATTAAAGCCAAGAGTCACCTGTCCAGAAAAACTGAGAATAATGCTTCAGGGTAAAATATGGTCATTCAGTGAAATAGAGGATTTTCAAGTAATCTTGATAAAAAAAAAACAGCTGAAGAGAAAATCTGACATTCAAATATAAGAAGCAAGAGAAGCATGAGAAGGTAAATAGGAAAATAAATCATAAGGAACTTATCAAAGTTGAACTATTTACATTCCTACACGGAAAAACAATAATAGTAACTCATAAGACTTTTCTCAATATGAGGATATATGTGTGTATATGTATATATGCACACATGTATACTATGTATAGGAGGGTATATACATATACATATGTGTGTGAATATGGGCATATGTATATACTTGTATACATAGACAGAGGGCACAGGATGAGTCAAATATGATGGTATGATATCTAACAATTAAAATTAAGATGTGAGAGAGGAATTTATTGGGAGAAGGAGAAAGGGAGAGATGGATTAGTGTAAAGTATCTCATATAAAAGAGGCAAGAGAAAAATGTTATAATGAAGGGGAAGAGCAAGAAGGTGAAAGGGAAAGGGACAACCTTACTCTCATTGAACTTGGCTTAAGTAGGGAATAACATATACACTTAATTGGGTATCTTGCCCTACAGGAAAATAGGGGAGAAGGGGGGAAAGGGTGCATAATAGAAAGGAGGACAGATTGGGGGAGAGGGTAGTTAGAAGTAAGCACTTTTGAAATGAGGTAGAGTAAAAGGACAAACTAGAATAATTTGGGGTGGCATAGGAGGGAGGGAAATATAGTTAGTCATTCACAATATAACTACTATGGAAATGTTTTGCATAACTACACATGTACAACCCATTTTGAACTGCTTATCTTTCCAGTGGGGGGGGGGAGGAGGGAAGAAGAGAAAAATATCTGGAACTCAAAGTTTTAAAAACAAACATTTTAAAAACTTGTTTTTTTTACAGGCAACTGGAAAATAAGATATACAGGCACGAATGTATAGAAATCCTTCTTGCCCTACTAGAACGTTGGGGAGGGGGAAGCGAGTGTATATACAAGAGAACAATTTGGGGGAAGGGACATTAAGTAGGCTCACTCTTTTGGGGTGGGTATAGGAGTAAAATGGGGAGAAAAATTTGTAACTCAAAATCTTGTGAAAATGAATGATGAAAACTATAAATAAATTGTATTAAAAGAAAAAATATTTTTAAAAAAATTTAAAAATAGTTCTCTATTTCACTGAGTACCAAAAATTTTCCCCTGATGTATTATACTCAGTTTTGCTGGGCAGGTGATTTTGGGTTGTAATCCTAGCTCTTTGCCTCTAGAGTATGACATTCCAAGCCCTCTGATCCCTCAAGGTAGAAGCTGCTAAATCTTCTATTGTCCTTTTTTGTGGTTCTGCAATACCTGTATTGTTTCTTTCTGTCTACTAACAATATTTGCTCTTTGATATGGAAACTCTGGAATTTACTAGGAGTTTTCCTTTGGGGATATCTTTCAGAAAGTGATTGGTGTATTCTTTTGATTTCTATTTTACCCTTTGGTTCTAGAATATCAAGGCAGTGTTCATTTATAATTTCTTTCATTTTTTTAAAGAACTGTTTTCCTCAGTAAGTTTTTGTACTTCCTTTGCCATTTTGCTAATTTTTCTCTTGAAGGAATTATTTTCTCCAGTTATGCTTTGTGGCTCTTTTTTCATGTGCCTAATTGTACTTTTTAAGGAGTTGTTTTTTTCAGTGATTTCTTTTTCCATTTTGCTAATTGTATTTTTAAAATAATTAATTAGTTTATCTTCTCCCTCTCTAATTTAGATTTTTAAATCCTTCTTGAGCTCTTCCAAAAATGCTTTTTGGACTTCAGAGCAGTTAATACTTCTTTTTGAGTTTTCAGGTGTGGTTATAGTATCAGTGCTGTCTTCTTCTGAAATTGGTTCTTCCCATTCTCCCTAACAGGCTTCTATAGATTTTGTTTTTCCAAATTTTTGCCCATTTTATTGCTTATGTTCTGCCTTTTAAAATGGATCTCTGCTTCTGGGGCACAGAGGGCTCTGACCAACTGTTCTTATGCAGGAAAGTTCTGTCAGAGCTGACTGGTAAGTGCCAGTGACAGAACTGGTTCTGTCAGTTAGAGCTGACTGGTAAGTGTGAAGACCAATACTGAGGTCAGGACTTTCTGTGTTTCCCCAGGGTTATACTGAAGCTCACAGTGTGAAGAGTGGCTGGTGAAACTGGCTGTTTCACATTTTCACCTCCCTACCCCTTAACTAGAGCTCAGAAGGACTCAACAGCTGTTGGTCAGCACCACACTGCTGTCTGACAATTCCCCTGGTTGTGCAAAAGCTCACTTGGGGTCTTGGTGTTGGTGCTTGCTGGCTCTTACCCCCTAGGGTTCATCACCTCCTGCTGGAATACCTCTCATCATGCACTGGTCCTCTACAGCCACAACACAGTCACAGCTGTACCCTCTCTATAGATCTCCCAATCCTACTGCTAGTTCCAATTTTTCAGGATGTTACCCTGGGTCAGTATTCTCTGAGTTTTTCAAGGTCAACAAGGGAGGGATGAGAGTTCCTATGGTTTACTCCATCTTGAGTCTCACAAGTTCACATAAGTAATTTTTAAACATCTATACTGTGGGATGATAGCCCCAAGAGTAGTTGCTGCTGCTGCCACAGGCCCTTTACTTCCCTCTTACCCAGCTCCAACAGACCCTTGTCCTGAAGGGAGAGTTTTGGGAATTATCACTGTGGTGGGTGAATCAGTTCACCCCAGCTTGCTCTGCGTAATGGCAAGCCAAGAAGTACTTGGTGCCTTATTTGACCTATTTAATTATTTAGCACCTTGTTTCAGTTCAAGTTTCTTTTGAGCCTTGCCCATGATTATATTCATTCTTTGTTAAGAAACAGAACTTGTGAACCCCAGAGTGGGAGGAACTTGCTGATGCAACAGGAAGAGGTGGAATGGGGAGGATCTGAGGACCAAATATAAGGAGAAGCCCACGCTGGGAGACAGCAGAACTGAGAAAAGGATACTTGTGGTAGCAGAGTTGAGAAAAAAAAACTTGTCGTATTCCAAAACTATGCTTGGATGTTCTGTCTGTGTTTATTTATTTTTGTAATAATTTGTACAGAAGTCCTGGGACCTTACTGGAAGCCCTGAAATAGGATTTTCTTGTTGTCTGTTTACAGAAGTCCTGGAGGAGGATTTCAGAGCTCCTGGGACTACACTGACAATTTGTGTTGAGTTTTCAGGCCTTTATGGCAGGTCTGTGTTGATTTCAAAAGCAGATAGTAACTTGATGATGGCACTGGCAATATATATGAATGTTATTGTGGCTCTGTTAAGCTTTGTCTTCCCAGAAAACGAAACTTTGGAGGACTTAAGATGGACTGGACACTGTGAGCTTCCATATGGAAAGGGAACTAGACAATGGACTGGATGATGAGCTGGACAAGGAGCTGAAAGCAGCCTACCTTTGAATCCAGGTGACAGTTAGGTAAATTCAGGCAAAAGCTAAGACGATGGAAGAGGAACCACAGAATATGGGAGCCAGCCTCAGATCAAAATGAAAAGACCTCTTCTTGGATACTTAATGCTGTCTGAGAAGATTGTGATACAATGTGACCTGGGGTAGAGAACTTTAACCTTTGTACTTTGCGTCCCTAAAGCAGGCTTTCTCATTAAGGATGATTGAGTTAAGGACTTACTTAATGATATCTTTCTTTTGCTTAAAACTATGTGGCCACTGAAGTGATAATTTCTCATGTTATGACATTGTGAATTCTGTACTTTGGTTTCTATGAATGTTTTGCTTTAATTTACTGCTGAATAAATAGTGAGTTCACTGTACTATGTGTTCAGAACCTTAAAGCTACCCATAGCAGCAGTCTTCTGCAAAGCTGCTCCTGTTTGGCTTTACACTCCATCTCCACTATGGTCAGGTCTGTGCTGGTACAGCCTGCACACTCTGCATGCTTCACTCTGTGATCATCACACCCAGTGCAACAAATCCCACCTGTTGATTTCCTGTGTTTTCCTGGACTGGAAATCTAGAAACTAAAAACTGAAAACTCTGTCTCCTAATGGATTCTGACAGTCCAAAATTTGTTCAGCTTCACTTTTCACAGGTAACTAAGAGAATTTGTTGGCAAGTTCAGATGAGTTCCTGCTTTTACTTTGCTATTGTGGTTCTGCCACTCATTGATAACTTCTTGAAAGATGATGACTAGGCTCTTTTTTGATCATGGCTATTAGGTAGTCCAATAATTTTTTTTTCAATTCTCTCTCCTGGATCTGTTTTGCAGGTGAATAGTTTTTCCAATGAGATATTTCACATTGTCTTCAATTTCTTCACTCTTTTGGTTTTGTTTTGTAATTTTTGGATTTTTTCATGAAGTCATTGGTTTCCATTTGCTCCATTCTAATTGTGAAGGAATTATTTTTTCAGTATACCTTTGGACCTCAATTTCCATTTCACCAATGCAGTTTTTTAAGGCATTCTTCTCTTTGCTTTTTTTGACATCTTTTGCCATTTTGGATGGTCAGTTTTTAAGGTGGTATTTTCTTCAGCATTTGGGGGGGGGTCTCCTTTAGCAAGCTGTTGACTCATTTTTCATGATTTTATTTCATCACTAATTTCTCTTCCCAATTTTTCCTCTACTGTTCTCATATGATCTTCAAAATTCTTTTTGAGGTCTTCCATGGCCTGTCACCAATTCATATTATTTTCTTGAAGGCTTTGGAAGTAGGAGCTTTGACTTTGTTGCTTTTCCTGGTTGTATGTATCTTCTTTGTCCACAAAGTAAGCTTTTATCATCTGAGGTGTGTTTTTTCCACTGTTTGCTTATTTCCTCAGTCAATTAATTGACTTTTCATTTCTTTGTTAACGTAGAACTGTGCTTCCAGTGTGGAGGGTGTACTGTCCCAAGCTTCAGAGGTTTTGTGCACCTATTTTTCAGAGATATTTCTAAGTACCTGTAAGTTTTCAGTTCTTCCAAGTTTGTATAACCAAAGGAGAGGTATTTACTCCTCTCCTTGTCTGTGCTCTAGTCTGTTGGTGACCATAAGCACTCTTTTCTACCTTGAAACTGAAAGGAAGATACCCTCTCAAGCATCACCACAAGCTCCACCATGCCAGTGCTCTTCCTCACCCTAGGACTGCCACTGATATAAATACAAGCATGGGCAAAGAAAGAAAATGCTGCCTCCAGTGCCAGCAAAGAGATTCCTGAAATTCTCCTCTGATCAGCTACTCAATCCTTGTACTATCTGTGGGTTGAGCTCTTCAGAAGCAACAACGATCACTGCTACCACTGCTGCTGCAGCAGCCACTGCCCTGGGATGTGGGCTGGATTGTGCTCCCCTCTAATCTGTGCTCAACACACCATTCCTACTGACTTTCTAAGCTTTGTTTTGTGTTTGCTGCCAGTGATTCAGTGCCCTAGTGCCTTATTTGGGTTTGCTAGGGCTCTATCTGTTCCAGTGCAGCCCATGCTGAACCACACTCTTCTATCAGACTGGTGCAACAGACCTTTCCTGTCAACTGTCTCATTGTCTTAGGCTGGAAATGTATTTCCCTTTTTCATTTTGTGGATTTCACTGCTCTAGAGTTTGTTTAGAGCCATTTTTTATGGGTATTTGGAGGGGTTTGGGGAAGATCTCAAGCAAGTCCCTGGTTTTACTTTGCAATCTTGGCTCTGCCCTCTATAATAATCTTTAGGAATATGTCATACTATTTGGAAATATGAAAGGGGGAAAATGAAGCAAATGTTATTTCACTTAATTGTAGTTTACAGGACCATTGCTCTAGAGCTGAAAAGCATCTTAGAGGTTATAGAGTGGAGATTCATTTTATTTATTTTTTTTAAATTTTTGTTATTTTTTGGAGATTCATTTTATAGATGAGAAAAATGAGATCTGGAGGGGAAGAAGTTATTTGACCAATGTCACACAGGTAATAAGTAGAAGAGTGTTAAGTCAAACTCTATTTCCTGATTCCAAATCCAGAACTCTTCTCACACCTTTATTATCAGAAAGATCCTGATAAAGAAAGCCTTATCATCAAAGCAATTAAGATGAAAATATAATAAAAGGTGAAATGCCAATACCACTTATAATTTTCCAAATATATGTGTGTGTGCATGAATATAAAAGAAGAGGAAAATTTGCTTTACACACACACACACACACACACACACACAGACACACACACATTTCATTTGAGATTGGTACTAGAAGTATTATTCCCATATTACACTTAAGGAAATCAATGCACAGTTAAACTTCTATTGGACATAGCTTGAATAAGTTCAAAAGACCTTTTTTATTAAATATTTACTGTGCATATTCCCAGAAGTCAGCAAATGCTGCAAAATTGGGTTTCATTTATTGTTTTGTTAATCACCTAGATTTTAAAAAGTGACATGCAAAATATTAATAATGCACATGAAACTTAAAAGTATGTATCCCTTTTTTCATGCAAAGCCAGTTCAACATTCATTAGTACATAGAAGGGCATGGAAATTGGTTAGCATGCACAGCTAGTAAGTCTGAAGGATGAGATTAAAATAAAATCTATCCTTAATTCAAAAGGAATCTATTTTATACTATATCACACTGATTCTCTAGAAATGGAGGAGTAGATTTTCTGAAAATGGAGAGAGAATTTAGAGAAATGTTCTCATGAGATAAATAAGTAGGTAAAGAGGGGCAGAATAAAAAAAATAGTTGCTAACACAGGAGACTTCCAGGAGCTGAGATGGCAGAGCAAGCAATAAGTTGCTCTCACTCTCCCTTATTGACCAGTAAAACCCCAGAAAATATTGCTTGAGGAAAAATCCTGGAATGATGGAGCCAGGAGAAAGACAGAGTACAGTGGTCTTTTAGCTCAGCAGGCTTGTGGGATTACCTGGAAAAGTCCCTCTCACTCTCCTGGAAGGGGAATAGCACAAGATGGTAAGTGTCCAATCAAGCCAGTAGCAAGCCCTATGCAAGCAAAGTAGTTGGAGATCCTAAGCCACAGGGTGGTAAAAGAGGCAAGGACCAACACAAGAACATCTGAAGTCCTGGTCACAGGCAGGAGAGCCCCTAAAATCCAACTCAGAAAAACCACTATGTGTGCCAGAAAATAGGCACTCACTACCAGGACCCCAGCTCAGCAACACGTAAGTTGTTGGTCTACTACAACCAACATCTGACATTGACTGAGGTCTCGGCACACACAACCAGTAATAAGGTCCCTGAGCTTCAGCACTAAAACCTTGGAACATTAGTCCTGTACTCCAGAGGGAAAGCTCAACTTCAAAAGTCAAGAAATAAAGAAACATCATGATCAAAAAAACAGAAACAATGATCATAGCATCTTTCTATGGGGACATGGAAGATCAAAACATAATTCCAGAAGAGGACAACATTGTCAGTATACACACATCTGAAACCTCAAGGGAGAATATGAAGTGAAATCAAGCTGAAAAGTCCTTCTTAAAAGAGCTCAAGAAGGATTTTAATAGTCAAATGAGAGGGGTAGAAGAAAAACTGTGTAAAGAAATAGGATGTATGCAGGAAAAAATTGACAAAAACTGACTCCAGGAAACAACTTCTAAAAAGTAAAATTGGTCAAATGGAAAAGGAAGTACATAAACTAATTGAAGAAAACAATTCCTTAAAATTTAGAATGGGGCAAGTGGAAGTTAATGATTTCATGAGGCATCAAGAATTGGTCAAACAAAATGAAAATAATAAAAAATAAATAAATAAATAGCTCATTGGAAAACAACTGACCTAGAAAATAGATCCAGGAGAGATTATTTCAGAATTATTGGTTTTCTTGAAAGGCATGATAAAAGAGACCCTGGAAAGCATCTTTCAAGAAATAATCAAGGAAAATGACCCTGAGTTTCTAGAAACAGAGGGTGAAATAGTCACCAAAGAATCACTGATTACCTCCTGATATTCAAAATTAAAAGTGCCAAGGAAAACAGTACCCAAATACTAGATTATCAGATCAAGAATAAAATACTTCAAACAACCATAAAGAAATAACATATATGCCATGGAAACACATTCAGGATTACTCAGGATCTTACAGATGATTCATGAAAACATCACAGGACTTAGGACATGATA
This sequence comes from Pseudocheirus occidentalis, assembly GCA_028646575.1. Lineage (NCBI taxonomy): Eukaryota > Metazoa > Chordata > Mammalia > Diprotodontia > Pseudocheiridae > Pseudocheirus > Pseudocheirus occidentalis. The sequence goes on from CM053601.1 coordinate 61,783,674, forward strand.
TTCTGAAAGGCAAAGAAGCTTAGATATACAACCAAGGATAAACTACCCATAAAAATTTGGTATAATCTTTCAGGCAAGGAAATGGATATTCAATGAAATATAAGATTCCCAAACCTTTCTGATGAAAAAGCCAAAGATCAACAGAAAATTTGATCTTCAAATACAAGACTCATGAGAGACATAAAAAGGTAAACAGGAAAGGGAAAAGACCTTATTAAATATGGGTAAACTATTTACATCCATATTTGGGTAGATAATACTGGTAACTCTTATGAATTGTATCATTATTACAACATTTAGAAAGGGCATACACAGAGAACGTGGGTATAACTTTGCTTTAATGTGATGATAAATCTAATTCAGTTGTGAAAAAAAGATTTGTACTGGGAAAAGAGGAAAGGAGGAGGCAGAAAAGGGCAAATTACATCACATGAAGAAGAGCAAACACTTAATATCATAAAGGGAAAGAGGGGAAGGATATAATCATTTTTTGAATCTTACTCTCAACAGAATTGGCTGAAAGAGAGAATGACATACTCAGGGATAGAAACTCAACTTACCCTATATGAAGTAGGAGAGGAAAGAGGAAAGAAAAGGAAGGGACCTAATAGAAGTGAGGTTAGATTGAGAGGAAGTCAAAGCAAAACTCTAGTGAGGACAGAAAGACAGAAAGGGGAGAGAAAGGCGAAACAGGATGGGGAGAAAGACACAGTCATCTTAATTGTGAATGTGAATGTGATGAATTTTCCCATAAAAAGGAAACAGATACCACAATAAGATTAAAAACCATAATCCTACAATATGTTGTTTGTGAGAAATATATCTGAAGAAGAGGGATACAAACTGAGTAAAAGTAAAAGACTGGAGTAGAATATACTATGCTTCAATTGTAGTAAAAATAAAAGAAGGGGTAGCAATCCTGATCTCAGACAAAGCAAAAGCACAAATAGACCTACTTAAAAGATAAAAAAGGAAACTACATCCTGCTAAAAGACACCATAGACAATGGACCAATGTCTTATTAAATATATATGCACCAATTGGAATAGCAACCAAATTCTTAGAGAAGTTAAGCAAGTTACAGGAAGAAATGCACAGCAAAACTATACTAATGTGAGACCTCAACTTTCCCTTCTCAGGACTAGGTAAATCTAACCACAAAATTAGAAAGAAGTTAAGAAAGTGAATAGAATTTTAGAAAAACCAGATATAGTAGACCTCTAGAGAGAAATTTTTTTTTCTTGTAGGTACATGGCAACTACACAACTGACAATGTATTAAGACATGAACACCTCACAGTCCAACACAAAAAGGCAAAAGTATTCAATGCTGCTTTTCAGATGATGATGTAATAAAAAATCTATGCAATAAAGTACCATGGAAAGATAAGTTAATAATTAATTGGAAACCAAATGATCTAATCCTTAAAAATGAGTAGATAAAAAAAACAAAGCATAGAAACAATGAACAACTTCCTCCAAAAGAATAACAATAGTGAGACAGCATCCCAAAACTTATGGGATGCACCAAAAGTGGATACAGGGTAAATTTTGTATCTCTAAATGCTGACATGAATAACATAGAGAAAGAGGAGATCAATGAATCTGTAATGCAAATGAAAAATGTTGAAAAGGTACAAATAAGAAATCCTCAATTAAATGCCAAACAAGAAGTTTTGAAAATCATAGGAGATATTAATAAAATTAAAATTTTTAAAAATTATTGAATTAAAAAATAAAACTAAGAAATGTTTTTTTTTGGAAAAAAACAATAAAGTAGGTAAAATTTTGGTTAATTTGTTTTTAAAAAGAAGAAAACCAAAATTCCAGTATAACAAAATGAAAAGAGTGAACTCACCACCAATGAAGGGAAATTAAAACAATATTTAGGAGCTATTTTGCCCAACTCTATGCCAATAAATTGAACAATGTTAGGAAAATGGATGAATATTTACAGAAATATAAATTTCCCTGTTTAACAGAACTAGATATGAAAATTTAAATTATCCCATTTCAGAAAAAGAAACTGAAGAAGCCATCAATGAACTCCCTAGGAATAAATCTCCAGGGCCAGATGAATTTATGAGATGAATCTATCAAATATTTAAAGAACAGTTATTTGCAAAACTATATAAACTATTGGAGGAAATAGGCAAAGAAGGAATCTTACAAAATTCTCTTTATGATCCAAATATGATGCTGGTACCTAAACCAGGAAAAAGCAAAACAGAACGGAAATTATAGACCAATTTCTCTAATGAATATGGATGCAAAAAATTAAATAAAATATTCATAAAGAGATTACCACAACGTATCTCAAATATAACACACTGTGGCCATGTAGGATTCATACCAGGAATGTAGGGCTCTTTAAAACTTAGGAAAACTATTACCTAAATTGACCATTTCAACAACAACAACAACAACAAAACTAACACAAATCATATTATTATTTCAGTAGATACAGAAAAAACTTTTGGCAAAATACAACACCAATTCCTATTTAAAAAAAACTAGAGAACATAGGAATAAATGGTGTCTAACAAGCTGCCACCTGAGTTCAAAGGCAGACAGGTATCAGTTCCTTGTCCAGCTCTCTGTGCAGTTCCTGCTTTATATTGGAGCTCACATTGTCCAATCCATCTCAAATCCTTCACAGTCTCTGTTCATTTGAAGGCTTAACAAAGCCTCAATAACATTCATACACACTAACAAGGCCACAACAACATTTGTACAAAATACTGGCACCACAGTCATCCTTCCTCAGTCCTTAGCAGCTCTGGCTTGCCCTCAGAAATTCTCAGCAGCCTCAGATGGCCCTTGGAAGCTTTCAGCAGCTCTGGTTCTCAAAATCAGAATCACTTTCTCCCATTCTCAAAATCAAAATAACTTTCTCCATGGAAATTCCAGTCCAGCAGCTGCTGCTCAGCCTTCAGATGCTCATCCCAAGAATTTCTGACTGTCCATCTTGTGCTCTTCCTTAAATGTGGTATAGCTCCTCCCTGTCCATTCCCTTCCTGTTATGTAAGCAACAGGGGTTCATACCTTCTGTTTCTTTAACAGAGGCTTAATTTGAAATTAGATGCTAAGTACCTCTTGTACTTAGCACCATTTGTATTTCCAATACAAATGGATCTTAAAATTCCATTACCATTACAGAAGTGGAGAAAATTTAGAACTTAAAATGTTATGGAATTGAATGTTGAAAACTAAAAATAAGTAAATTAACTAAAAAAGGAAAAAAATAGGTACTAAGTTTACAATGATAAAATGAACCAATCCCTACCTCAAGGAGGTTATAATCTCTCATCACTAAAGTGTTCCAAAGAAAAGACTCATATTCTTGTCTTTGACTCTTATTCTTTGACTATATAAGACAGAAATCTATCCCATAATATTATTTTTCCTGAAAATTCCTCTATACTTATTATGTTATTTAAAATGTCTTATGAAACATTTGGATTTTTATAAACAGGATAAAATTGAACTCCACACCTTTTAAAATTTGAAAACTTTCATTTATGCCAAAGACCATATAATTTTCCTTCTAAATTTAAAACTTTTACTTCCATTAAAAGCCATTTTCTCTATTGTTAATTTTTATTTATCTATCCTAAAGGAATCAAAATATAGTTCAACAAGAAGCATAGACTTACATAGAGTATGATGGCACATCTGGTCCATACTACATATATACCTTTATGACAATATAAAACTACTAGCAAAATTTGCTTCTGTTGATTTTTACATAAAGTGTATCTATTATCTGCCCTTCCTAGCAAATAAAAAGGCAAAAAAATCATACTATAAATTATTCTCAGCATTAACCCTAATATCAAGATATTAAAGAGGATGTCTACATCAGAATATTTATTTTATTAGAAATATTAGTGTCATATAGGAACAAGCAGTTTAATAATTCACTCTCAAAGGCATGAGGGTACCACACTTATCACATTGAAGACTGCAATAGCAATTACTATTGCAATTAGAAAAAAGTATTGGGATAATTGTTACTTCAGGTGATCCACTGATAGACATATGCCCTCAGAAAGGTCAAAGAAAGGAAACAAAAATAAAAAATCACATACACAATACATTATTCAAAGGAGCATTGTGTATGCACACATGTGTGTCTGAGAGAGGGGGAAATAGAGGGAAAGACAGACACAGAGAGAGAGAGAGAGAGAGAGAGAGAGAAGAACTAAAAACAAAGTAGATGGTAGTTGTCCATTAATTGGGGAATCACTGAACAAATAGTGGTAAGTGGATATGAAGAATACAAAGTGGCATAAGAAGATTTATATGAAAATTTTCAGAATTAAGAAAAAGTATCCTTTAATTACTCCCACTATTTGCCTCCTTTGTTCCTAGCCACAAACTGCAGGATACATTACAAATTCAAATAAGCTTAAACTCAAATTGAGTTCACAGCAACAAGGCACTCCTTCTACTACTCCTTAATTGATTCCCTACCTCATTTTCCATATTATCTATTTTACCAAACCCTTCATTCCCCTCTTCAATCTCCCAAAACCTACTCCTCACCTCTTTCTTTCAGCTGAGGACTTGTATCTTTTATAATACTGAAAGAAAAAAAGATTAATTCCTCTGTCTTCTCAAAACAGAGAAACACATTTACATGCAGAAGGATATTAGAAACTAGTGTATTAAACATTCTGGTTCACATCAATCTTCTCTTTTTTTGTTCATAGGCAGTTTTTAGGACCCTGGCTTATTTATTCACAAACACATAAACCTTAGGGTTTAGATCTTCCCATTATTATAAAGGTCTAGATGGATTATTAGGACTGCCATTTATTGTACATGCCATATATGGCTGCCATTTTCCTCTTTCTCTGTCTGTACGCATACCTCCTTGCAAATGTAACCCTTTTTCTACCATCTATACAATATTTATATGCTCTTAAAAATGGTCCTCACTTGAAGTGGACCTACCCATTCACAATATATGCTTGTTGACCTTGACATGCTATATCACTTACACATAATGCTCTATGGGGTGTGGTCCAGTGAAATTTTAAATGAAATTCTGATCTTTGCCACATAAGGTCAACTGCAACTTCATTTTAGAGATGAGAAAACTGAGGTCCAGAAGTGAGGAAGATATCTTACCTATACCTAGACATTCCCTTAAGGAATTTATATTTTAATGGAGGAAAGAACAAGAAGGGAACCGAAGAAGGTATCCAAAAGACTTTAAAAGATTGAGGAGTGGATCCAGGAGTGAAATAAATAAGTAAAGCCTTGGTACCTCATGAAATTGTGGTATAACCTACAGTCTCATAAATCCAAAAGTCATTACTTTGTGTATAAATTTCTATCACTTTTGGAGTTAGAAAGATCTAGAAACCAGCATTTTAAAAAATTCCTTCCTCTTCACCCTTACTCCATCAAACACTTATGGCAGCAGCAATATAAATGCTGAAAACTATGATACAATGATGCTAAAGAGTTGTTAGTTTCTAATTGTGGTAATGATTTTCCCCTTTATTAGGTCTTTACCTCAGATTTATAATACACACTATTTATATGACTGACCTTTACCTATAAATATTATGAAACTAACACAAAATGAAAAATGGGATACCACGTGAGAATGTAAATTAATTCTCATGCTAAGGATTTGTCTCATAAATGCTGTGATTTACCAACAATGATATGTAACAAAACTTTCATTGCCTTGGATCTGAAAGATGTTTGTAATGAAAGGGAATAATCTTATTGGAAAATAATATTTAGGGGAAAAGATGATACTCAAGTTCATTTTGAAAGAGATTTTCATCATTTGGAATAGTCTCAATGGTTATTTGAACATATTCCAAAAAGTATAGCCAAGATTTGGGCACCAACTTTTCACTAAAGACATTTGGGCATTTAGTAACTCCATTGATTCTTGATCACTACGTAAGAAATGTGTGTTTTTCATTGCATAGGAAGTGATAATGCCAAGAAAGATAATTGATGTAACACATTTCATTGACTAACTGCAGGCCTGGGCAAGGCCAATTTGACTAGTGGTTATCTTTTGATTGAGGATTAATTGTCTCAGAATCTTTATGCCAATGAGATAAATTTCCTCTATTGCCATTGTAGTAGAAAAATGGAATAAATTGGTCATAGCAAAATGCTAGAAGACTAGAACTAGGGTCATTTTCAGTAGTGAAATAGACATCTATGTTCCAAAAATGTATATATGCACCTTCTCTGGTTGTTAAAACATGACTTTTTAAGTAAGTGGCTAGGTGGCACAGTGAAAATAGAACAGCGGCCCTAAAGTCAGGAGGACCTGAGTTCAAATCCGGCCTCAGACACTTAACACAAAACTAGCTGTGTGACCTTCGGCAAGGCACTTTAACCTAATTTTCCCTCTTCCAAAAAGCAAAAAAAAGTAATAAATATCATTTAATGGAGAATAAACTCTTCTTTGATGCACTTACTGGCCAATGATATAAGTAGGATCCCCAAGTGAGTAAGTAATGTCAGTCATGTTAAAAACTGATGAGGATTGTCATGGCTATCAGTTAAGCAAATAATCTTTATTAGTAGTTAGAAGGCCTGGAATGACTGGATTAGATAAGTAATGGTTATAATGAATCATGTATTCCATTCAACACAAGATAGTTGTATATTATAAGCAAGGAAGATTCTTTTTTTTGTTTTTTTATTTTGTTTTATTTCTGGACCTCTTAATTGCCTTTTTATATTTTAAATTATTGTGTCAAACCTGAGATTTCATGAACTAGAAGTAGGAACTTCTTTAACTCATACAGATGAATATTTTGTTTGTAACTTACAGTTTTAGAAGGTTGCTTTCTTCTCAACAATTAACTAATTAGTAGCAATTAGCTAATTAGCTTTTGAGGGGATGATTATTCTTGTCAAGTTGTTTGTCTTTAAATGGAGGAGTGAAGTTCCCACAAACCTATTCCTAGTGTTTTCCAAAGACTTACTAATGGTCAAGAAATTCAGTGAGAAACAGCAGTAAATAATTGCTTTGAATCTAGAACTGTATGGTAAATGAGTCAAAAATCTGGTGGGAAGAGGAAAGTGGACCACTAGCAAAGCCTATATTGGATCAAGGTAGGCTCTTAGTATTACTTGTCAATGCCAAATGACATTTTTATCCTGCAAGATATTATGACTGCCTTGATAAAGGCCTAGAAACCCAGATTTGTCAGAAAGTGCTAGGACAGGGATCTTGAACATTCCTGAGAGGACAACAAAGAGTGCAGTAGAAAAGTAGCACAGTACTCAGACAAGGACAGCCTCATGCAGGGTCGCTTAAGACACTAACATTTTGTCCTGAGGTCTCTGAAGATCCCATATTGTGAACCTCAAAGATCTGTAGGGCTGTAACTCTGGGGGATGGATGCTAAGAGAAGAATCCTGTGGATCTAGTGTCCGACCAAGCAAGTCAGACTTACCCAATGAAAAACAACAGTGAAGTGGACCCAGTTTAAGAACAACTAATACCCAAAGTTGTCACAGAAAGATGGAAATATTCAATATCTGAGACTGAAAGAAGCTAAGATCATAAATAAATAAGGTTATTGTTGGTCTGAAAGACTGAGGGAAGATAGATGGACTAGGATATTATGAGTGAAGTGAATCATAACAACAGTCACTTTGGGAAGTAATTTGAAATTCAGCAAATAAAACTATTAAAATGTCCATACCCTTTGACCTAGAGATTCCACTACTAGCCTTATACCCAATGGAGGTAATAAATAAGAAGAAAGTTGCAATAAATAATAAAGTATTTAGAGAAGTACTTTTTTTGATAGCAAACAATTACTATGTTAGTGCCCACAAGTAGGAAAATGGATTAGCAAGCTATGAGGTTGGAATAAAAAGTACAATGTTTTATTTAATTCTACAAAATCAAGACTCACAACCACAATATTAAACAAAACTAAATTGAAATTAAGAAAAAAACATAGACACAAACATGAAGAGCATAACATGTTTATAAATACAAATATTAAGCATATATGTGAATTATTGCATATTAAATGAAAATAAAGAAAATAATGCAAATACAAATTATTTTGATAGAACAATTTAATTTTGATGTCTCACTAATGGCAAATAAATGAGAGTAAGTCACAGAACATAAGTGAATGCAAAAAAACAGAATTTGTGAGACAATTGAAGAGACAAGTCCTTATATATACATTTTACAGTGAAAATTATAAATACTACTTTTATAGACCATAATAATAACAGCAATGAAGAAAACATGGTTAATAAAGCATTCATACAGAAAAGTATATGTGTGTGTGTGTGTGTGTGTGTGTGTAGAGAGAGAGAGAGAAAGTAGTAGAGATAATAAAAATGCTATTAAAGATAACGACAAATCCATATTTATGATGTGTGAGTACACAGTTCTTGAAGATGAATTTATATTCCTGAATACTTACATTGACAAGGGTAAGAGTTTCTTAAATTGGATTTTCAGTATTGAAAAATTAGAAATTCAAGTTACTAATATATTTACACTGAGCACAGAATGGAAAAAATCATAATTTAAAAGAAGTGAACCAAATTACAAGCAAAAAGATTTGATAAATGATAGAGCTTTTGAAAATTAGAAACTTTTTAAGATTTGTTGGAAGAGTAAGGAAAATCAAATTCACAAAGTTAAGAAAGGGAGGATTACAAATAGTAGTAATGAGTTAAAATTCTATAAATTTCATGAGTGAGTACAATAATTCACAGTGCCATTTTGTTTTATTTTTTCTTTTCCTCGTGCCTTTTTATATATTTTCATATTTATACTTGTTTATATATATTAAAAAACATTTATTGTGAGAAGGAGGGAAAACTAAATTAACTAATGTCATTCAACCCTTCCTGAAGGCTGAGGAAAAATCAACTCCATAGTTTAAAAAGAAGGCAGGAAAAAATAGGGGAAAGCAGACAAAATAATATTCTTTGTATTATTGGGCATTTCTGATGCAAATGTGAATTCATCATTACTAATATCTAATCTACCACATCAGTCATGTATTCATATAAATTCTGTTTTGAAATTGCCTTTGTATATGTGGTGCTTAGGGCATTACCTCTGCTTAATAAGTGCTTGTAAGTTGGTGGATTGACCTAAGTTGACTACAGCATTCAATGTCTTGTACTTTTTATCTACTTTCTCCATGACTCTGAGCAGGTGCCTCATCAAGACACACCATGTCTCTCTTTGGAAGTACAGCTAAGCACCAGTATAAATTAATAGTAACTATTTTTAGCAGAGTGCTGATTTCTTATCAGAAAGAAGTCTTGGCACCAGCTGTAGTGAAATCAGATTCACTGATTAACCTTTCTTTTGCAATAGTAATCTTTTGACTCCCTTGGTGGATAGCATATCAAAAGATTCCAATTAAGTAATGAGAAAAACTGCAAACTATTTCAAAGTGTCCATCAATACTGTTTGTTTGTTTAAATCCATAATTAGAAATTTATTCAAATAGCCTAAGTTGACTGCTTATTCATTCTTCATGACTTGTTTTTCTTTTTTTTTAAGCTTTATAAGAATTGGTAACAGGATAGAAGGAAGAAGGGAGAAAGACAGAGAGAGAGACACACAGAGAGACTGAGACAGAGGGACAGAGACAGAGACAGAGAGAGACAGAGACACAAAAAGAGAGATAGGCAGAGAGAGAAAGAGACAGAGGGAGAGAATGAAGGTAAAAAAGAGAGATATCTCATCATTGCTACTAATTTACTGTTAAACTTTCAAAACATGTATTTCCATAGGTTCACTCTTTAGATATTTATTCTCTAATTTGTGGTAAGGGGGAACCTGGGTTAAATGATGCTTACAGTCCATCATATCTCTATATTCTATAGTTCAGTAACAAGTCATCAAAAAGCATAAACAAATTTAAGTTAACTAAATCTTTGGATTAAGTGTCCAGCTGATCAATATTTCCATTCACAATAATAGTTTATAAGTATCAGTTAAATTCATTAATGATCAATATGAACTGCTAAAAGATTTTAGGAAGCTATATTTACATATTATTCTATTGTAGATTAGTGGCATAATTTAGAGATTGATGACTAGGTTTGGGAAACAATCTGTGGTCATGAACCCAAGTAACCTAATGTCAAATAATTTGATGATAGAGAATTTTCTCATCTTAGCCCTCATTTGTAAATAAGGCTCTATTTAGTTTTAAAAAGTTGCACCAGCTTATAGAGGTTAGTTTGTGGTACAAATATTCTTATCATCACTTAGGAAATTATGGGCAGAAGAGTTAATTTTGAGAAAATCGCTTTGAAATTCTTGGGGTACAGGAATAGCTAAGTGGTGCAGTGAATAGAGCACTGGCCCTAGAGTCAGGAGGACCTTCAAATCCAACCTCAAACCTTTGATACACTAGCTGTGTGATCTTGGGCAAGTCACTTAACTTCAATTGTCTTGCCTTCCCCCCTCTAAAAAAGTTCTTGGATTGCAAAATGCATGTGAATCAACAGTTATTTTTATCTTTATTGAAATACATTGGAATCCAGTCTGTTCCTTCTAAAACCTCAGATATTTCTCTCTCATATGATGCATAGTTATGCTGCTAATTTACTGCATGCCTTAGGAAGTTTCACTTAACCCTTTTACATAAAAGAAATATAATGATATCTGGATTTTCACATACTTCATAAAGCAATGCAATGAATGCACAACGCTTTCATGTATGTGCAAGCATATATATATATATATATATATATATATATATATACACACACATCCTTATGCATAGCATGGCATCATTAATGGAGGAATTAGCCTTGGATATTGTGGTTACTATTTCGTCCTAAGGCCTCAGAGAAGGACATTTTTTTTCAGAGTGAGGTGGCTCCATTTGTCTTTTCTGCCACTAGGGAAGCTGAAGCTGGTGGATCATTTGAGTTTAGGAGCAGTTCTGGGCTTCAGAACTAGGACTAAAGTCAATAGGGGGCCAGTTGTGCATGCTAAATTCAACATCAATTTTGTGGATCATCATGTGCGCCATAAGGCTTACTAAGGAAGAGTGAACTAACTGATCTACATCAGAAAAGTGAAAATTAGGTGAAAGGTCAGTTAATTGTCTACTGCACATTCTTTTTTTTCCATTTTAAAAATTTATTAATCAAAAAACAAATAAATGAATACAACCAAATCTAAAACCCAAACCAACCCAAAGATGCAAGAAGATCATAATTCAGGCTTTCTTGTCTAACCCAGAAAAAAATCCAAAAACATTTTAAAAAAACAAAAGAAATAGAAATGCCAGCTTCAAAAATATTTGTCCAAAAAGTAAGGCATCCACTTTACAAAAAAACCAACAATACAAGTAGAGGAACAGATTGACAAAGAAGAGTCAACAGGAAGGGGTTGACCCCTGTCCCCTGCACCTTGACTGCTTTATCTTAGCAAAATCTGGGCCTTGATTAATTAATTAATCATTGGAGGCAGTGGGATAGAGATTGTAATCTAAGGGAGGCTAGGGGTGAAAAGCAAGCAGAAGGAGAAATGGAATTGTCCCTGGAATTCCCAGTCAGTCCTTAGAAAGCTTTGTGGGGATCCAATTTCCATGGACCTATCATCTCTTAACCACACAGGTATGGTTGAAGAAGTTAATCGGCCTTACCACAAAGGACTAACATCACATCTCTATGAAACACATGGAAAACCAATTAAGAGACACTCAGTATATCTGTCTCAAGATATAGTAAGGGACTTAATCTACATTATCTTGGTTAGCCAGATAGAGGAACTCCTTTCTTCCCTGGTGAGGGAGAAGAAAGTTGATACAGAGTTATTAGGCTTTTCTGATATATCTCTCTAAGATAACTTCCATCCTTCCTCATAAAAGTCCTCTTTGCCTCTATATTAGTGGTATGTCCTATCTTTGGAAGTAAGTCCTGAAGGAAAGGAGGAGGGAGAGGAAGTGCTGTTTGGATTGAAGTGTGTTTATAGGGAAAGGGAGTCTAAAAGTTTGCTTGGAAACAAAGAAGGAGATAGATGGCACTGGGCCCTCACTCTACACCTCCCCCAAGCCCCATCCCTCAGATACTCATATCTGAGCCTGTAGAATGAGATACCCTGTAAGAAGTGGGTAACTTCAGCAGGGAAGGATGTCCTAGGAGAGAAAAATGGAAAGATTCATGCCCTGATTCTGGTATGGCAGATGATGGAAGAAGTTGGCCTAGCCCTGATTCCAAGCTGGGAACTTGGGTAGGTCAGAGTGTCCCCTTAGGGAGAGGCCCTACCATAGGGAAGAGAGAGATAGTTTAATTCTGCAAAAATGGCAGCGCTGAGTGGAGGAGTTGTGGGGGTGGGGGGAAAGAGACCCTGGGGGA
>CM053601.1:61796532-61843384 GCA_028646575.1 Pseudocheirus occidentalis
TGCCACCTAGCCACCCCACTAAATGAGATTCTTAAACACTCAAGAGGAAACATAATACTTTACACTGCAAAGAACAAGTAGATGAAGAATACGCATTTTCCCAGAATACGACATTGAACTTCATGATAGCACACAAAGTTAGAGTTAGCTTTTCAATTCAATTGAATTAGAGAAAGGAAATGTACAATGAGATGGGCCTATAAATGACCAGGAAATAGGGAAATAGGTATATTGCACTTAAGAAACTGTTGTTTTTTTACAATCATCCCAAATCAATTCTTGCCTTCATAGAACAAGTTTTGAAATATTAATATATCATTTTGATTTCCATCGTAGGCAATCATGGAACACCACAGTCCCAGGAAGACAACAATTTTCAGTTGAACCAAAATGCAATGGAAAGATAAATGGTAGATGAGAAAAGGCTGCACCATGTTGCCAATAATAAATTAAGTATTCATTGCCAAATAAATGCAGAATTTTCATGGATTAACATTTTAATAATAAACTAAAACAGTGATACATTATTAACACACTAATAAACTAATATATTTTTTACAAATTAAGAGTTTTTAATAAACTAAGAAATCTCCTCTGTATTCAGAAATACAAAAAGTCCTAGAAAAAATATCAAGAACTCATGTGATTTAAAATGTACTTGAACTCTCCATACAGAAAAATAGATGACCTCGGTATTGAATTGTTATTCCTGAAATTTTCAAAGACTTAGGGAAAAGTCTAACATATAATAGGTATGTAATCTATGGATGTATTATTGAATGAGAATAGCACAGAATGAAAAGACTTATATGAGTTGCAATCATCATCATCAGTGATGGAATGCCTTCTAAAGACATCATCAGATCACAAGAAGTATCTTTCTCATTAAATTATTTTTTTCCCTTTTCAAGGAGGAAGCCATAAAACTATGATTAAATGTGATCAAATCAATGTTTTTACTTAAATTCAAGTAGATTTGCATGTTCTGTAGTATGCATATTATTTTAATCTGTATTTGTATATATCTATCACTTCATTGCGGCAAAACATCCTAAAACAATAGGTGTTAAAAATTCACCCATAATATTTGGCTTATGGTTTTTATGATTCTATTCATAGTATTTATATTTTGTATGTTTACAACTACAAACCCCATTATTCTTTTCTAAATGTAAACAAACTGACTTTTTAAAATATATATACATATATTTGTACATAGATAAATGGACAGATGAACTTTTACATAGATATATAGACATGCACTTGTAATTCACTGGTAACTAATATATGAAATTCCAAGTAAAAAGCCATAAGTAAATATTAATATTTTTACTGCATCTATAGCATGTGTTAGAGTATGGGTTTTGGTTCATCAGGAATAGGAGTTAAAATCAGAAATTCTGGCAATAAGCAAACAATGGCATCTGCACTTTGTTTCATCATGAGACCTTCCAATAATATGGTCAGTTGTGTGACATATGAATCTCTGGGCCATAAAGACCCCTATATCTAGGACAAGACACACAATGTACCAATTGAGGTGTGAACCAGACCTTTCTTGATTCTATGTCCTCTTAGTCAAATATAATGATCATAGACCTCAAATCTTAGATGAGATAACATTCTGATTCCTAAACAATCATTGCCCTACAACAAGGTCCTCAAACATTTCATTGTTATTGTTCATAGTCCCTACTCTCATTATGATAAAATCTATAGCCTCTTCTAAGACTGTTTTAAAAAAGTGTAAAATAAAAAGGAAATTAATCATACTAAAAGAGAGGTGCAATTTGTTTCTCACTCAGCATTCCAACTCCCCTAAAATCTATCCGCAGACAACTAATAATCCATAGACCACAAACTAAGAACCATTACCTAGAATTAGGAAAAAACAAGAAATTGATGTAGAATTTAACATGTTAAGATGAGGAAAATTGTGAATAAAATTGTATATAAATGGGAAAATTGCAAAAACATTCATTTTTTTTGTTCTCTTACTTCCAAAGACCTCTGACACCTCCCATTTCTAGCACACATAAAGTGGGGGTCAGTTCTAAAATAGATAACTCAGTAAATCTTATTTAGATCCACAAGTTTCATCCCACCCTCCACTCTATCCCAGTTCTATTTCCTTTCCTGTTATAAAAGTTGATTTGTCACCAAAACACATATTTGGAGAGACATTGGTTTGCCAAATTAAGGAATTAAAATGAGAAAAAAAATGATAAAATTCCCTTTCCAAATTAAAAAAAAATCCTATCTACTCAGAAAATTGCACTGTCGTTCATTCAAAGAAATGTTTATTGAACATCTACTAAAAAGAAAGCATTGTTTAGATCATGAAAGATATTGCAGAATGTATGTACATATGTATATGTGTGTATGCATATGTATGCATGTATATGTATATATACACTAACAAACATGCACATGCTATATTCAAACACATGCATACATATTTACATAAAATATGCCTTTGTACTATATATACACGTGTGTATGTGTATGTGTGGGTGTATAAACCTATATTTGTCTTTAAATGAAAATTTTATATATTAAAATAAGGCTTTAGCCAGACTAGTTTCCTCAGCTACAAGCACTAACTCTGCTCAGCAGGCTACTGATGTTCCAATTTATATATCATTAAAAGACCTTTCAATGTATTCTGCTCTTGTCTTTGCATCAGGCAGCAATTTCCATTCTCTAATAGGCTTTCACTTAAAACACCATAGGCTCTTCAAGAAAGACAATAAATTAAAAAAATTGACAGCTTTACATCCTCATTTCGTCTTGTTAAAATTTCAGATAAAGTGGCTTTATAAAGAACCTTCTTTCTGTTACTGCGAAATAGTGATCTTGGTGTTAAATGTATATTGGTACATTTGTCAATATTTCTGGGTCTTTAGGTCAAGTATGTTACCTGTATTATTTTGCTTTTATCCTGATGCTCTGCAACTTAACATATGTAGTAAGTTCACATGTCAATTATCATCTGGCTCTAATATTATCTTTTATTTATTTTTTATTTGTTTACATTTTACCTTTTATTTAGTGTTTTATTTTTCTTCAGTTACATGTAAAACAATTTTTACCATTCAGCTTTAAAACTTTGAGTTCCAAATTCTTTCCCTTCCTCTCTCCCCAAATCCCCTCCATTGAGAAGGTAAGCAATTAAAAAATAGGTTATACATGTGTAATGGCAAGCAAATGAATACTTAGCTCCTTGTTTTTGTTGTTGAAGCACTTAATTCCTTTATTCAGCTCTTCCAGTGTCTTTGAGCTCTACACCTCTGTTTGTATCAAGTCTTTCTTGAAACAACCTGTGAAGCCCACAGTGGGAGGAACTTGCCAAAGAACAGAATAGGAAGGATGTAAGAGAAGGGTGGAACAGGAAGGAGCTGATGATGTAAAAGCTCAAGCACAGCTGAGACTGAATAGAAATGGGAAGAAGGATGGCTGTGGTGCCAGCACTCGGTCTGTCTGTATTGATGTTACTTTGTGACATCTGTCTGCTGCTAGAGGATGTTACTGTTGTTACAGAAGCCCTGGGACCTTACTACTGGTTGAAAAACCAGAAGAGGACTTTCCTGCTATCTGTTTACAGAAGTCCTGATGGAGGGTTTTACTGATATTTTCAGAGGTCCTTCTACTTTCTGATGATTTGTGTTGATTTCTCAAACAGGCCCTGTCTGTTGTTCTTTGTTAATTTCACAGGCAGAAAGCGATTTGATGATGGTGCTGGCAATGTGTATGAATATTGTTGCAGCTCTTCTAAGCTTGATGTGTGAAGATGGACCAGGAGCTGGACCAGGAACTGAGAGCTGCCTACCTGTGAATCCAGGTGACACTTGGGTGAATTTAGGCAAGAGATGAAGAGAAGCCATGGAGTTTGGAAATCAGCCTCCAGTCAAGATGAAAGGATTTTTACTTGGGTACTTAGTGCTGACTGAGATTAAGACAATGTGACTTAGGGGTGAAAGTCCTTTGTATTCTGTACTTTGTACCTCTTAAGGATAATTGAATTAAGGATGATTGGAAGCCAGTTTCCAATGAAGATGAAAGAAGACTTTAGATGGGTACTTAATATTGATTGATTCAGATTGTCACTTACTGAATAATATCTTTTGTTTAAAATTATGTGGCCACTTTAGTAATAAGTTGTTATGTTATAATGCTTTGAATGTTGAATTTTGGTTCCTGTGAATGTTTTGTTTTAGTTTATTGCTAAACAAATAGAGAGTGTACTATACTTTATGATTGGAACCAAAAAGTTTTCACAGAAGCAGTACTCTGGAGTGTTGCTCTTGCCTGGCTAAATTTACAACATGTGAACTCAGGTAAAACATATCCATAATAGTCATGTAGTGAAATAAAACAGAGATTAAAAAAACTTAAAGAAAAATAAAGAGACAAAAATTAGGCTTCTATCTGTATTAAGACACTATCAGTTCTTTCTTTTGTAATGGACATCATTTTTCATTATAAGTCATACACAGTTGTCTTGGATCATTATATTTCTGATGACAGCTAAGTCGTTCACAGCTGATTATCTCACAGTATTGTTGACATTTTGTACTCAGTGTATTTCACTTGGTATTATCCCATGCAATTCTTTCCAGGTTTTTCTGAGAGCATTCCACTCATCATTTCTTATAGTACAATAATATTCCATCATAATGACATACCACAACTGGTTCAATCATTTCCCAATTGATGGGCATCCCTTCAAATTCTAATTCTTTACTTTCAGAAAAGAGCTGATTTGAACTTGGGTACTCCTGAATCCAGGGCCGGTGCTCTATTCACTATGCCACCTAGCCGCCCCATTTGTTCTATTCTCTTTCCTTTTACCCTGTCCCTCATCCAAAGTGTTTTGCTTCTCATTACACCCTCCCTGAATCTGCTCTCCCTTCTATCACTGCCCCCATTTTCTTATCCTTGATGATTTCCTGAAAGATAACATCTGGGCTCTTTTTTTGATCATGCCTTTTATGTAGTCCAATAATTTTAAAGCAATCCCTCCTGGATCTATTTTGCCAATGATATTTCAAGTTGTGATGTATTTTTAAAATTCTTTTGGTTTTATTTTATTGTTTCTTGATGTTTCATAAAGTCTTTAACTTCCATGTGCTCCATTCTAATTTTTAAGAAATTATTTTCTCCACTGAACTGTTGAACATCCTTTCCCATTTAGCCTATTGTACTTTTTATTGCATTCTTCTCCTCATTGACTTTTTTGACCTCTTTTACCATTTGGCCTAGTCATTTTTTTTTCAGGTATCATTTTCTTCAGTGAGTGAGTGAGTGAATGTGTATGTGTGTGTGTGTGTGTGTGTGTGTGTGTGTGTGTGTCTTCCTTACCAAGCTGTTGACTTATTTTTCATGATATTCTTGCATCACTCTCATTTCTCTTCTTAATTTTTCCTTTACCTTTCTTACTTTATTTTCAAAATCCATTTTGAGTCTTTTCATGGCCTGAGACCTATTCATATTTTTCTTTGGAGATCTGGATGTAGGAGTTTTGACTTTTCTATCTTCTGAGTATTTGTTTTGATAATCCTTGTCACCATAGTAATTTTGAACATATAGAGTGTATTTTTTTGTGGTTTGATCATTTCTCTAGCCTGTTAGTACTTTTTTAAGTCTTTGTTAAGCTGCAGCTCTGCTTCCACTGTAGAGGGCTCACTGTGCTAAGTTTCAGGGGTTTGGGGGCAGCTCTTGTCAGAGAGGGTTTGGTTGAGGGGAGAGTTAAAACAAATCTCTGCCTTTACTCTGCCATCTTATCTCTATCTCTCTAACATTATTTTTTTATTTTGGGTAATCCCACAGGCAACACTGAAAATAGCCCATCTAGTTCCTGGGAGATGCTTTTATTAGTCTGGGTAGCTATGGACAAATATTGCATGGTACATAGTAATTTCATTATCAAGCTTTTTGCATGTCCTTAGTCAGGCACTGAGTCTATCTTTTCACTTATACTTAGACCATTTTCAGTTTGCTTGGCACTCAGAGCAAGTTTATTCATAGATAAAGACTTTAAAGGTTCAGGCAGTTTCCCCTACATGGCACAGCAAGGCATTAGAATAAGATTTTACTGGGAGTGTGAGTCTTTTATTTCATTTTAAAATGCATTAACCCTTTGTGGCTCAATTTTACATTGGGTTCATGAAGTAATTTTTACCTTCACTCAAAATTCACAGTGATTGTAAGAAAGAAAAAAATGTACTGAGGTCACACAGACAATAATTTGCAGACTTGAGATTTAAACTCAGGTCTTACACTTCTGAGTTTAGTATTTAACTCATAAATGAGTATTAATGCTGCCAAATACCACTGTATCTCTTATTTGGAACTGGACTATTCTGATGAAGCTAGGGTTTGCTCACTCTTGATTATATAGCTTAGTATAAAACTCTCTGATTCCGTTACATCTGCAGTACATACATTTGGTGTCTAGATGTAAAATGATTGCCTGGCATTGAGTTATATAACCATACAACTTCACTCTTTAAATTAGGTCAAAATAAGGACTCAGGTTAATTGTGAAGTGAAGGGGTACTCTTAGCTTGTAACTTTCTTGTTCACATGAATCTGTCCACATGGTTTATATATTATTCAACCAACCCTGTAGTTAGAACTCAGCATAAGATTTTTATCTATTTTCCTTGAAATTTGAAACCTAACAAAACAAATGAAAGATATCAGATGTTGTGAATTATGACTGAGTTGAAAATGACATTGTACATTTGGATGTAAGTTGTAAGGAGAAGAAAAAAAGAAAACCTGGATGATCATGAAAGTTGTATGAATTAAAATCACATTCTGAAGCACTGTATTCACATAACAATAATACATATCATTAAAATAGTTAGTTATGGGTATGCTATCCATTGCCTTGGAGTATACAGAGGTAAAGGCCTCAGATTTTCTGAGGATCTCATCCCAGCAGCCACAATGTGACTACTGATGAAAAGTTGAAGCTACTTCTTTGTCTTAAATACTCCATTTGGTCTTTTACTCTTCCTTAACATGTTCTCAATTAGGGAAATCAATGATCCTTGGATAATTTGGGTAACTTTCAATATTTTATTATCTCCATCAGTTACTTAAGATGCTTTTTGTTTCATTTAAAAAAATCAAGCTTCAAATTGAAGGTTGAACTTTTTCTTACAAAAAGTATAGATAATAATTATATATGGGTATATATGTATACACATGTATGTGCTTGTGATTATATGTATAAATTCATATATACATGTGTGTAAACATATATATTTTCAATGTGTGTGAAAGATTCATTTAGTAATTTATTAATTGTTCAAAAGGAGATATCAATTTTTTGAAAAGCAAAAGTAGTAATGAAAATATTCTATCCATAACAAATAGAGTCATGCTTATACATTGAACCTTATGGACTCAGAGGTTAAAGGGACTTGAGAAAAAATTTAGGAGTCAGGTAAGAAAGTTATTTATAAGATAAAAATAGAAGTCATCTATTATTATAGAAAAACAAAATAAGATGCAGAAAGGCAAAATGGTTGAATAAGACTAACTTGTTCAAGGTAGAGCTGGTTTACTAGAACCCACATCTCCTAAATCCAAAACCAATCTCTTCTGTGATATATTGCTACTTCATTTTCCTACCATTATGTATATAGTTATAATAGTTATACTTAAATGAATTGACAGATCTATTATTGTAGGTACTCCTGTCTCTAATAGGAATCATAACCCAGCCATATTTTCTCATGCTATCTTACAATTATATAGTTCTTAAATTTAAAAGCTCCTTCTTCATAATATGCATGCAAAGTATTACATCTATCTGCAAAAATGGATACTGAGGCTCAGTGAGGTGAAGTGACGCCTAAGGAGAGACCATCAGTCTACAGTAGTAATGGGATTTTCACCAGTCTCCTCAACCTGAGCCCATCAATACTAGGGTCAGCTCACTGTTACATAGAATGGATAGAGTAATGGTGAAAATTTAAATTTGGTTCCATGTTCATAAGTTTGTATCTGTATTACTCTTGGGAAATCATTTCACCTCTATTGGCCTCAGTGTTCTCATCTGTAAACTCAGAATGATAACAAGATTGCCTAGTAGAGTTATTGTGGCATATAACAATAAGTAGTATTTATGAAATGATTATTATGTGCTAAGCACAGAGATCATTATCAAAAACAAAAAGAGAGTTACTGTCCTAAAGGAATTTACATTCTGATAAGGAGAACACATCGAAGGGACATGAAAAGCATGGTGGAGGGAATAGGGAAAGACAAGATGGTGAAGTTCCCTGGGAAATCATGGACTGAGTTTGGTTTGAAGTGGGCATGACTGTTGTAGGTGTTTCCTCAAATGGAGGTACCAGGGTAGAACTCATCCATCTGGGGAGAAGGCCATGGGGCAGAAGTTCTTTTAATGGAAGAGAGTCTCTGGAGTACAGAAAAAAAAAGATTAGATTAAAAAAAGTACAATCTGAGACTACATGAAAAGCATTTTGAAAAATTCAGATTCATATATTATAATGACTTCAGTTCATTCATATAACTATTTTTTCTTCTACTCCAGAGCAGCTGTACTCAGTTTCGTACAACTGAATTTTTACCAAGAAAGTAAATAGATCCCTGCATAGGTGGATTTGTTCACAGTTGTACGATTGAATGATAGAAGCAGGTAGTAGTCTTAGTAGATAGAGCACTGGCCTTGAAGTAAGGAATATATAAATTTAAATCTAACCTCAGAAACTTACTAGTTGGATAATCACAAACAAACAACTTACCCTGTCTGCCTCACATTCCTCATTTGTCCAATAGAGATAGATAACAAGAGCACCTAATTCCTTGGTTTGATGTTGTAAGGATAAAATGATTTGCAAAACATATATCAAATGGTAAAATGCCAAATAAAATAAAAGTCTAATTATTGTTTTATTTTATTGATAGTTTCATTCTCTACCTTCAATTTTTTTTTGTTTTTTTCTATCTTCAATATTTAAAAGAAATCCTTATGGATATAAAAATATTAATTTACATTGTGTTTCTACATTTAGCTATTTTGATTTGCCCATTTGAAAGTATATTTTATAAACTCACATAAAATCAGAAAAACATAATGACCATATTTTAAGAGGTAGAATGTCACTAAATGTGAATTATACCATCTATAAAATACTGGTTTAAATAAAATATATGAACTCACTAATAAATAGGTGATGACTAAAATCAAAAGCAGATAATTATTTAGTTAAAAATTTAAAAAACAAACTCCAAAGAGAAGATCAGAGCTAAACAGAAACTTTGACTTTCAAAGAGAAGCATAAAAAATAGCATGAAAAGGTGGACAGATAAGGGAAATCATAAGGTACTTAATAAGTTTAAACTCTTAGCATTTTTATACAGGAAGATGATATTTGTAACTCATAAGTGCTTTCTAAAATTATTAGGGTTTTTAGAAACAGTAGATAGATAGATAGATAGATAGATAGATAGATAGATAGATAGATAGATAGAGATACAGATATAGATTTAGACAGATGGCACAGATTTGAGTTGCATATGAAGAGATGATGTGTAAAAACTTAAATTAAGGGGTGAGAGAGGAATATGCTGTGAAAAAGAGAAAGGGGAAGATATAATGGGGTAAATTATCTCGCATAAAAAGAGGCAATATAAACTTTTAAAGTGGAGGGGAAGAAGGGAAGATGAGGATGCTCTTGCTCACAATGTGGGGGAAAGGGCAGGAAAGGAGAAAGGAAAGAATTTGGAACTCAAAATTTTAAAAACAAATGTTAAAAAAACAACAACAAAACTTCGGGGGGGGGTGAGCCAAGATGGAAGAATGGAAGTAGGAATTTTTCTAATTTCCTCCATGAATTCCGTCATTAAAAGAGGGAATAGCATACATGCACAATTGGGTATAGAAATCTATCTTACCCTATAGGAAAGTAGGGAGAAGGAAGAAACAAAAACACAAACAGGGGAGGGAATAGGATGGAGGGAAAGACACAGAGAGTAATCATAACTGTGAATGTGAACGCGATGAACTCTCCAATAAAAGGGAGGCAAATAGCAGAATGGATTAAAAACCATAATCCTACAATATGTTCTCTAAAAGAAACACATTTGAAAGAAGGGTATACACACAGAGTAAAGGTAAAAGGCTGTAGTAGACAATGTTATACTTCCAGTAAAGTTAAAAAAACAAGCAAGGGTAGCAATCATTGCAGATAAAGCAAAAGCAAAAATACATCTCATTAAAAGCTAATAAAATAAAAATGACAATTTTACCTAAATTAAATTAAATAGTTAGTGCTATACCTACCAATCTACCAAAAATTACTTTATAGAGCTAGAAAAAGTAATAACAAAATTCATTTGGAAGAACAAAAGATTCAAAATATCAGGGCAATTAAAGAAAAGAAATGCTAATGAAGGTGTCCCAGCCATAAAAGATTTCGATCTCTATTATAAAACAGCAGTCATCAAAACTACTTGGTATTGGCAGAGGAATATAGTAGTGGATCAATGGAATAGATTTAAAAAATTGAAATTATTAAAATTATTGAACTAATGAATAAAGATACAAGCTGGTTTTATTAAAAAATAATAAAATTGATAGACCTTTAGTCAACATGATAAAAAAGGAAGAAAATCAAATTATGAGTATCAAAAATTAAAAGGGTGAATCTACCTCCAATGAAGAGGAACTGAAAACAATAATTAGGGATTATTTTGCCAAATTGTATGCACATAAATTTTACAATCTTAGGGAAATGGATGAATACTCACAAAAATATAAGTTGCCCTGATTAACAGAGGAGGAAGTAAATTAGGTAAATAACCCCATCTCAAAAAAATAAATCAAACACATCATCAATGAACTCCCTAGGAAAAAATCTCCAGGGCCAAATGGGTTTAATAACAAATTCTATCAAACATTTAAAGAACAATTGATTCCAATACTCTTATACTTAGGGAAAATTGGTCAAAAAGGAGTCCTACTGAATTCTTTTTATGACTTAACTATGGTACTGATACCTAAGTCAGGAAGAGACAAAAGGGAGAAAGAAAATTATAGACAAATTTCCCTCATGAATATAGATGCAAAAATCTAAATAAAATATTAGCAAAAAAGACTACAGCAACTTTTCACAAGAATAATACACTTTGATCAGGTAGGATTTATTCCAGGAATCCAAGGATGGCTCAATTTTAGGAAAACCATCAGTATAATTGATCATATCAACAATAAAACTAAAAGAAACCATTTGATTATCTCAATAGATTTAGAAAAGGCTTTTGAAAAAATACAGCATACATTACTATTAAAAACACTAGAAAGTATAGATATATTAATGACCTCATATTGCACAGGCACACATCTATTCTGTCTCAGGTGATGGGCACTTGAGTTTTTATTATTTGGAGCCTGAGTGTCAGTCCTAGAATTTATTCAATTCCATTCTGTTCAAGAGCTATCAGCAACCCCAACTAATATTTTCAAAATTTTCTTTTAACTAGGTTGATTTCTCTTAGTAAAGACTTCTTGAAATGTCATTTAAAATTCTTTTTTGAATTTTGTCAAATTGAAGGAAAAGGAAAAAAGACAAACTTCCAAGCATCTCCTTTATCACTGCATTTTCTTCTAAATATTTTAAAACTGCTTTACAAAAGACGTTTCTTACAGAGCATGACTATCTATAAATAATACTTCAATATGTCAATAGATTTATTATTCTATCATTTTGGGCACTTCATCTAGTAATAGAGATTCTAATTCCTTCATATAATCTTAGTAGATGATTTTGTGAATGGTGTGAAAGAAAAAAGAAAGAAAGAAGAAAAGAAAAAGATAGAAAGAAAGGAGAGAAAAAGAAGAAAAATTAAGAGTTAAATAAAAGAAAAATATTATTTAGTAGATAATATTTTGATGACTGGTGCCCCCAGTCCTGTGGCTGATTATTTTCCAACTTGTCAGGATGTCTCAGAGCTTGTATCCAGCTGTCATAGCCTTTGAGAAAAAATATCTCCTTGCCACAATGAAACATTGGCAGAGGGTATCAGTGGAGGACATGGACAAACAAACATTAAATAGAGCATGACTTGCCTGACTATCCTAATCCTTTACTTATTGAGTCCCAGGTCAGCCTGTGAAACAGACAAATAAGTAACTAATGATATTATTTGTGATATCTTTTCATCACACAATCCTGTGCAATGAAGTGTGCCCCATTTTATGTATTATTTCTGTAGAGAATACCACCATCCTTTCAAACAGTCAAGTTTACTTTCTCCTCACTATCCCTCATCTCACAGCAGATGCTAAATCTTGCCTTCACCTCCTCTGCTGCATCTCTCACATTTTTCCTAATCTCTCTATTAACATGACTACTATTTTTGTTCAAACCCTGATCACTTCTATGTTGGGCTAAGTTGCAATAGCCTGCTAAATGGTTTTATAGTCTAGAGTCTTACCCCATTCCAATCTGTTTAACACAGAAAAACAAAGTTGATTTTTTTCAAAAAATACAATTCTAAATATGTGTCCCTCCTATTCCCTCCACTCACTTCCTATTACAAGCAGGGTTGGCCAGGCAATCAGTTAAGTAACATTAATAAATCATTTGCTTTGTACTAAGCACTGTATTAAGCCCTGGCGATATAAAGAAAGGTAAACCAAAACCAAAGCAAACTAGCAAAAAAAAAAACCAGTTCTTGTTCTAAGGGTGATAGTCTAATAATGGGAGAGATGTCATGAAAATAACTATATACAAACAAGATACAAATATATATGTATTTATGTGTGTGTGTGTGTGTGTGTGTGTATAAGAGTAGTCTCAGGAAAAAAAGAACTAAAACTAAGGAGCAATGGAAAAAGTAAAATTTAGGAGGGACTTGAAGGAAGTTAATGTATCTAAGAGAGAAAAGAGTAGGGAGAAGGTCCCAGGCATGGGGAGAACTGGAGAAAATACTCAAGGTCAGAAGGCAGCCTGTTGTGTTTAAAGTATAGCAAGGAAGCCAGTATCACTGGATCACAGAAAACATGGAGGGGAATACAGTATAACGAGATTGTAAAGGTAAAGGGGGGCTAAATTATAAAGGTTTTAGAAAGCCAGAGTATTTCATATTTAATTCTTTAAGTCCCTATAGCTCATTGATGGGGGTGGGGAGAATGAAATAGTCAAATTCAGGATTTCAGAAGATTATTTTGGCATTTGACTGGAAAACGGATAGGTAGTGGTGTTTGTGTGATTTAAGGCAGAAAGACAGATGACCCAGAAGGCTTTTTGCAGTAGTCTAGGTGTAAGGTAATGAGGGCCTTCATCAGGGTAGTCGCAGTGTCAAAGGAGAGAAGCATGCACAGACAAAATAAGTTATAAGGTCAGAATCAACAAGCCTTGGCCACAGTTTGGATAAGGAGGAAAAAGAAGATTGAGAAAGACTGAGGAATCAAAGATAACTTAGGTTGTGAGCATAGGCATGTAATTGGTGGTGCCCTAAATAGTGAAAACCTCATAAGGAAAAAAGGAAGATTGGGGAAAAATGAGTTCTGTTTCACATAGTCAGAGATCTTATCTACTTAACACTGAAAGACCTCCATGACCTAACCCAATTTACCACAACTATGGTGAAGTTTTCAAAGTGATCTTTTTTACCCTGGTACCTCACAATTGGCAAGCCTTTTAATAATCTCCCTTCCATTTCTGGAATGCACTGTCCTTCACTAAACCTTTTAAAATTCCTTGTTTTCTTCAAAACTCTACTTTAAGCAATACCTTCTTCATGAAAGTTTTCTGCATGCCTGTAGCTGCTATCTTCCCTGCCACATATCAATTAATTTTCCTTACTTGTTGGTAGTGTGTATGTACACACATGTATGTATGTAATGTATGTATATATTTCTATAAAGATGCTTATGTACATATACATACACATGTATATATACACATATATAAATATACATACATATGTCTATATGCATATGAGAATATACACACATACATGGAATGTCCCATAATAGAATGTAAGGTTGCTGATGGTAAACAAATATATCCTTAGTTCATCTTATAGTGACTGGTATATTCCAGCTCTTTATAAATGCATACTGATTGATTGAACTAATTTAAGGGACTTAAGTGATTTAAGTGATTTAAGCACTCTTTCTGCAAGCCCAAAGCTGCCAATGTTGAGAGAAACAACAGTGGATTTGAAATGCCTTTAACTACTCCTGTTAACAACAAGTTCATAGCATAATATAAAAAATAAGAGCCTCAGTGAAAGTGGTTTGTTTAATGATTTCATTTACTTAATTCATTTTTGATTCAGCAAACACATTTTTATTACATTATTATTATTATTATTATTTTCACTCAGTATTCTCTTTCTTTGAAGAAAAGTTTGAATTTTTGCATAAAACTTGAATCCAACTTATCTGGGCAATTAGGCAAGTCCCAGACATTAAAAGCCAGATGGCCCAGTTTCTTTACATTAGCCAAGCATTTGTCCCCTCCATGAGGGATCAACAAAATAGCAAACATATCTATGCTGGCATTTTTTTTTCAATTCAATGATTTGTTGGATTTTAGAACTAGAGGTAATTAATTAGTCTCATCAGAATGTAACTCATATCTATACATAATGAGCGGCATAGTGGATTGAGTGCTACATCTGGAGACAAGAAGACTTGAGTTCAAATCTTGCCTCAGATATTTAGTTTCATGACCCTAGAAAAGTTACATAAACTCTCTTAGTCTCAATGTCCTTATTTATTAAATGAATCTAATTATAGCATCTATCTCAGAGTGGGTTTTTTTTGCAAGTCAAATGTCTTTAATATGTAAAACACTTTGAAGATGGTAAAGTGATATGTTAATGTCACATTATTATATGTGTGTGCATGTGTGTGTATGTGTGCTCTTCTGGAGAATAATATATAAATGAGCTGTTTTGTTATAGCAAAAGGTCATAACATGGTTAAAAAATACCAAGAGTAAGTTAGAAGGAGAAATTTTCAGTTAGAAACACAAAAACAGTGAAGTTACTTTGTGGAAAAAGAGCAGCACAGAACAGACTTGTTTCAAATGGAGTTTTTGCCCATTAAGGAAATTTTAACATCAAAGTTAAACTTGGACAAAAGAGGAAAATTAAATCTTTAGCATATTACAAAATGCAGTCTTCTGTCTTCCCTGCCCATCCCTTCCCTCCCCCCAACACATATCTCCAAAAATCCAAACAAAAGAAAATGAAAACCAAAGTGATGACAGGAAACCATTTCAGAAGCTACAAAATAATAAATTGAGTAAAATTAATCCACCTTGGTAACTCATTTTGAACATATCTTAAAAGATCAGGGTTTCTAGAAATGCTTCCACAAGAATTTTGGAAATCAGTTGCTTAACTCTACTAAATCTGTATATTTTCTTCCTCCTCCAAATGATTATTGACACTAATAATTACAGATCTCTTCTATGGAGCCAAAGGAAATAAGAAGTATATGTCATGCTTACTGACCCAAGCTCTATGGCACTTACTGATTTCTTTAATTGTGCTGTAAAAATGTACTTTATCATAGGCATATGTGTAAATATGTTTTGCTGATGAAATACACTCCACAATATCTATTAGTCTAGTTTTCTTTCTGATCCAAAGTCCTCTTGAAGAACTCCCTACTTCTCAATAATCCTATGCTAATGAAACTGGGTTATTGGTCACTGAATAAAGTGATTATAGTTAGAGGCACACCCATAATGACTGTTATTAAGCCTCTCCCCTCTCCAACCCAACCCCCACACAGCTGCCAAAATGCTAAGACCTAAACTTCTAAAAATCAAAAAGATTGAATGGCGTACTATTGTATCTCTTTCTCTATACCCATGTATGTATATATACATATCTATATGCATACGCATAAATGTGTATATGTGCCTGGATAACTAAAGAAATATTTCTATATAAAATAAATAATAAGTAGATGGAGAGACAGAGAGAAAGAGATAGAATATATGCAACTATTACTGATGTTTGTTTTCATGCTCTCCATTTCTCTTCTTTTTCTTCATCTAACACCAACAAAGCACTTTGACTGAAGTTAGTAATTAATGCGATGAAGGAACTGATTTTCATTGAGGAAGCAGATTTTCCAAATAGTGCCAATTGATATTTTGGTACTGCTTATTTAGTAAGAAAATCAAATTTGGTAATTCCAAAATTGATCTTAAAAAGATAAATTTGTATCACTTCTTCCTCTTCTGGGAGGTGGGAGTGGGAATATTTATTTATGAATGCTATGTAATTACCATGAATGTAACATGAACTTTATATCATGAGTGTTCCCAGCAAACTTAGAAGAACAAAAAAAACATACACTATAAATACAAAGAACCAGAAGGGTTTTTTTTTATATATTCTGTTGTGTTTATTTGTTTCTTTTTCTTTGAATCGCTTTTACATGAATAGTAACTATGCATTTTGGATAACTTTCACAAAGTTTTGTCTGCTTCATTTATCAGTTAGGCATGTATAACTGATATGGTAAATTGATGTTTTTCCTACATTATTTATTAAGAAACTGACTGAGATGAAATGTTGTAGGTAAAAAGAGGGACATCATGAGAAGCAAACACAGAACATACACACATGCATATGCACACCCATTCACACATACAAGCGTGTGGACACTGTAAAGCACTATACAATCTCTGAAGGATAATTACTTTTTCAAATTCAAAGAGAAAGAGAAAATTAAGGGAAGAATCTAGTACCTGAATAGTATGGGAATTCGTTTTTAAAATTAACATTGAAGAGAAGAGAAAGTGCTTTATGTTGTCAGAGATTAAGAGTTGATGTTGGAGTGAGGAAGATTTGTGTCAAAGTCTAACTTCTGACACAAAATAGTTGGGGAATTGAAGCAAGTCACTTAAGCCGTCATTGTCACAGCAACCATATAAAGGTATAAAGTGAAAAGCATTTATAGAGTTTCTTATAAGGAGTTCCCTAAAACATGAAAATCATAATTTTGTCAAAAGTAAACAGAAAATAATGGAAATTGTCAGCTCTATAAAGTTAAACAGTTATTTTAACAACTAATAAAGTTTAAATGATCTTTAAACCTCAACTAATTTTTATAAGTTCCTTCTAATATAATTTAAATATCTACATTAGGGATACTAAATAAATGGGATACTACTTTAGGGATACTACACCAGGGAACTACATAAATGGGGTAAATGATCATAGGCAACTCATTGTAACAGGGATATTAATTAATATATATCATTATCCCATTACCATATTATCCTTTTAAGTTTCCTTATAATTGATTCAAATGGAAGTTAAATGATTATCAGATCCTTCACTAAAGTGCACAAAATGAAAACAAACTTTGTTCACAAGAATTAGCAGTTCCATTCTCTCATGTATAATAGTATCACCTTGCCTTTTGTTTATATGCTCTTAATTCCAACATTTCACACACACACAGACACACACACACAGAAATCCTGTGGCAAAATAAAATAGCAATGTTTAAGGTCTGTAATATATTTGGATAATTTAATATTTTAAATATTAGTACAATTATAAAAAGATTGGCTTCATCTGCATAGAAAGGATCCTATGTACTCAATTAACAATCAGGCGCTTATTATTAAACAAAAAGAAAATATATGGAAAACACCTCCATAAAACAAACTGATGCTTAGTTTTCAAAACTTACCTTTCTCTTAGGAAATTGTTTTGCTAGTTTTCTGTTACTTTCAGAATACTACTATATTCTTCTTATTTCCCCGATGGTAAAGTGTTCACCAGATTAATCATACGTTAATTTCCCTGAATTGCTGACAAATATGTTTTACTCGTCCACAAAATATTCATTAGTTCTTCCCATAATTGGTAACATCATGATGTTATTTGTCAAAGGTAAGGATTGAAAACTAAGAATTAATAGCCTTAAAATACAACACTGTTTTGAGTATTTCTCTAGAGGAATGGCCCAATTTCCTTTACACCCTAGGTTTATAGTGTAGCATGTACAAATGTTATAAAATTATGTTAACTGAGATAACTATAACTCTCCAACATTCATTTTACTTTTCTACATCTAGATTTGGAGAAAAAGAATTGATTTTAAAATGTTAAGAGATACAATTTGCAACTACTTATTTGATTGAGGTAGAATTGGTTTGCCGCAGAGAAAGATCATGCCAATATGGCCAAAATCCTGAGTCTTGAACAGGTCAATTAAGTTTAGCACTGGAACATAACCTCAAGTACAATGCTGTCTCATAGATTCATGGTGCTGATCACAAGAAACCATGGAAAAGAATGGAAATAGATTCATGCCAATCCATCACCAACAAAATAAAATAAGCTCATAGTTCATGATTCATATGCTTCAGTAGAGGTATTGATGGTATGTATTACCAACAAACATTCATTCATTTAATGAAA
Source organism: Pseudocheirus occidentalis (assembly GCA_028646575.1). Lineage (NCBI taxonomy): Eukaryota > Metazoa > Chordata > Mammalia > Diprotodontia > Pseudocheiridae > Pseudocheirus > Pseudocheirus occidentalis. The sequence continues at coordinate 61,814,983 of CM053601.1, forward strand.
ATTTAATAGGCATATGTGCTAGGCACTGTTTTAGGTGCTGGGATACAGAAACAAAGTAATTCCTTCCAAAGAACTTCCTTTCCATTACCTAAGGATTCTCATTGCTGGCACAGGGAGTGGGACCTTTTCATCTATTAATTCCCTGGCAGTTGTGAAATTATATAAATCAAATTTACAGTGGTGATAAAATACATAAGCAAAGAATGTTTAGATCAGAGGTAAAAGAACAAAGAAAAAATGGATTAATGAAGGAAATCTGGCAAATTTTTAATGATGAGGAAGATCTGAGTATATATTACAAATAGCAGGTAATTAGAGAAAACATAGGTCTTACAAAGATTAGGATTCAAATAATTTAAATTATATCAAGACATTTATTTTTCTTTGAGAAAGTTTCTTATTGACAAAGCTATATAATAATTAAATCATCAAATCCTATGACACTCCTGGTGTCTTCACTGTGGGGAAGAGAACATTATGAGTGGGGTAGTTACCCCAAATGCTCCTCTAAAGGCTTCATAACTATCTTGACAGCTGATTTTTAAATGCCTGTGAAAGTTCACCTATAGTCTTCCATCTGCTTGTGTTGAATGCTACCTCAGGAGAATGGTATACCTGAGGTGAATCAAATCTGGCCAGTAGCAGATTGTAGTCAATTTCCTGTGAACTTCAGTTTCCCCTTATTGAACCTGAGGTGGTTGCCAATGGCCAAGAGCATTCTTCCATCTGCTTCTGGTGAAAGTTTGCTGTTCACTGTGGTTGGGACTCAACATGAATCATTTACAAGCAAAATGTCATGCTGCAGACACCTCAATATGCTCAATTAATTTAATGTACCTGAGGAGAAATGCTATTGATATACATCTACCTCTTTGAGATTTCTGATGGAGACAATTTGGTCATGTAAAATTATTTTCAAAAGCAGAAATCAACTTTTCTGAATATGATGAAATAGTTTACCCACACATTATTATTTAAAATATATGAAATATTGTATTATAAGTAACTATTTTGGGGGGGCAGAGAATGATCTAATTGTAATAGGCAACTCCTGTTCCAGAAACTCTTTTCCAGTGCAAATAAGCAACTCTTCTAAATTACAGTTGACTGGACGGTTAAGTGAACTGTAATAAAATTAATGATAATGATAATAATAATAATAATATAGCTAATACCTTTATAGTGCTTTAAAGTTTACAAAATGTTTTATGTATGTTATTTCATTTGTGCCTCACAAAACCCTAAAAAGTAGGTGCTATTATCATCCATGTTTTTCAGATGTGGAACGTGAGATCCAGAGAGATTAAATGACTGCCCAGAGAGTTACATCTACTAAGCATCAAAAACTCCAGAGGAAAATACCCCGGTATGTTAGATGGACCATCATGCTGGATCTATTCTGTTGCTGGAAAGCAGGAACAAAAGTCATGAGGAATGATGGTAAGTGGATGGCTTGCTATCTGCTTAACCAAAGAGACACAGCATTGAGATAGCCCAGACAAAGAAGTATCGCATGAATAACAATCTTATCCACCCTAATGCTCTAATGGTTTAAATTTAAAAGTCACTTTATTCATGCAGATAACTTTGAAATAACAGGACAAGCAGGTACCTTGTATAATATCTCATAAAATGGAAGAATTGAAAGAGAAATATGGTTTAACTTCATTTTTTTTACATATGAAGGATTTGAATCTGGCAGATGTGGTGTCTTGTCAAGTGAGCAGGCATTTATTGTATGCCAAGCACTGTGTTAATTTCTGTGGCAACAAAGAAAGGAAGAAGATGGTCCCTATTCTAAAAATGTTGGAGTTTATTGGGGAAGACAACACACAAACAACTTCATACAAAGAAGATAAATGCAGAATAAATTGAACTGTGTTATGGCATGTCTATCTACTGAAAATACACACACAATAACTCGGTCTTCTTGGTGATATAGATTGTCCATATATTTATCTCTTGGTAAAATGTAACCACTGAACTCACAGAAGAAGCACACAGATGACATCATGAAAGCTACTGGGCAAAATTCAAATAACAGACATAATTGCATGTGTGTGGTTTTATTTGTAGTAACTGAATCAGATGTCAAAACAAGAGAAATCACAATAGATTAATTTAATAATTATTGAAAAATTGTGAACCCTCAAATATGTCCTATGATCTTTTCAAGTATCCCACAATATAGTAATGTTTTTCTGAGCAGGCACTCCCATAGGTCTGAAGCCCTTAGAGATTTTATATTCTATTACCTACATTCCATTCCTTTCCTGATTTGTATCATCTTCAAATTTGATAAACATGCTAAATACTGATGTTGAACTATGCAGAAATACCTGGAAACTTACATGGTAGATCACCCTGTTGGAGATCTATTCATTGATTGCTCCTCATTTGGATTCAGCCATTCAATCAGTTCTATATACACCTACATTTTACTATTCTCTAGTCAAATTCTCCATCTTGTCTGTAAGGCATTTGGTAAAATATGATGAAATTCAGGTAAGATTATGACATTCCTCTGATCTATGATTATTTCTTTTTATTTATTTTATTTTTGTCATCTTTCCTTTCCTTCTTTTATTTATATTTAGTGTTTGACAAACATTTCCACAAGATTTAGAGTTACAAATTTTCTCCCTGTTTTCACCTACACCTGACCCACAATACAGTGAGCCAACTAAATACCGCTTCCCCCAATCTGTTCTCTTGTATGTCCTCCCGCATTCCATCCCCTAATTTTATGGTAGGGCAAGATGGATTTCTATATGTCACTGCCTGTATATCTTATTTTTCATTTGCATGTAAAAATAATTTTTTAACATTTGTTTTTAAAACTTTGATTTCCAAATCTTTTCCCATCTTCCCTCCTCATCCAGTCCAATGGGAAGACTAGCAATTCAAAATACGTTGTACATGTGTAGTTTTGCAAAACTTTTCCATAGTAGTAATATTGGAAAGACTAATTAAATTTCCCTCCATACTATCCCACATTCCACTTATTCCATTCTTCTACTTTGACCCTGTCCATTTACAAAAGTCTTTGCTTCTAACTACCCTCTCCCCAGTCTGCCCTCCCTTCTATCATTCCCCCTCCTATCCCCTTCCCCACTACTTTCCTGTAGGGTAAGATACCCAATTGAGTGTACACGTTATCCCCTCCTAAGTCAAATTCAATGAGAGTAAAGTTGACTCATTCCCTTTCACCCTCCTGCTCTTCCCCTCCATTGTAACAACTTTCCTTTGCCTCTTTTATATGAGATACCCTATTCCATCTCTCCCTTTCTTTCTCCCAATATAAGGCTCTCTCACCTCTTAATTTTATTGTTTCAATGTCATCCTTTCATATTATATTTCATATAACTGATCCTGTGCCCTTTGTCTATGTATACATGTATACACATGTACATACACCCAAATATGTATCTATACACACATACACCCTCCCATACATACTTAAATTATATACATATATGTTCATGCATGTGTATACATACACACATACATACATACATATTCTCTTCAACTATTCACATACTGAGGAAAGTCTCATGCATGTGTCCACATGCATGTTTTGATTCTCTTTGTCCCCAAAAAAGGATTCTGTAGTCTGAGTATGCTTCCTCTTTTCGTTCATCTTCCCATCCAATTACTTGACTTTTGAGCTCTTTCCCATTGTAGAACTCTGCTTCCAGAGTGGAGAGAGCTGTGTATCAAATTGCTGGGGATTTTTCAAATGTTGCCAAAGTTGTTGTTAGAGTGGGGCAGCTAGGTGGCGCAGTGAATAGAGCACCAGCCCTGGAGTCAGGAGTACCTGAGTTCAAATCCGGCCTCAGACACTTAACACAAAAAACTAGCCGTGTGACCTTGGGCAAGTCACTTAACCCCAACTGCCCTCCCCCCAAAAAAAAGCAAAAAAAAAAAAAGTTGTTGTTAGAGTTATAAGGAGGGCACCCTCGCTACAATGACCACAAGCTCTGGCACACTAGCATTCCTTACCCCAGGATCACGACTCAAGACTGCTACCAAAATCCAAGCAGGTCAAGATGTGAGCAATTACCCTCTAAATGGTTACTTAGTCCCCCTATAATCTGGAGACTAGGAGCTCCAGAGGCAGCCATGCAGCAGGCCATGCCACCACCACCTCTCATCCTGGGAGGAGGGGTAATAGTAATGAAAATTGAAGATCCCTTTGTATTGCCAAGCTAAGAGGTACTTATCGCTTAGTTTCAAATTAAGCCTCTCTAAAGAAACAGAATATATGAACCCCTGTTGCTGATGTAACAGAAAGGGAATGAATAGGCAGGAGCTAATACTGTACATAAGGAAAAGCCCCTGCTGGGAGAGACAGAACTTCTTGGGGCAAGCATTGTGGAGGGAGAGTAGCTACTGCCAGAGAGAGAGAAAGAGAATTTCTCTCAGGGCGAATCTGGAGACTTGGTTGCTACTGCTGGACTAATGACTGAACTAAGAAATGAGAAGAACTGCAAAGAGAAATGAGAATTGAGAACTGAGATAGAATTTCTTGGAGCAAGCTGCATGGAGGCTGGATAAAATTATTTTGATTTTGAGAACAGAGCTGGAGAGAGTAAACTTCATTCTGAGAATAGACCTTGTGGTGGTGGAGCTTCTTCTGAGAGCCAGGCAAACTCCTGCTGAGACCTTCCAAGAGCCAGTTAGAGCTGCCACAGATTTCAGAGGGCCAGCCAATCTGCTGAGAACTTCTGAGAACCAGCAAGAGCTGCCAGAGGAAGCAGGTAGCTTCGTGTTGGTTCTTCATCTATCTGTTTTGGATCTGTTGATTTCACAGGCATAAAGTGAACTGAAATGATAGTGCTGACTGTGTGTGAATATTGTAATTCTGCTAAGCTTGATGTGTGTAGATATTATTGTGGCTCTGTTAAGTTTTCTCTTCCCAAGAACAGAAAGTGTGAAGGACTTGAGGTGGAGTGGAGGCTATGAGTTTCAACGTGGAGCAGGAACTGCATGGAGAGCTGGACAAGGCACTGGGAGCTGTCTGCCTTTGATTTAAGCTGATAGTTGGCTAGATTTGGGCAGAAGCTAGGACCATGGAAGTGGAACCATGGAAGCTGAAAGCCTGCCTCAGGTCAAAATGAAAAAACCTCTCCCAGGGTATTTAATGTTGACTGATGAAATTGGAACTTACTTGTGACCTAGGGGTGGATGGCTTTCCACTACACCTTAAGCAGGTACCAAATAGTGATTGATGAAACTGTAACTTAATTGCACCCCATGGGTAGAGGATTTTGACTTTTGTACTTTATTATTGAATTAAGGTCTTTGCAATTGACTAAGTGCATGTACTTTGCTTAAAACTATGTGACCACTTTGATTTGTTACTGAATAAATAGAGAATTCACTATACTATATAATCAGAATTTTGAAAGCTGTTCACAGCAGCAGTCATCTGGAAAGCTGCTTGTGTTTGAATTTACAGGGGATAGGAGTTGGACCATGCTCTTCTTTCACTCTGAATCAATAGGGTTCCCCACTGACCTTTTACTTTCTCTTTGGCATTTATGGGTCGAGAAGTCTGGAAACCACAACAGATGCTGGTGATATGGTCTCCTGAAGTCTGCTGTTGGCAGTCTGTGCTGCTGGTCATGGCCACCCCATCCCTGGACCTGTGCGGCTCATGTCGGGCTGTCTTCAAATCCCAGCAAGGTGCAATAGACGTTTCCTATTGGCCTGCCAGACTGCCTTCAGTGGGAGATTTGTTTCTCCCTGTCACTTTGGGGGCTCTGTAGCTCTAATATTCATTTAGACTCATATTTTACAGGTATTGGAGGTGGTTGGTGTGGGACCTCAAGCATGTTCCTACTTTTACTCCACTATCTTGGCTCTGCCCACTTGTAACACTTTAAAAAAGGAAATGAAATAACTCTGTCATGACTTGTGTTTGAGAAGCCATAGTAGACTCTAAGTAAGTGCAGCTTCCCTTTCTAAATACCCATAATCAGTCTTTTAGGTTATTTATTGACTGAAAGTCAATAAAATTTAGTAACTGGGAAGATGGAATTAAACATCTAATGCTAAACAAAAAGCAATGAAATGAATATAATAAACAGAAGATTAAGGAAAAATATTGGATTATACTTTTGCACAAATGTGTACATATTCATGCTGCAATTTCAGGCTATTAGTTTCTGTTATCCAATCAGCAGACACTATTGTTAGTGCAATACAAGGTCCCCTTCTCTCTATAAATGCAAGGAATTAGGCTATAGGACAAAGTGTCAATTTCAAATAATATACTGAACTTTTTTATTAGAGAAGAAGTGATTGCAGAAATTCAATTCTATCATTTTGTAAATGAAGATTCTGGGAGGATAAATGGCTTGCCCCAGGACATACAAGTTTTAATGATGGAAGGAAAAAAAAGAATTTCTCCAAAGTTTGCATGTGTTAAGTCTTGTGCAAAGCACCAAGGATAAAAACAATTGATCCCTACCTTCAAGGATATTGCATTTTCCACCTCACCCCTGTCCCTGAGTGTTTTATTTTATTTTTCCCAATTTCATGTAAAGATAGTTTTCAACACTTTCATATTTTTGAGTTCCATTTTTTCTCCCTCCCCTTCCTCCTCCCCAAGACAAGATGCAATATAATATAAGGTATACATATGCAATCATATTAAACATATTTCTGCATTAGTTATGCTTGAAAAGAATAATCAAAACAAAAGTGAAAAACAACAAAGAAAAGAAAAAAAGAGAAAAGAGTGTGCTTTGATCTGCATTCAGTATCCATACTTCTTTCTCTGGAAGTGGATAACATATTCCATTTGGAATTTTTAGGAATTTTATAATCATTATATCACTGAGAAGAAATAAGTCTATCAGAGTTGGTCATTACACAGTGTTGCTGTTACTGTGAACAATGTTCTCCAGATTCTGCTCCCTTCACTCAGCCTCAGTTCCTGCAAGTCTTTCAATTTTTTTTCCTGAAATCTGCCTGCTCATCATTTCTTATAGAACAATAGTATTCCATTACATTCATATACCACAATTTGTTCAGCCATTCTCCAATTGATTGGTATCTCTTAAATTTCCAATATTTGGCCACCATAGAAAGAGCTGCTAAAACTATTTTGGTACATGTAGGTCCTTTACCCTTTTTTAAGATATCTTTGGGATATAGACATAGTAACTGTATTGCTTAATCAAAGGGTTTCCACAGCTTTATAACTCTTTGGGCATAGATCCATATTGCTCTCCAGAATGTTTGGGTCAGTGCACAACTCCACAAATAATGAATTAGTGTTCCTATTTTCCCACATCTTCTCCAAAATTTATCATTTTCTTTTTTTGTCATATTAGCCAATCTGATAGGTGTGAAGTGGTACCTCAGAGTTGTTTTGATTCGCATTTCTGTAAAGAAGAGTGATTTAGAGCATTTTTTCCTCATACGACTATAGATAGCTTTAATTTCTTCCTCTAAAAACTGCCTGTTCATATTCTTTGGCCATTTATCAATTGGAGAATGACTTGTATTCTTATAAATTTGACCCCCTTTTCTATATATTTTAGAAGTAAGATGTTTATAAGAGATACTGGCTATAAAAAAGTTACCCAGCTTTCTGCTTTCCTTTTAATCTTGGTTTCATTGACTCTGTCTGTGTACACAAAACACAAGTATATGTACATACACAACCCATACACAATACATTTACATATTTGTGTGTACATACATACTCCCGTATAGATATATGCATATATGTGTAGGTATATGTACATACATATGCATAAACATACATACAGTTAGATTTGGAAGGGAGTATGAAAAGGGGAATAAGAAAAGACTGTGTAGAAGATGGTACTTGAGTTGAGTATTGAGGGATCTTGGGGATTCTAAGAGGCAGAGGTCATTGATAGAGTCAATTCCATGACTATACTACAGTCAGAGCAAAGATACAAAACAACAAATGGCATTTCATGTGTGCAGACTTAATAATGAGCTGGCATGGCTGGATCACAGAGGGTGAATAGGTAAAGTATTGGAAAGGTAGGAAGGGGCCAGATTGTAAAGAGCTTTAAATGACAAATATGAGTTTAGGTGTAATAGAGTAGATATAATGATGTGCTCAGAGTTATGCTTTATCAAAATCATTTTGGCAGTTGTATGGAGGTTGGATTCCAGTAAGAAGAGTGTTGATACAGGTAAACCAGATGAGAGTTTGTGCTAGGTGCAGCACTTTCTCCACTATACCACCCTGCCTACCTCTTAGTAATTTATATGCAGGTAAATATCCATTCATTTCTCAGGACTATTTTTTGCATTTCTCAAGAGTGCAAAAAAAAACATATATAAAATATTTGTTTTGTCTTGGAAAGCCATTCCAAGGTGATATGCAGTATGGTTTCATAGTTCAGAAGATAACAGAACCAAAACAATCAAATTGGAATGCAAAAAAACCCATAGAAAATCATGTTTTGAGAACTGATAAGTTTCAACAGAGAATAGTCAGGATTTCCTGAATTCTAGTCCATCTGCAGCCATCATTCAATCACACTAAATGCAAAATGGTGCAAGAATTTTACTTACCATAGAGGACTGCCAGGTTTAATTTTATAATCTAAGTAAAAGTACTTTGACAATGAAAAAAAACATAGTTTATATGCTTAGTGCCAGATGATAAAAAATATTCTTATACTATTAGGTTAAATATTCTGCAGAATCTACATTGAAATGTTATTTGGCAGCCTCAGAATCCTTTTGGAAAGGCCTACATTACAGGTTGCCAGCCCTGGTAGTGGAGTATAGTACTTTGATGAGTATGCAAGCATACTTTGATGATTGTGGTTAATTCACAAAGTTATTTGCTATTCTCCAGAGCTTTTTGTCAGCATTAGCTACATCTGCATTCAATTGTGGTTAATGTGAGGCCATGTGCTTAATAACAGGCTATGAGATTGTTTAAAATAAAAAAAATATGTCAGTCTCCATTTTCTAAAAAATTATATCCTCTACCAAATTTCAATTCAACAAGCATGCATTAAGTGCCTACTATATACCAGGTCTGTGCCATTTGATAAGAATACAAAGACCAAACAAAGCAGTACTAGCCCTCAACGCAAAAGTAAAAGCCACAGTAGCATAAGTAAGATTGATAATTCAGACACTAACTTATTAAAATTATTATTAAAATAGGATATATTATTTTAACAAAAGTTAATTTAATTAAACATATGCAATATATTCAAGAAAGAGCATGGTAATAATGAACAGAATTTGTGTTGGACCTAGACAAAAGCTCTTATCTTATATCTATCATTTACTATTTATTTGAACTTGGGGAAGTTACTTAGCCCCTCTGAACCAGTGTCCTTCTCTGTAAAGTAAGGGATTGGATTAGATAATCCTCAAGGTTCTTTTCCAATTTAAATGAATTATTCTATGAAACTTAATTTCTTAAGTACTTATTATGTTCCTTCTACATGTAAAATATCATTTACCAAGAACTCCCTATTATTTCTAGGATCAAGTATAAACTCCTTTGCTTGCCACCGTAAGGCCCTTCCTACCTTGCTAATCATCCTTTTATATGACTCCTCTACATGTACAAGATGGTCCAGTCAGACTGGCTTTCTTACTATTCCTGACAATGACTCTTCATCTCATGTCTATATCCCTTTGTCCACGATCTACTGTACAACTATGTGCAGAGCATTGAGTTAGGCAATAAGGAGAAAGACAAAAACTAAATGGCTCCTGTCTAAGTCAGACAGTATGCAGAGGTGATTCAGCCTCCTGAATACATATAGTTCATAAATATTTATTAATTGATTGATTGACCTATATGTCAATTTCTACATTGTTCTTAACAAGTTATTTTCCTATCTTTTCTTGACAACCTCTGGTGAAGGAGAACTTAATACCTTCTGAGGCACCCCGATTTTAGATAACATTTTCCCCTTGCATTCAACTTAAATTGTCATCTCTTGATTTGAGGGCTGCTCCCATTATTTACCCACTCAAATCAAGTAGAACAAAATTAATCCTTATTCAATATGCTATCCCTTTACACATAAAAAAGTAAAGTATCTAATTCTTTTCACCCACCTTCACTAATACCAAGTCTTTTTTACTGGTTAAAATATTTTAGTCTATTCCAACAAGGCTAATCACCTGTCTTGTCAACCTTCTCCATATGCATTCCAAATATTGTACCACAAATTGAATTGAATACATCAGATATAATCTGAAAAAGCAGAGTATTTGGAGGATGATGGTCTTTGTCATCCTCTACAACATGACTATATTATTTCAGCTTAAGCCTGCTTTCATATTTAGGACATTGTATCTCACTATGTCTTATGTGAACTTGCAGGGCAATAAAACCCTGAAGCCTTTTTCATACAAACTGTTTTCCAGTCATAGAAAATGCCTTTTCAGTTTTATACCTGTGCAGTTAGTTTTTTAAACTCAAGTTTACGATTTTATATTTACCCCAATTAAATTATATATTATTAGATTTAAGGCAATATTCTAATCTGCTAAGAATTTTTAAAATACTCATTCTGTCACCTAATATATTAGTTCTCTCTTCTAGTGTGTTTTTTTAAATTGAGATATTCACTTAAAAATAACCATCAGTAATTTCAGAGGTCTCATGATGATCTATGACAACCTCCTAGCTTTGTGAGTTAAATATTATAATTCCAGGTAGGGGAGGTATTTATAAGGTTTGCCTAGAGGTGTTAGGATGAGCAATGGAAGACATTTATCATAGTTTTCTCTTTCATATATATCCATGAAATCTTTAACTCCTATACAATACTTTCCCTAAAATTCATTTATGATGCCCCCAAATAAATGTGAAAATTCCTTGTGTGCATTGTGTATGCTTGTATGTATGTATGTATTTTTGATTGATACATCAAGGAAACATTACCAAAATAATGAGACTGGATTTCATGAGTAGAATAGCTGAATACATGAACATTATATAAAAATCTGATTTCACAAAATTAGAAATATAAGACACATGACAATGGTATTCCCTTCATTTCTAAAAGATTTTCCATGGGCCCAGAAATCATTGGTTTCTAAGCAGGAAATAACAATAAAATTTCTAAATCTAATTAGAAATTCAGTTTTCCTAGCCAAAACCTACAGCTCAACATTTTGTTCAGAGAAAAGATTGGGGGATAGTTTGAGATTTGGCTTCTTAATTTTTTATGAGCTCTGTTCCAAATTAAAACACTTCCTGAAATGGTAACCACCACCATATTATTGAAATCAAGATGGGGATGAGAGAAACAGTCAAATATGAAATTTTATTGTGGTTCGTTTTTTTGTTATGGTAGAGGGGAATGAATTACTTTTATCAAATCAGATTGGCAAATGCTATGCATTCAGAATCTTAGAAAATTCTCTGTCTTGTTTGCTGAGAAGTTATAACCATTCCAAAGGAATACCATTTTTATTGCCATTTCAAATCAAAATATCTTGACTTAAGCAAATTTTGATACCCATGAAAAATAAAGCATCTAAATTGTTGATAAATCTCAGCAGGGAACAACAGTTTTTCACGAAAGTAAACTTAGGAAATGAGGTGGTTACTAAGGTTAGTTTTCAGATTTCTAAAGAAATCAATTTCAAACATGACTCCTGAGTATAATAGACTGATTGCTCACAATAAGTGTAATGCATTCCATTAACTAAATGTAAACAATAAAAAACCTGTAAAATGTATTAAAACTGGTACCACTTAAAGTATTGTTTTAACATTGATGTGATTTCATGATAAAGAAAAAATATTAAGTAAAAGTACAATTAATTGATATTGATTAAAATTTCCCCTTTTCAATATGGTTTATTTGTAAAATTATTTTATCATTAATTATACTTTTACCTGGAAAGTGAGCTGCTAAACACCTATCTGAGACCTGAAGAAGTTTACTCTATTTTAATTTTGTCTTCTTCTTATTGCCAAGCTGTGTTCACTGGAAGTAAACATTTTAACAAGTATTTAGTGCTTGCTAATAAGTAGATACTTAATAAGTAACTACAAAATACAAGAACCTTGGAGTGAAAAATTGCATGTAATAACCCTTGCTTTTGAGTAATTTACAATATAAGGTAGGTTTTTAAAATGTAAAAAAAAAAACAACAACCCCAAAACAAAACAAAAAACAAAACCTTTAAAATATTTTTCTGACTGCCCATCTTAATGAAAACTCTGTCAGGAACATATTTTAATTATGAACCCTAAATTGTGGAAAACAAATTCATATTTTGTCTTCTGTGAAGAGAAAGTATTGCAAAATGCTAATTTTGTCTACTTTCTGTTTCATACTTTCATCTCATTTTCCTTTCTTTCCTTGGTAATTTTTATATTCTGTCACTTTGATGTCTCTTCAGCAGTTTCTGTTAGGGAAAAAATTATTTGTGAGGGTTTTCATGATATTTTCTATTTGGCAATTTTTATACCTCATAATCTCCTAGGCTTTAGTTCTCTAATTTGTATAATAATAATTTCATTTAAAAATAGATCTTCAAAGCCTTTTTGAGCGCTGAATCTATGATTCCATGATCATGTGCATGCAACAACTCTTATTTTAGCCCATAAGTGCAATTAAGACTCACAGTCACTGACTTGTGATCCACTTGTGATGTGCTCTCATAGAGCTATCTTTAAAAAAAGTTGATCACTGACATTTCCTAAAGCGTGAAACTTAAGTCTAGCTCACAATACCAATTATAAGGTAGGTAAAATGCAAAGTGTGAGGGACTAATTATAACCATAGTAATGAATCTTAGGAGGTGTAGTTTATTTGTCAAATATACATAATTCTCTTAAATATATGATCCCCTAAATATTCAATAGCATTTGTCTTGAAAATCATGTCCACATAAAGTAGAAGCCAACTCTTAATTGTTTGGGCAACTGGAATACAACATAGACAATTCAAAGAAGTTACAACTCAACATGGATTTAAAATGCCTCCTATTTTTTCATTCTACATTGTCCTTAATTCCCATTCCTAAGTCTAATTATGCTTTTCTCTAGGTATCATGCCAAATAATCTGAATTCTATAGAACTTATAAATAAAATATTACCTTGCTGATAGTAGAGAGAGCTAGAAGTGTTAGGCATTAGTGGAAAGCAAACAATTTTTCATCAAAGAATTACAGTTTACCATAAAATTGTCAAAAAGTTGGTAAATGAGTGCTAATCCTAGATTATTCATATTTGTTATTAGAGAATCTTCATATGCACAATGCATAAAATCTATGACTGAAGTAAAGGGTTGTGATGTCAAATTTAAGTCACATTTCTCTGAAATGACAGGAGTACTCATCTAGAAGAGATAAAATTGAATCAATTAATAATTCTGCCAGTGATTTTCAGGTAGACAGTACTCTATTTATTTGGTTGATACAGACAACAGAGCTAAGTACAGAAGGATGAAAGATAAAGAAATGTGACCATAACCAGTTCACTCATTTCTAATAGAAACAAATTGTAATAAAAGGTGAATCATTATTACTATTTTATTAATTATTGAATTAGGACTAGCATTTTTCTCCCTCCTATTTGAACTGGGAGAACTTAAAATTGATCAAAATTCTAGTCTATGGGAAGTGATAAATTCTTCCCCATTGTGTTTTAGCTAGACAGGCGTAAAGCCACACATGAACAGCTTTCCAGAAGAATGCTACTGTTAACAGTTTTCAAGGTTCTGATTACATAGTATAGTGAACATTCTATTTATTCAATAACAAATCGGAGCAAAACATTCACAGAATATCAAGGTACAACAATCACAATGCTAAAACTTATCACAGAAAATCAAAATACATCATTAAAAAAACTTATCAGTAAAATGGTCATGTAGTTTTCACCACAGTGGTCACATAGTTTTGAACAAGGCATAATGATTTAGTCAATCAATTACTTAGTAACTCAATAAATCAATCATTCATCATTCAGTCATCCTTAAGGAGGCTTGCCTCAAAGGTCACACTAAGTTACAAATCAGTCACTATTCAGCACTCTCTTGAGGGGTAGAGCAAAATACACAGGCCATCTGCCTCTCAGTCACAATTAAGTTATGATTTCAAGGTTATAGGTAAGTTACAATCTTCTCAGTCAGTACACGCTATCCAAGTAAAGTCTTCCTTCAGCTTGACTCAGTGTAGGCTTTCAGATTCCTTGGATCCCCTTCCATGGTCCCAACTCCTACCTGTATTCACCAAACTGTCACCTGGGTTCAAAGGCAGACAGCTCCCAGTTCCTTGTCTAGCTCTCAGAGCCGTGTCTAGTCCACCTTATATGCTTCATAGTCTCTGTCCTTGGGAAGTCAAGGCTAAACAAAGCCACAAACAGACAAAGTACATGCATCACAGTGATGCTTCCTCAGTCTTCTGCAGCTCCAGATGGTCTTTGGAAATCCTCAGCAGCTTGGCCAACCCTTGGACTCAGCAGCTCCTCAGGAGCTCTGGCTGGCCCTTGACTCAGCAGTAGTTTCATCTGGTTCCCTGAATGAAAATCACTTCATCCAGGTTCTCAAAAGAAAAATCATTCTCTCCAGCCTGGGGCCCCCTCTTCCTCAGCCTCCAGAACCTGGCTCCATGAAGATCTGAAATTCCAGCTAGGCCTTCTCCTTATATACCTATTAGCTCCTCCCTTTTCTGCCCCTTCCTGTTACTTCAGAAACTTCCTATTGCATCAGCAATAAGGGTTAATATCTTTTGTTTCTTAACAGAGGCTTGATCTGATTAATTTCAAACTAGGTGCTAAGTACCTGTTAGCTTTGCCAATACAAAAGGATCAAATTACATTACTATTACAGCAGGTCTGAATGGAAATGGACTCTCCCTTCTATTTAGACAGCCCTAGACTGGAGTTGTCTGGGAAGAGATAAGTGTCTTTGTCCAAGACTAAGTGATCAGTCAGGTCCCCCAGATCCTTATTAGAATAAGGTAAACTCCATTATAATATCCATTCTCTCTTTATTTGTTAACCAATAAAATTGATTTATACCCTCAGGAACACCCACTCTTCCAAGGGCATTAAGTGGGTTCTATTAGGGGCCTTTGGTTTATGAAAGATAGCCAAATAACCATTCTTTTATTAATTATTCACTAACCATAATTAACAAAATCATTAATTACCCAGAAATTATATCTATCAAACTATTTAAATGTCACAGTACTCATTGAAGATTTCTGAAATAGAGAATGCCATCCAATTCAATTGGATTTGTCCAGTATCTAAATCATATGGATATTTGTAGCAAACAATTTTTGTGACTTTATGTGTGCTAGTTTAAGAAGGTTAGGATAGGCTGTAGGCAAAGGATTAAAGAGAAACAAGTGATCAGAAAAAGTGGTTAATAAATAGACTTGGGCTGTGTTTGTGACTCACTTAAAAAATAGAGGAAGAGAAATGAGGTTTTAAAAATACACTTCAATATGTCCTCAAAGTACATTTGCTATCTCTGGGGATAGACAGCATTGTTTAAAAAATCATGAGTCCTTTGGAATTATGAATCATTGTATGGACTAGAGTAGCTAAGTCTTTCTCAAATAATTCTCTTTTAATTATTGCTGCTACGATAATGTTCTTCTAGTTCTATTTATTTCACTTTGAATCAGCTAATAAAAAGGTTTTCCCAAGTTTTTCTGAAATCAATCTCTCAATTTCTTAGCACAATAGTCTTCCATCCCAATCATTCACCACAACTTGTTGAGCCCTTCCCCAGTTGATGGCCATCACCTCAGTATCCAATTCTTTGATGCAACAACAACAACAAAAAAGCTACTATAAATATTTTTGTACATATATTTCCTTTTATTTTTTTCTTTTATTTCCTTGAGGTATAGACCAGTAGTGGTATCACTGGGTTAAAACATGTACACATTTTAATTCTAAATTATTCTCCAAAATGTTTAGGCAGTTCACAACTCCCTCAAAGGTGCATTATAGTGTGCTTATTTTTCTATATCTCATATCATTTTCCTTTTCTGTATTGTTATGCAATCTGTGAAGATGTGAGATGCTACATTAAAGGTATTTTAATTTACATTTCTCAAATTGCTAGTGATATAGAACATTTTTCATTTAGCTTTAATTTTTACTTCTGACAACTACATGTCAATTTCCTTTGACATTTATCAATTGGGAGTTGGCTTTTATTTTTATAAATTTGTTTCCATTCACTATATATCAGGGAAATAAGACCTTTACTGAGAAATTTGCTAAAATAAATATTTTTTCCTAGTTCTCTGCATTCCTTCTAATTTTGACTGAATTGATTTGGTTCACACATTTTTTTTTAGTTAACCTGGTCAAAATTCTGTATTTTTATCTCCCATGATTTTCACTGTCATTTCATTGTGAACTCTCCTCTTACGTTAATTAGAGTTACTAACACTTTCAAAATTGCTTCCCTTTACATTTTTTATTTTAATACTAGCTCTACTTACTTCACCCTGCTTCAGTTCATGCAAATGTTTCCACATTTCTTTGAAACTTTCACCCTCATCATTTCTTATAGCACAATCATATTCCATGATGTTTGTATAGCATAACTTGTTTAGCCAATGCCCAATTGATTGATACCTCCTTAGTCTGCATTTCTTTGATACCACAAATAAATGGCTAAAATAAATTTATATGTATAGATCCTTTCCCTCTTTCTTTGTTCTCTTGTCAATACCAAGAAATCTAATTAACAAAATAAGTGCATATTTTAGTAACTTTTTTGGTGCAATTCCAAATTGCAATGCAGAAAGTTTGAACCATTTAACAGTTCCATCAACAGTACATTAATGTGCCCATGTTCCTGAAACCTCTCCAACATTTGAGATATTCATTTTTATTTTCCAATCTGGTGGCTGTGATATGGAACTTCAAGATGTTTTAATTTGCATTTAAAACATATTAGCTACATGGAGCATTTTTTCCCCACATGGCAACTAATAAATTGTATTTCTTCCTTAGAAAACTGACTATTCTTATCTTTTGGTATGGTTCTTAATCTTAAAAACTTAATCCACTTCTCATGGATTATTATTATCTACATGGAAATTCTCATAGAAATGAAATACTTTCCAAAGAAAATTAATGCAGAAATATTCTTCAATTCTTTCTCTTCTTATTTTAGTTACATTGGTTTTGCTTGTGCAAATTGTTCATTGTGTTTGCTATACTTCTCCCTGTGAACTATTCCTTTATTCAAATAATTATTTTCAAATTTTCATGATACCTTGCATGGGGCCTTGCTAAGATATAGATGGCTATCTCTACTTCTTCTGATGTACATCTGGCCACTGGATGGCCCTGGAGGAGAAAGTGAGTCTGGTAACTTTGCATAACCCTCCTGAAATTAAATTCAGTTGCATGGCATGGTATTTTCTCCATGACATCATAGTACTCTTCGAGAACAAAGGACAAATAATTATAACACCTAAGGTATATTAAAAAGGTGATGAGATCTCTGTTCCTCATTCCACTCTCTTTCTAAATTTCAATCTGTCTCTATCAATTGGTTCCTTCCTTGCTGCCTACAAAAATACCCATGTATCTCCTTCATGGGGAAAATTCCCTTCAATTGATCCTGACACTTCCACCATTCTCATCCCATCTCTCTCGAATAGTCTTATGAATTTCCATTAAAACCATCTATGTAGGGTTCATTTACTTCCTTTCTTCTACCTCTCTTTTGCATTGTTTGCAATCTGACTTCTGATCTCATAATTCAATTAAACTACTCTTTTGAAAGCTAATAATAATTAATAATCTCTTAACTGACAAATCTATTCAAGTTTTCTCAATCTTTGTCTTGATATTTCTGCAGCCATTAACATTCTAGTTTGTTTTCCCTGGATACTTTCTTCTCTCTAGGTTTTAATGACTCTATACTCTCATGGTTATCTAACTATCCCTTTTAGTCTTTTCATTTTTTGTTTGTTTGTTTGTTGATTTTCCATCTATGTAAGATCTACGAACTATCAAAGTTCCCAAAGGCTCTCTCCTGGGCCCTCTTTATTCTGCCATACTCTCTCAATTGCTGATATCATCAGCTCCCATGGGTTTAATTATCATCTTTATACAGATGATTCCTAGAACTGTATATCCAATTCTCATTTTCCTCCTAAGCTATAGTCCTACCTTTTCAATTATCTTTTTCTAAGATTGAACTGGATATCCTGCAGGCATCTGAAACTGAACATAACCAAAAATAAACTTGTTACTTTCTACTAACTCACTCATACACACACACACACACACACACACATTTTCCTCAGGGTACTATTACCCTCCCACTCACCCATGTTCAAAATCTCAGTATCAGTGCCATCCTTTGACTTCTCATGTACACTAATCCCAGATATTCAATTTATTGCCAAATATTGTCATTTCTATCTCCATGATAGTTTTCATATATATTCCTTTTTACTCACCCAGTCAACATCATAGTGCTGGTGAGGACCTAGCCAGATCCCCCTAAAGTCATGACTGGATTTTTGTAAAAGCCACTTGCTTGTTCTTCCTGCCTCAAGGTCCACCCCCCTCCAAACTATTCTTCAATCAGCTAACAAATTGATTTTCCCAGTTTCTACCCATCTCATTTCCTCCCCCCAACAATGAACCCCAATGGCCCCTATTCCTTCTTGAATCAAATATCCAAAGAAACATATTGTTTGCCTCTTAAGGCTCTTCATAGCCTTTCCCATTACTCTTTCCAGTCTTCTTCTTTATTTTCCTCTATATACTCTATGATCTTATACTGACTAATTATTCCTCACATTTCACAGTTATCTCCTATTTTTCTGCCCTTACACTAGGTGTTTCACATACCTAGGCTTTGTTTCCTTGTCTTCAAACTTTTTAGAAGCCTTAGCTTCAAACCCAGCATTGGCAGTTTTTCCTGCTTTTGCTATCTTCTTCAAGAGGCCTTTGTCAATTCTGCTTAAACTTACTGTCTTTGATTTGATGGGATGGACTAATTTTGGGCTTTCTTTTTATCCCTAACATTTAACACAATGCTTAGGGGCTTAATAAATTCTAATGACTGAATGATAAGATTTTCTACAGGGGTTAGTGCCTTCCCCTCTAAAATGACTTCCCATCTACTTTATATTTCTTTTGTATGTACCTAATTATTTACATATCATCTCCCCCATTAGAATGTGAGCTACTTGAGGGCATAGAATGCTTTTTTTTCTTTTTATGTAGTCTCAGTGCTTAGCAAAATCCCTAGATTACAGTAAGCACTTATTAAGAGCTTGCTGATTTCTTTATTTATTATAAAAAGAATGTGTGAATACTTAATCTACCTCAATAATTAGAAAACAAATAACACATAATACATCATAATTTGACCTGCAGCCAGTAGATGGAGAAGTTGATCTAATCATGGTTTCCCGATGCCATTAAAAGGCCTTCTTTACATTTCAGTGGTACAGAACCACACAACTGCTGATTCATGTACTTTTGATTTATTTTTTCTAGTTCTACTCCAACTATTTTTTGAAAAATATTCTTATAGCTACTCTGTAGCATCACCCAAGGGACCACTATTGCGTCTTAGAGACCTAACCATAGAATGCTTTTGTGTTTTGTTTATGAGCACATTTTGTTTTTTTACTGTCTATTCTAGTTTAAGCCAACTAGAAATCTCTCTTTTGTTCATAAATTATTACAGAAAGCTTCTTAGGGAGAACAGAATGATGATCTCTACAGGACTTTGGATTTTAGAATGGGCATCTTTCAGGGAAGGTAGAGATACATTTGCCAGAAATGCAAAATTAAGTTGTGAAAAAAGCCAATGTGTTTGTGTACATATTATGCTGCATGGAAATAGAGGTTTGTTCACATTTTTCATCCATCAGATCATGAACTACTTTATCCCTTATAGATACTCTCTGGCACCAGAGTTGAATAAACTTAATCAAAATCCTATAACAACTAAGCTCACAATCCCTTCAACCCAATTCCTTTGATAAAGCCTTCTACCCACTCAATTATAAGACCTCACCATCTCCTACATGACCTGTTAGTATCCTTGCCTCTCAGTCTGTTCTTATTCCAACTGACTTTTAAACAACTGCCAGAATAATCCTCTTTATCCATAGATCTTATCATGTTACTTCTATCCTCAGAATCATTTAATGTTGCTTTATTGCTTTCTAAATAAACTGTGTACTCTTTATCATGATGCTCAAGATCTTATACACTTTGATGCCTCTCCACTTTTCTGTCTCATACAATAATCTCTGCTTCTGCTAGGGCAGGGAATCTTAACTTTTTTCTTTAACATTACCTTTTACAATCTAGGAAAGCTTACAGATCCCTTCTCTGAATGATTTAAAATGCACACACTGAAATACAGAAAATCATAAAAGAAACCAATTAGATCAAAATAAATATGTATCTTTTTTCTCACTGAATTTTACAGATGCCTTGAAATCTGTATACCCCAGGTTAAGATTGTTGGCACTAGCATTTGACTAAACTACAGCAATTTATATTGTTGGACCAAGAGAGTGCATTGCCACCCTTACCTTTGTTCTTTCTGAGAGAAAATGCCTAACCTATGACTTCTGTAATCCTACATATCCTTCAAGAACAAGTTCAATGCTCACATTTTCTGGGAAAGTGTCTCTGACTTCCCCAGGACAAAAATAATATGTCTTTCTACATATTTACTTTTATTATATTGTTATATTTTATTTCATACTTTAGTTATTTATATTATATATTTGTTTATCAATTTCAGATGCTAAATTCCTTTTCCAATAGATAAATTATCAGAAGAAGGTATGAAAATAAAAATGGCAAACTATAACTTTTTTGAAAGAATGCTCCAAATCACTGTCACAGAATCTACAGGAGAAATATTAATCAAAATAATTTAAGATTTCATATTACATCTAGCAAATTGGAACAGATAAAAAAAGAAACAATTTGTCAAGTTTTACATGTCATTAAAAGATGGGAACGCTAAAGGAGTTTTGAAATAGTCTGAACATGCTGGAAAGTAATTTGGCATTCAATGGAAAAAAGTGCCCATACCTATTAGTTGAAGATATACACTTCTAAATATATACTCTAAGGACGTCAATGATAAACAAATACATAAATATATACATATATATACATATATATATATATATACATGCATTGAAAGGAGCATCTTTTATTGAAGCAAAGAATTGTAAACAAAATGGAACCCCTTTGATTTACCCTGTTTGCCTCAGTTCCTCAGTTTTCTTATTTGTACAATGAGCTGTAGAACGAAATGCCCAACCCCTCCAGTAACTCTGTTGAAACAAATGAACAACAATAAAAACCAAATATGAAGAAATGGACACCACTGAAAACTAACTGAACAAAAGAGAAGCATGAGAAGATCTCCAGGAATGGATAAAATGTAAAGTTAGCAGAAGAAAACTAAAATTCAATAACTATAAGAATGCAAATTCAAAGAGTGACAATAACAAAACCACAAAATTTGAATGCTGCAAAACCATAAAGAGTAGATTCATACTCAAAGAAAAGATGTGGAAACTATTCCCTCTATTCCCCCACTTTTTTTTTTTGCAAATGTAAAGGAGTGTAAGTTTATAACACTGTATATAATATCAGACTCTTTAGATATGTTGGCTAGTATCACTGAGCTTATACTGTCTCCCAGTATCTTTATATCCACTTTTCCTAAGTGTTAAGTCTGGAGTCAGGAGGACTTGGATTCAAATCCTGCCATACACACTACCTATATGTTAGGAAAGTCGTTAAC
Organism: Pseudocheirus occidentalis; assembly: GCA_028646575.1. Classification (NCBI taxonomy): domain Eukaryota; kingdom Metazoa; phylum Chordata; class Mammalia; order Diprotodontia; family Pseudocheiridae; genus Pseudocheirus; species Pseudocheirus occidentalis. Next base: position 61,836,763 of record CM053601.1, read on the forward strand.
TTCTGTATGTTTCAGTTTTTCATGCTCCCTTTCCCCCCAAAAGGGGATTATCTCCTTACCAGGACTGTTGTTAGGACCAATTGAAATAATATTTGTAAACTGCTTAGCACAGTGTATGACACATGATAGATGAACAATAAATGTTCTCTCTGTCTGTCTATCTTTCTCACACACTCGTGAAACACATACACACACACAAACACAAACACAGTGTTGGTTCTTGGGAAGGGTTCATGGCATGATAGATTTAGAGTTGTAAGGCACCTAAGAGATCATTAAATACAACTGCTTCTTTTTACAAGTGAGAAAACCAAGGTAGAGAGATGACGACTTGTCAAAGTCACCCATCTATTAAGTGTCTAGCATAATATGGTAATACATGACTTCCTGACTCTAAGGCTTGAAGAAGAGGAGGATAGACAAAATATATCAATGCCAGTGTATTTTTTTAAAGATTCTAAGAAATATGAGGTCACTCCCTCACCCCCTCCCCATATTCACTCTGTTGCCAAGACCTTTTGGTTTTATCTGTAAAACCTCACTTCTGTCCCCTTCTCTGTTTTGCTCCTGGCCACCACTCTGGAATGCTGCCATCTGAAATATTACAGTAGTCTCATTAGTATCCCTGCCTCAAATCTCTCCCATTTCAATTCATTTGCTACTCTGCTGGCAAACTGATTTTCTTAAAGCACAAGTAGGATTATGTAACTAACTCCCTTTCCTCTCCCCCCAATTCAATAAAGTACAATGGTTCTCTATCACCTCCAGGATCAAATATAACATTATCCGTTTGTCATTCAGAGTCCTTCATAAACTTTTTCCTTTCTTTTGCAGAATGGGATTAGGGATCCAAAGAGGTAATGATGCTATATTTCTTTGTATACCATTAACTGATAAGCAAATTTACAAGTGAGAAAACCAAGGCAGAGAGATGAAGAGACTTGTCAAAGTCACACATCTAGTGTCTAGCATAATATGGTAATACATGACTTCCTGGCCCTAAGACTTGAAGAAGAGGAGGAAAGGATATTCTTTATACTCTTAAAAATGTGTAAATTTTAAAATTAATTTTTAAATTCTGTAAATTATTTATAGAAGTCAGATATAACAATAAACATTTTTACTATTTATAAGTGATATTTTTAAAGAGGTAGAGTCTAAATTAATGCTAATAACAAATTGCAACAATAACCTTGGAGTAATGAAGTAAAGACTATATATTATTGAAGCCTTTACATGTTGCTGAGGAGCAAACACATTATAACTGCTTCATAAATATTATATATGCCAACAGTATATATATATATATGTATATATATACATATATGTTTTATGTATACACACAAACCAGTCACCACCATATATATTTTTTTATCTACTATCATCCTGCATTTGTGTGTGGCATCAAATGTGCCCCTCCTTGGCGAAATGAAGTTTCATTTGGAGACAAAAAGAAGGTTCAGTAACACTGTCATTACAAAAAAAAAATTAGTCATTTTACAAAGGCAAATAAAGCCAAAGTATGAAAAAGAAATCACTGTAGAACTTTATGAAAGGCTCTGGGGAAAAGTTTGGAAGTCTCAGCTGAATAAATAAGTGTTGCAAATGGTAATTTCAGTGTGTGTTATTTGAATAGAAAGGCAAAATTAATATAAATCTTCAGAAGGTATCATATAGGTTATCCATAGAAAAATATATGTGTGTATATCTATATATGTATATACACACAGAGATATGTGTGTGTGTATAAATAAAACCTGAGCAGTGTTTGAATTATTTTTTTCAGTTTAATTTAACAAGCTATCTGCTATATATCTCCACCTGGATGTTCCATAAATATCTCAAATTCAGTAAGCTAGAAATGGAACTCATTTTTTTCCTCCCAAACCCATTCCTCTTCCAAACATCATCCTTTCCATCATTTTAACAGTCATCCACTTTCATAACATTATTGTCTTCAACTCTTCCCTCTCTTTCATCCATCACATTCAATCAGTTGCTAAATTTTTGTAATTCTTCTTTCAAAATCTCTTATCTCCTAATTTCTCCTTTTTTCTCCACTCACACAACTTTACCTCTATTTCATTCCCTCATCACCTTTTTTTGGTACAGAGGAAACAAACTACTAATTAGTTCGCTTGATCCACTCACTCCCCTCTCTAATCTATTCTTCACTTAGGTGTCAGTCATCAGTCCATCATCGAGTATGTATTATGATTGTACCTTACCACTAGGCAAAGAAAAGCAAAAATGTTCCTGACCTCTAAGATCTTATATTTTAATGATTAAATAACTCATTACTCTTTCTGAAGCAAAAGACTGGTAATGCTATTTCCCTGTCAAGAAACTTCAGATCTCAATTTTGTCCGTATGGTCTAAAAATTTTATTACATTTCTTTATACGGAATTTGAATTTGAAAGGAGTTGCCAGGATCCAATTGATTCTGGAAAGCTCAACCTCACAATAAAGAAAAAAAAATCTGATCTTTCTTCTAAGATATATCAATAAAGGATTAAAAAAACTAATGCCTTTTCATTTAATTCCTCATCCCCTTAAACCAGGATTTCTTAACCTGAGGACTATGAAATAAAAAAAAATGATAACAGCACTTCAATAAAAGTGGTTTCTTTTTAAGATGTTAATTACTCTCTCTGTCTTCTCTTCTTGCCACATTTTTTCTTCCTTTTTCAAACTAAACATCCACAATTTTTTTCACCAGACTCAAATACAAAGGCTTTGCATCCTTTCCTTATGATAGATATTCTCCTTTGTACATAATTTAATTCCTATTCAACAAATTACTCTTAAAATGTAGTACTGAAACCTGAAGACAATAGTCCAGATGGGATTTGACCTAGCACATCTTGATCATTATACTTCTATTAAATAATATTAAATTACATTTTGAAAGAGTTCAACACATGGATCATTTCAAGAGAGCTACAATTTTACTTGAATTTAAACTCTATGTAGTCTAGAATTAAAATAATCATGTAGGAAATTAAAATGTGTATCATGGACCACTGACCATGGATACAGCACAGAACTGTTATACATGGGTTGATGAAGTCTTTAAAGTTTTATAATTAGATTGTCATTATGACCTGTTGATTGCAATCAAGTGTAATGTATTAGAGGAAGTTGTGAGTTTTATTTTTATTAAATCCTTTATCATATTCTATAACACATAGCCTTTTTTAAAAAATTTGCAAAATCAGAAATTCAGGATTACTAATACTACATCTTATTTTTGACAGGATTATAAATGGGTATAAACATTTGGCTTTAACTATATACACATACGTTGTGTGCATGTATACATATATGCAAAACACATTACACGCATGCATGTATGCATACATAGGTGCACACATATGCATGCATATACATGCATACAGGTAGTTGGTGCAGTGGATAGAGTGTTGGTCTTAGAGTCAGGAAATTTGAGTTAAAGTTAGCCTCAAACACTTACTAGCTATATGACCCTGGGAAAATTACATAACCCCTATTTGTCTCAGTTTCTCATCTATAAAATTGGACCATACTAGAGAAGGAAACAGAAAACTTTAGTATCTTTTGTCCATGGGGTGACATAAATAGCATTGCACAATTAAAACGCATGTGTCTATGTGTATAAATTGAAATATATTTTCAATTACATATGTAATCATATGCAGATATGGGATACACATACAAACACAAATATATATTATAGACACATATAGACATCCTTATACACACATTTTTTAAAGGTTCAACTGTTACTAGACCTATGCTGCTTTTGTAATTACAGCTTTTCAGAGTTTTGCCAATAGTTCAAAAATGTGTATATAGAAATTTACTGTAGAAAAGAGTTCTGACTTGATTTCCATAAAATTAAGGTAACATATCATGCTACTTCAAACCCTAAAATGCAAGTTTCTTTTCTATGACAAGGATAAATTCAAACTACTGATGTATACTGTAGCTGAGTGAATGGAATAGCAATAGGGCAAGAAATACATAGTATACTAAACAATAATGTAAGGTATATTTTAAATTATGTATATTTTCTAACCTATTACTTAGGTATTTCTGTTCCCTTCAAGGGTTAAACAGTCAAGGTGAGACTGAAAGAAGAATTTTGATTCTTCCCTGATTATTTGACTTTACTGGTGACTACTGCCATGAGGCACCAGAAAATTTTGGTGCCACAAAAATAATAGCTAGAATTTTTTTCCATACTTAAAAAAACAAACAAACCAGAGTTGTAATATAAAACCCACATTCACCCACATTTTAATGATAAGGTATTTCATTTTAAAACAAAAACCACATGATAGGAAAGGCAGTGTTGTATAATGGATCTTCTAGGAGTTAGGAAGACCTAGCTTCAAGTTGCTCTTCTTATTCATAAAGGCTACATGATCATTTGTATGTCAATCTGCATTGGTGGAGAGTCTTTTTTTTTCATTGAGAGTTCTCTAAACTAATGCATAGGCTAAGCCTCATTCCCCTAGAAAAATCATAATTATCAAAAAATAAAGTGAAACAAGAAAAATTATAATTAGTTCAAAGAATTTACTTTATCACTTAGACTGTTCAGTCTAATTTCTATCTGTCTCTTTGGTTTATCCAAATCTCACTGTAGGCTGTTCTGTCTCTTTATACCTTTAGGCTTTAATGTCACAGCAAATTCTCATCTTTTAATTAGAATTAGAGTTAAATGCCATACTGGTATTTACTTGCTCTTTATAAAATGATCTAATATATCATCCAGAGTTCTTAGGTTCCCCTGGAAATTTTATTATGTTCCAGAGTGAACAAGACCTACATGACTTTCAGCTCTCAGTTCTGCTCTTATTGTTTCTTATCTTTTCATCCAATCTTCAAAACCACCATGTATGTATGAGCAATATGTCATCACTCTGTTTCTAGACATTACAAATTCTTTCAGACTTTTTCTTGATGGGCAAAGACTCAACCTGATGCAGAATTTTGCAGCCTTATATTCCAAAGCAGAAAGAACATTTTGTGATAGAAGAAAGCCTGGGTTAAATGGAAATAAATTCTATAAATTTGTAAAAAAAATTGAAAAAAGTTTACTGTCAATTAGAATGTGATATCCTCCTTGTAGTTGTCTTACCATCATGAAATAGAACATTTAGGGATTTTATCTTTATAGAATAAAATGAATCAATGATATATTATATAAGAAGCATCTAATTCTAAATGGTAGTTAAAAAATAACACTGGGTCCTGTTTATGTTAGACATTAAATCTATGGATATATATTAAATGTTTACTCTATGCTTGGTATGGTGCATGGGGATATATAATGTCTAATATTAGGGGATATATAATATCTAATATATATAATGATATATACATATATCATTATATATATATATATATAAAATTGTGTGATGCTATACACACAAAAACACACACACATACATAGTTGTTGTTTACCCTCTGTTTTAGAAGAGTATCAGAGACATCACAGGGTAATATCTTGACTAGTGCATGAATTAGATTTAAGTGAGACAGAATTCCACAAAATTGTCAGTCTCACTCTTTGAGAATCATCAAATTCCACTGGCAAGAAAGAAGTCAAGATGGATGGTGATGGCCCAGTTTTCAGTGTATGACATTGGCATCTTTAATATCTGACCAAGCTCTCAACATTCCACAGCACTTACTTCAGCGGCTTTCATGACCACTAGAGCAAATTGTTCTCATCCACCCATTTCAATAAGGGGAAGTCTTCATATGCTTAGGGCAGACATCCATCAAAGTCACAGATGTATTTGAGGACTGTTGCTTACCCTTAACCTGGTTTAGTTCATTTGCTGAGACATTTTTACTGGGATGTAGTCACTGCACAGACAACAGCTTCTTGTAGCCACAGGAGAGAGTTGAGTGACAGGTAGAAAACAAAGGTGATGAGCATCCCTGAAAAGGACTCAGCAAGTCCTCACACTAAAGATCCTAGTCCTTCCTGAACACATCATATGCCCAGGAAATGCGTGTGTGTGTGTGTGTGTGTGTGTGTGTTTGTGTGTCTGTGTGTGTGTGTGTCTGTGTGTGTGTACACTCCCACATATACATACACACACACATACTCAAAAAAATAGAAGTCTTGGCCTTGAAGAGCTTACATTCTAATGGGAGAATGGAACACACTAAAGACCTGAAAAGCAGGGTCAGGATAGGAATAAAGATATGGGCATCTGGGGGCATGGCATTTAAGTCCACAAACCCAAAAGCACAGTTGGAAGAGGAATTAATGGTAGCCAGAATACATGCTTTCCCAAAATGGAGGCCTCAATAGAAATTCATCAACAGTGGAAGAGCAAAGGAAGAAAGGAGGAAGGAGAGAAGGAGAAAGAGAGGGAAAGAGGGAGAGAGACAGACAGACAGACAGAGTGTGTTGAGGGATCTTTAGATGTCCTGTGGTGAAGAGGCCTGTTACATAGTGAGACTGAAAGCTGAGGCACAATGTTATTGAAAATTAAAAATTGAGGGGACTGATTAGATGACATAAATCACAGAAATATTATACAGTTGTTTTCGCAAAAGTAAAATTCTTCTTCCTTTCTTCCTCCCTCTCTCCTTCCCTCCCTCCCTCCCTCCTTCCTT
>CM053601.1:61843884-61860075 GCA_028646575.1 Pseudocheirus occidentalis
TATTGTGAACTGTGGAAACTGTGAACATTGTACTGAATAAAGATTTATAATGGAATAAACAGAGTGTTCGCTAATACTGTGTAATCTGAATCTTAAAAGCTCTTCACAGTAGCATTCTCTCAGGAATCTACTGCTGATTGGCTTTACACTAAAACACTTTCAATGTTAGGGCGTGTGATAAAACAAGTATGGCATGGATAATTGGGGACTTCTTTTTTGATGCTCATAAAAATAATGCTGCTCCTGGGACTATCTGCGAATGTTTATTATGACATATGTCATTTTCCCTGTAGTATTAAAAGTGCAAAGTATATGATCCTGAAGGATATTACCAATCTAGCATAACTGTTCAACTGTGGCCATCAATAGCTATTGCACTTCAATGCCTGTGCTGCATTAGTATCCACAGAGAGTCAGTTCCATTCTGTTTATTACTGTTATTTTATTCTAGGAGTTTAAGCCAGAATTATTTCTATTCTGCAAGTTGATCTACAGGGAGGAGAAAAACCCAAGCAGGCTTATCCCTTCTTCATGACTATTGCATCTATGGAAATTGCAAAAGAAATCAGTCTCAAATGTATAATTTTCTAAAAATTAATTCAATTCACTGAGTGTCCCTATTGTCAAATACTTCCTTCCTATGGTGCAGGATAAAAATAACCAAAGTTAGTTGAACAGTGAAATGTTTTCAAAGTCAACAAAGCAGGAAAGATAAGCTGTTGTTTCAATCTGTGAGCTGGCAACAGAGATGCAAATGAGACTACATCATTGCAGCATTTGTCAGATTTTTAGGATAAACCTAATCAGAAACCATTTTTAATAGCAAAATAATTTCATCATGACTGAGATAAAAATCGAAAATATGAATTAAAAGCTTTTTTTGCTTCCTTGGAAGCAAAACAACTCTAAGTAGAAAGTTGCATAATTAAGTTGTGACAACAAAATAATGGGCTGTTTGCTCTAACAGGATGTTTTAATGTTCATAAAACAATGTTTTTAAAAGCTTGCAGATTATGCTAAACATTATGTTCTTTCAGTTTGTGAAAGAAATTACTCATTTTATTGTAAGTATGAAGAAAATACATTGGTGTATTCTACTCTGAGTGTCTCTGAGTCTTATCATACTATGAATTATATGTAAATTTAGTTATTCACTTCTCATTCCCCCTTCTCAACCCTCTATCCCCAAAAAAGTTTAAATGTTATTTTTGGTCACATAAACTCACTTGGAGTCACTTTCAAAAAAGAAATTATTGCCAGGAAATAATACATTTAGTGGAATGTTTGAATATTGAGGGAGAAATTTTTAAGTTTATACATAAACACACAGACATATGCACAGGCTTAAGAAATCCTTCCCCCCCCATATATGCAGGAATTAGAGGTGAAGGAATTATCTTTATCATATAGATTGACACATTCTCCATAATTTATAATCAGAGCAAGGGGTCTTGCTTCTTTATTTTAATGTTGATAAATATTTGATTAAGATAAGTGTTCTGTGTAATCCTATATATTTTAATGCATTTAAATACTACTCTGAGGACTCAATCATAGACTTCTGCAGGGTTCCCTGGACACAGTGTCTAAGACACACATGAGAGGGTAAGAACTTTTGTTTTCAATCATAATCTATAGCCCTAAGGATTTAAATTACTTGGCCAAAGTCAGACATTTGTCAAAGGTAGAACTGGAGAGAGAGAGAGAAAGAGAGAGAGAGAGACAGAGAGAGAGAGAGAGAGAGAGACAGAGAGACAGAGAGAGACAGAGAGAGACAGAGACAGAGCAGAGACAGACAGAGAGATTGAGAGTCTCTTCTAGCTCTATAAGTGTTGTGTTCATTATAGTACCTACTCTTAGCTGATTCCAAGGTTAACTAGTATTATCTTAAAAACAATATTGAAGTGATCATGAAATGCTGGCAAGTTATTTTCTTTTCTTTTTTCTTTTTGGAGGGAGGAGGGTAGGGCAATTGTGGTTAAGTGGCTTGCCCAAAGTCACATTCCTAGTAAGTGTTAAGTGTCTGAGGCCAGATTTGAACTCAGGTCCTCCTGACTCCAGGGCCAGTGCTCTATTCACTGTGCCACCTAGCCACCCCAAGTCATTATCTTCTGAAAAGCTGAGATAAGTAAATTTTTGTGATTTCAACAATAGTTCCCAAATATTTATTTTCAACCAAAATTCACAAAAAAATGTCATGCCATTTCTTTGAAGACAGTTTGTAGATATATCAAAAATTTCTTTGATGAAAGAAGATGAACTTTATAGAGTAGTCTAATTCATAACTTTCACAAAAATGATGGAGAAAGAGAGAGATTATCTGATTATGCCTTTTTGGTTCAGGAAAGCAAAAAAAAAATTCATAGAACAAACCAAAACTAACAGTCATTCCTGAAACAAAGCATCTCTTGTACATAGATTAAATTATAGAAAATCCTGTGATATTCAGAATGGGAAAAAAATTGCATCTGACTTTCATACCTTCTGTCTCTGGACTGATAGCTCCAGGAGCAGCCCCTGCTGCTGTCACCACCACTTATGCTACTAATTTGGTCTCTCCCAAGGCCTGCTCCTGGTTTGCTGGGGCCAGAGCTTTATAAGCATACCCTGCTCTGGATTGGGCTTCTTTCTTACCCAGTTCTGACAGACCCCTCTTGCTGATTTTCTAAGTTGTCTCTGGTGTCTGTGTGTTGCGAAGTCTAGAAAACACCACTGCTGCCAATCATTCAGTCCCCTGAAATCTGCTCTGACTTTGCTGGAGCCAGGTCTGTGCTGGTACAGATTATGCTAGACTGACCTTGAATCTCATGCTGGTGCAACAGATCTTTCCTGTTCAACTTCAAGATTGTCTTGGGATGAAAATCTGTCTCACTCTATCTCTTTGTGGGTTTTTCTATTCTACAATTTGTTCAGACTCACTTTTTCAAGGTATTTGAAGGGGTTTGGGGGAGATCTCAGGTGAGTCCCTGCTTTCATTTCACCATCTTGGCTTTCCCTCTCCCTCTCTCCATACGTGAATTGTTTCTTCTGGCTGCTTGCAGTATTTTCTCCTTAACCTAGGAGCTATGGAGTTTGACTCTACTATTCTTGGCAGTTTCCATGGCCTTTTTCCTCCTCCTTGTTTGACTGTTATTATCCACCTTCATATAAAATTTAGTTGTAAGCTTTTGACGAGCTTACAAAGGGAACCATTTATAAATGTAGTTTAAAATGCTTTTGAAGTAACAATCACCACCTTTTTGTTAGAGATGTAAGGACATGGCAGATACAGTTGCTATCTCTGTTCATTTCACTTAACTATTCTGTTTTGAGACAAGGGGAGAATTGATTGAGGAAGGGGTACTTGTATAGTAAAAATGACTGTGATGATGATGATAATGATGATGATGATGATGATAATAATAATAATGATGATGATGAATTTATATGACATATACCAGGCAGTGTACTGAGCACTTCACAATTATTATCTTATTTGATCCTCATCACTTTGGGAGGTAAGCAATATTATTAACCTAATTTTACTGATGATGAAACTGAGGTAGAGAGACTTTAAGTAATTTGCTCAGGGTCACACAGAGAGTAGTTTCTGAGGTTACATTTGGGCTTGGGTCTATCCTGACTCCAAGACCAATGCTATATTCTCTGCGTTACGTTGCTGCCTTAAGGCAGCAAGTGCTGTGAGGTATGCAGCTGAAGCATCAATAATACTTAAACAAAACCATGGACCAATAACTTTTCTAAAGCCCTGGTAAAGGAAGAAAAATATGTAAAATGTCAGAGATGGAACCTCACATACAGAAAAAGAGGAAATTGGGAAACCATCTATGTAGTTAGATCTTTCATGAGATGATGTGATAGGTACTTTACAAGGTAACTAGGAGAGATACAACACAAATATATGAATCATCTTCAATTTTTCGTCCTTCTAGAGAATTTGATACCCCATAACCTTTCAATAAACTACAATGGATAGAAACATATTGTTCATGATGTCTCTCCTTCCATTAGGAGCAGGGATACCCTAACCTACTTAGAATAATGTTTATGATTAATGTGAGAAATGCAATAGGCAAGAGCACTCCCTAATTAGTTCCATGGACCCAAAATTGAAGTACTGTAAATCATTCTCAAATAGCTTATATCAAAGGAAATTCCCAATGTATTTTTTGGCCTTATAACCTTGGGAATGAATCACATCTTTCTTTAAATTTCTCACCTTTATACCTCCACAGTGTAAAGGTATCAGTAGAAATACACTTCTATCTCAGTTGTCATGTATTGGGGAAGGAAAAAATTGACTGTAAACATGAGGACTGATTGCATTTTTTTTTAAAGAACTACCAAAGCAAAAACAAAAATTAAAAATTTATGGACAGATGGATAGGATATAGGCAAAACTAAGGAGTATTTACTGAATACAATGTTATGTTCTTCCTAATTGGAAAAATTGTTGATTTGAACCATTTATCTCTTCCTTCATGGAGAAATATAAAGCTACAAGTTACTTCTGACTGATATAAGACTCTTTAGATGTTTTTCCCCTACTCCTCCAGGTCAGTAGCTTTTAATAGAAAAAATGTACTACCTTTGTCACCTGAAATTTGTTTTAGTACTACACACACACACACACACACACACACACACACAGTTATGTATATATGTGTATATGTGTATGTACAAATATAAATTTGCAATTTCCTATTAAATTCATCCTATTGAGTAAGTTTTGTGAAAGAAGGGTAGAAAATCCAAGTCTCTGATCTAAAAATTGACAATATATGTATATTTAATAGATTTTTTGAATATTATTCTCAAGATTCATTTAGTACTAAAGTAGCAACTTTTGGATGCCCTAGAAAAGCATTTTCCATCCGTTTCCCAGAGGATGAGATTTCCATGAGCTCGTTTTGGCTGAATGTTGCCTGGGGGTAAAATTTGACCTTGCTCATCATTTCTATTCCTGCAACCTGTAGCAGATGAAAGGTGAGGTAATTCTAAAACCCTTAAAAACTTCAGGAAGAAAAAGCTAACAAGTGAAGGGAACACATTTAATTTTATTTTATTTTTTTTGTTATATGTTTTGATTTTTGCTTTTTTGGAGGGGGATGGGAGAGCAATTGGGGTTAAGTGACTTGTCCAAGGTCACACGGCTAATTTTTTGTATTATATTTTGTGTCTGAGGCCGGATTTGAATTTGGGTCTTCTTGATTCCAGGTCCAGTGCCCTATTCACTATGCAACCTAGCCATTCCTAGGAACACAGTATAGATAGGATAAATTCAAGTGTTTATTAAATGGCTCATGGGTGGGAGATCCAACCAGAGTATTTAATGTTTATATTAGATAAACTTGGGGAAAGCAGAAGGAAAAATATTATGCTTGCAGTCTGGAAGTAGCAATCTAGTTTGGCAGACTAGATACCATACAATTATCTCAATAGATGCAGGAAAGGGTTTTGACAAAGTACAATACCCATTCCTATTTTAAAAATCTAGGAGGTATAGGAATAAATGGGGTCTTTCTTAAAATAATAAGTAACATCTATCTAAAACCATCAGGAACTATTTTATGTCATGGGATAAGCTAGAAGCATTTCCAGTAAGATCAGGTGTGAAACAAGGATATCTGCTATCACCCCTCTTATACAATTTGGTACTAGAAATGTTAGCAGTATCAAGTAGAGAAGAAAAAGAAATCAAATTAAGCCAAGAAGAGACTAAGCTATCACTCCTTGCAGATGACATGATGATACACTTGGAGAATCGTAGAGAATCAAGTGAAAAACTTCTTGGACAATAAATAAATTTAGCAAAGTTGCAGAATATAAAATAAACACACACAAATCCTCAGCATTCTTATATATTTCCAATGAATTCCAACAGCAAGAGATACAAAGAGAAACCACATTTAAAGCTACTGTAGACATTATAACATATTTGGGAATCTATCTGCCAAAACAAACTCAGGGACTTATATGAACACAATTGCAAAACACTTTTCACACAAATAAAGTCAGATCTAACTAATTGGAAAAACATCAATTGCTTATAATAAAAACAACAATTTTACCTAAATTAAGTTACATATTTAGTGTCATGCTAATCAATCTACCAAAAAATTACTTTGTACAGCTAGAAAAAATAGCAGAAAAATACATTTGGAAGAACAAAAGGTACAGAATAGCAAGGGAATTAATGAAAAGAAGTGCTAGGGAAGGTGGCCTAGCCATACAAGACTTTAATCTTTATTATAAAGCAGCAGTCATCAAAACTACTTGGTACTGGCTGAGTATAAAGTAATGAATCAGTGGAATAGATTGGGTACATGAGACTCAGCAACCAATGAATATGTAATCCATTGTTTGAAAACGCTGTTTGACAAAAGCTGCTGGGAAAAGTGGAGCATAGTATGGCAGAAATTGGGCATAAACCAATATCTGACAATATATGCCAAAATAAAGTCAAAATGGTACATGATCTAAGTATAAAAACTGATAGTGTAAGCAATCTGGGAGAGCAAGGGATGGTTTACTTGTCAGATCTATAGAGAGGGGAAGACTTTAAGATGAAACAAGAGTTAAAGAGCATTATAAAATGCAAAATGAATAATTTTGATTATATTAAATTGAAAAGCTTCTGTACAAATAAAGCCAATGTTACCAAGATTAAAATGGAAGTGGAAAAGTGGGGAAGAATTTTTATAACCAATGCCTTTGATAAAGGTCTCATTTCTATAATATACTAAGAATTGAATCAAAACTATAAGAATACAAGCCACTCCCCAATTGATAAATGGTCAAATGATATGAACAGGCTGATTTCAGAAGATGAAATTAAAGATATCTATAAGCATATGAAAAAAATGTTCCAGATGGACAGAGCCAAGATGACAGTGTAGAAGCAGAAAAACACTGCAGCTCTCACATTGCCACCTCAAATACCCATGAAATATGACTGTAAACAAATTTTAGGGCTCCAAATCTCACAACAGAAAAACACATCTCCTGCTGAAGGCAGCTTGGCAGGAAGGGCTCATCTCAGTGTTCTGGGAGCCACAACCAGCCCAAGCTGAAACCACAGCTTGGTGCTGGGGCAACCAGGATGAGCCACAGCTGTAGCCTTCAGGAGAGTGGATCAGCAGCAGCTGTGGTAGTTTCCTTAATTATCAAGCCATAAGAAACAAGAACTAAGTGAAAGGTCAGTGGAACTTAGCTAAATATGAGGAGGAAAAAAGGAGTCCAGCTAAACTGCCTCCAGGGCAAGGAAGCAGCAGGAGTGGCAGGTTTGCAGCCACCTCCACATGGCTGCTTCAGAGCTCCCAGTCTATAGACTGCAGGGGGGTCCAAGTGATCCTCAGAGGCTAAGTGCTCGTGGGTTAAGCAGCCTGGATTCGGGTCACAGTCTTGGGTGGTTGTCCTGGGGTGTGTTTTTAGTGAGCCAAAGATGGTGGAGGTAGAAAAAAATGGCACCCTCCCAATAATCCTGGCAACTGCACAATCCCCAGCAATTTGGGACAGAGCTTTCCCCTCTGGAATCAGAGTTCCACAGAGCTAAAAAGTCAAGTAATCACTGGCAACATGAAAAGGCAAAGGAAGCAAAGTAAGAACAGCAACTGAACTTTAGATTCCTTTTTTGGGGACAAAAAGGATCAACGCATGGAATGGGAGGAAGACAGCACAGTCAGAACTCCCACACCAAAAGCTTCCAAGGAATATGTAAGCTGCCTACAAGACATAGATGAGCTTAAGAAGGATTTTGAAAACCAAATAAGAGAAGTGGAGGAAAAATTGAGAAGACAAATGAGAATGATGCAACAAAATCATGAAAAGACAGTCAATAACCTGAATGAAGAAAATAACACCTTGAAAATAGTTTAACTCAAATTGCAAAAGAGGCCCAAAAAGCCAATGAGGAGAAGAATGCCTTAAAAAGTCAAATTTGCCAGATGGAAAAAGAATCTCAAAAGCTTTCTGAAGAGAATAATTACTTCAGAATTAAACTGCAGCAAATGGAACCAAAGGACATTATGAGAAATCAAGATACTATTAAACAGATCCAAACAAATGAAAAAATAGAAAGTAATGTGAAATATAGCCTTGAAAAAACAATAACCTTGAAAATAGATCCAGGAGAGGCAATTTAAAAATTATTGGGCTACCTGAAAGCCATGATCAAAAAAAGAACTTATAAAGCCTCCTTCAAGAAATTCTCAAGGAAAATTGCCCTGATATTTTAGAACTAGAGGGTAAAAATGAACTTGAAAAAATTCACCCATCTCCTCTTGAAAAAGATCCCCAAAAGAATACTCCTAGGGATGTTATAGCCAGGTTCTGGGGTCCCCAGATCAAGGAGAAAATATTACAGGCTTCCAAGAAGAAGCAATTTTAATACTATGGAAACATGATTAGGATAACCCAGGATCTGGCAGCTTCTACAATGAGCAATTGAAAGGCCTGGAATATGATATTCCAGAGATCAAGGGAGCTAGGATTAAAACCAAGAATCACCTACCCAGAAATATTGAGTACAATGTTCCAGGGGAAAATATAGTCATTCAGTGAGGTGGAAGACTTTCAATCATTCTTGCTGAAAAAACCAGAACTGAAAATAAAATTTGACACTCAAATACAAAAAGCATGAGAAGGTAAACATGGGAAAGAAATCATAAGGAACTTATCAAAGTTGAACTATTTACATGCCAACATGGTAAAACGATAAGTGTTACTTACGAAACTTTTCTCAGAATAGGTGAAGGGAATAGAAATAAGTATATATGGATACATAAAAAAGGAATAAAAAATGTTCCAAATCACTAGTGATTAGAGAAATACAAATCAAAACAACTCTCAGGTACCAGATCTCACTGGACGGATTGGCTAAGATGACAAAACAGGAAAATGATAAATGCTGGAGAGGATGTGGAAAAATTGGGAAACTAACACATTGTTGGTGGAGCTGTGAAACTGATCCAGCCATTCTAGAGAGTAATCTCAAACTATGCCCAAACTATGCCTATAAATAAGTGCATACCCTTTGACCCAGCAATACCACTTCTAGGGTTGTATCCCAAAGAGATCAGAGAAGTGGAAAGAGGACCCATATTTACAAAAATATTTAAAGCAGCTCTTTTTGTGGTGGCAACGAGTTGAAAAACAAGGAGATGTCCATCAATTGGGGAATGACTGAATAAATTGTAGTATATGAATGTAATGGAATACTACTGTGCTATAAGAAATGAGGAGCAGACAGACTTCATAACAACCTAAAGAGATATCTTTAAACTGATGCTCTGCGAGAAGAGCAGAACCAAGAGAAATTTGTACACAATCACAGAGACATATGTGTGATGACTAACTTAAATAGACTTGGCTCCTTTCAGCAATGTAAGCTTATAGGACATCTCCAAAAGACTCATGACTGAAAGATTTATCCATATCCAGAGAAAGAGATGTAGAGTCTGAATGCAAATTGAAACAAGCTACTTGCTGTGTTTCTTTTTCTTGTTCTGTTTTGTTACCTCTTTCCCACTGATCATTCCATCAGTTATAGCCCTTCTTTACAACATGACTAATGATGAATGTGAAGATATTTACATATCCTGTATTGGAATGCATGACACTGTGATGGGAGGGGGGAAGAGAGAGGGGGAGAAAATCTGACACTCAAGGGATTGCAGAACTGAATGTTGTAAAGTAAAAGTAAATAAACCAATTTAATTAAAAAATAATAATTTGGCTGAGTATACAAACCAGGTATAAAGCAAAATGAGAAGAATCATAAGGCAAAATAAATAACTTGTACTGACTGTGTGAGTAGTACACATTAAATTCAATATATATTATTATAAGATAATAATAATTAACAACTGTAGTATAATTAGCATGTAACAGAGTAACAGGTAAGTGGCTCAGTAAACAGAGTGGAATGCCTGAAGTCAGGAACATCCATCTGGCCTCAGAAATTTACTAGCTGTATGACTTTTGGTAAATGTCTTAAACCTGTTTGTCTCTGTTTCCAAATTTGTAAAATGACCTGGAGAAGGAAATGGGGAGTATCTTTGCAATATCTTTGCCAAGAAAACCCCAAATGATATCAAAAAGAGTTGCATATGAATGAAAAAAGAGTGAACTACAACAGTTTTGTAGAGTGCTTTATATATCATAGTTCATGTTTATCCAAATAGTAACCCTTTGAGATAAGTGCTCTTGTGATCTCCATTTCACAGAGGAGGAAAACTGATACTTAGGGAAGTTGAGTTTCTTGTCCAGGGCCATATCACTAGAATTTAAGGGAAGATGAAAGTTCAGAGCTCTCTGATTCCATGTCCAGCTGTCTAACTACTATGCTACTTTACAACCATATATCTAGAACTGAAAAAAAAAACCTCAGAAACCATCTGGTTCAAACCCTCATTTTATAGATGAGTACACTGAAATCCTAGAAGGCTGTGTTTTTCCTTAGTTGACAAAGGCAGCAAGTGTCATAGCAAGGATGTGAATGCATATGTGACTCCAGAGCAAGACTTTTCTAGTATACAAAGCTATTTCAGGGAATATACTTGGTTTATTTATTTATATCTTTTTTCAAGTCGTTTGTCTGGGCCTCTAATTAGTGTAAAATTCTTTCATTATATCCATGTGGATTGCAAATGCTTTTCTATTTAGTGTCTTTAGAACCTGATTTCAGCATAATGTTGAGGAAAGATGAGATGCCAAAGCAAATGGTGAATGTGGTTGGAATTAGTCTTTGGGAAAATTGGGCAAGAAAAATAGAAATGATCTGTGCTGAACTAGATTCTTGAAGAATGCAATGTATACACACACACAGACACAAATATGTGTATGTGTGTATGTGTATATGCATGTATGTATATGTTTATATGTGTGTGTGTGTGTGTATATATATGTTTATATATATACATAATTTCAATATTCTTTTAGGCTTAAATAATTCTATATGACCTATAAATTAGTTTCATTTTTCATAACAACTGGTAAAGAAAATCAAATTAAAAAAATAACTTTTTCAACTGATTTAGGACTTGGGTCATTTATGATTCTCCAGAATGTTCTTTTATACTTATTAATTAATATTTATTCATCAGCATACTATCTCAATCATCTTTATTAAACTTTGCAATAGTATATGTTATGTGGCAATACCTACAAATTATTACAAGTTGCTTATGGCCCAGCTACCAAGGCTTCCTTTAATCACTGCTTTGTACAAAATGCAGCTGGCTTTCTACATGACAGCCTAATTTAAAATGTCAGCCTTCTGTTGTGAAACAATTGGGTTCCCAATTCCATGCCATGAATTAAAGACAAGATTCTTTCAAAATACAGCCTCCCTCTTTCGGTGCACAAGTCTTCCACAAGCCCTACACAAGTCACAAAATTCCAATCAATATTGGAAAGATTAGAAAAGCATTTCCTTCTCAGACTGTGCTAAAGTATTCAGTAGTATACCTCACCAACACTACATTATATCTCATTAGAACAAGACCTAGGAAACTTGAGTGTTCTTTATTCAGACCCTTTTATGTACCTTTCTTTGGTTTATTGTGTCTATTTTCTTTCAAATGTACTTGATTTTTTTGACCCTCTTCATTTCAATAACTATTTTACGCTTTTACCTCTCTCCTTCCCTGCTTTGTTCTAGAAATGACCTCACTATGTAGGTTATTGGGTTAAAGTTTTTAAGTGTTTCTCAGATTCTTATAAAAATGTAGTTCCTCATTTTGCATGCTTATTCTCCACAAGACTCAATCACACACATTTCGCTTAAATTCGCTATTATCTGGAATTACAATTGCAGTTCATATTTAAGGGTTAGAAGGAATTGACATTAATAATTGAAAATGAGTGTGATTCCCTTCTCCTCAACTCAATTGATTTAATCAAAGAAGACCTAAAATATAATCATAAGGTGTTAATGAGGTGATGAAATGATGGCAGAGGTACATCTATGCACCTCTATTAAGTGAAATCACTTCTCTGATTAAGAAGGGAACAAATAATTGACAGAGCAAATAAATCAATCACAACACTGGGGGCTTTAAATAGTCAAGTTCTGCATGAATTTCAGTCTTTCAAATTTAAAAATATATAACAGAACAGAGGTTACAGAGATATTTTTTCCTTTGACCTCCCATTCCCTCCACCCCTATCAAACATGCAGCTTTGAGGGGGAGCTATCAAACAAGTTGAAAACACTGCATTGGGGAGGAGTGAACATCGCAGAGAAAAGGCAGTGAATTACCTGAACTCTCACCAAAACCCCTCTGAACACCTTTAAATAATGCCATAAAACATTTCATGGAACAGCAGAACCTACAAGCTGACAGGGCAAAATAATTTTCCAGCCAAAGACAACTTAGAAGGTCATCAGGAAAGGTCTGTCACACCTGCATGAGGGTGAGGCGAAATCCATAACAACATAGTCTGAGCCTCAGCAAACAAGAAGCAGGTGTTAGGAGTCACTAAATCAACAAAAGCAGCTACTTCTGGATCTCAGCCCACAGATGGCTAGGGGGCCAACAATTCCTCAGAAAAAGGTTATAGGGGTCTCTTTGCTGAGGCAGGACTCTGTTGCTTTGCCCATAGTCAGGTCCAGGCCACAGTCCTGGGTGGCAGTCCCACAGTGAGGAGGAGCACTAGCATATCAGTACATGTGGCCAGAGTGGAGCAGGGACCCTCTTCATAATTCTAGGGCAGAAAAGAGAGCTTGCGGTTGTTCACAGACTAGATTACAGGACTTAGATCACATAACCTTGGAAGAACTGAAAGCTTTCTGGTCTCTGGAAGTATCTCTGAAAACAAGTGCACAACCCATTCCTATTAAAAACCCTAAAAGCCTAGGAATCAATGAAGCCTTCTTTAAAATGATAAGTAACATCCACCTGAAATCATCAGCAACCATTATATGTAACGGAGATAAGGTAAAATCATTTCCAATAAAGATCAGGGGAAAACAAGGATGACCATCATCATGACTGTTATTAGATATGGTACTAGAAACATGAGCTTCAGCAATAAGAGAAGAAAAAGAAATTGAAGGAATTAGAATTGACAAAGAAGAAACAAAGCTATCACTCTTTGCAAATGATATAATGATATAGAGATTCCTAGAGAATCAAGTTTAAAAAACTGCCTGAAATGGTAAATAACTTTAGCGTGATTGCAGGTTATAAAACAAACCTTCATAAATCATCAACATTTCTGTATATCACTAACAAAGCACAACAGCCAAATATCAAAAGAGAAATTTAATTTGAAGTTACTGCAAACACTATAAAATATTTGGGAACCTATATGTCAAAATAAACCCAGGGACTATATGAACACAATTTACAAAACACTTTTCACGTAAAGTCAGATCTAAATAATTGTAAAACCATCAGTTGTTCATGGATAGGCCAAGCTAATATAATAAAAATGACAATTCTACTTAAATTAATTTACTTATTGAAGTCCATACCAACCAATTTACCAAAGAAGTATTTTACAGATCTAGAAAAATTCCTAACAAAATTCATCTGAAATAAACCACTCTGAGGTACCTACCAGATATGCTTTGCATTTTGGAGAAGATGTGGGAAAATTGGAACATTAGTACATTGTTGGTGAAGTTGTGAACTGATTCAAACTTTCTGGGGGCAATTTGGATCTATGTCCAAAGGGTATTGAAAATATGCATACCCTTTGACCCAGTAATACCACTTCTAGATCTGTATCCCAAAGAGATAATACAAATGGAAAAAGGCCCTACATATACAAAAACATTTATAGAGACCCTTTTTATCTTGGTTAATAATAAAAACTATGAGAATACCCATTAGCTGGGGAATGGGTGACCAAGATATGATATATGAATATAATGGAATACAATCGTGCTGTAAGAAATAACAAGCAGGGGGCGGCTAGGTGGCGCAGTGAATAGAGCACCGACCCTGAAGTCAGGAGTACCTGAGTTCAAATCTGGCCTCAGACACTTAACACACACACACACACACACACACACACAAAAACTAGCCGTGTGACCTTGGGCAAGTCACTTAACCCCAACTGCCCTCCCCAAAAAGCAAAAAAACAAACAAACAAGAAATAACGAGCAGGTAGTTTTCTGAAAAACATGGAAAGACTAATGTGTGAAATGAGCAGAACTAGGAGAACATGGTACACAGTTACAGCCACATTGTGCAATGACTAACTTCAATAGTCCGTATTTGCTAGCCTCTAGCACACCCAGGATGGCCTGCTAAAACAGATTCTTTGATCTGCTTTTCTAAAGAAAAGACAGATTCAAATGGACCAACAAGATTAGGTTAGATACAAATAAATAGAAAGAGGTGAGTATCCAATAAACAATTCAATAGACAGGGCTCCAGCTGTCTAAACTGAGTAATACAACCACCTCAATACACCACTGGGCTGGAGAGAACCAACATCTGAATACTCAGGGAACTATTAATAAACCGCTATTCAGAGTCCTATCCGGGGAATCCAAAGGTCCTTCTCATGAACAATCCCCCAAAGTAAAATGCCAACCTCTCAGAGAATATATAATGTAGACTCAGTCTCTGATTGGCTTAGAGCCAGAAGACAGGAAACCCATGTGACTCGGTAGAGTCATAAATTATAAATAAAGGTTCAAAAGAGATTAACCCTTCAGATGTTTAAAATTTAGCCTGAGCTCGGGAACCTGAACTCCAAAAAGAAAACAACAAAAACCCCAGCTTGTTTGTGCTTACGTTCCACCCCTCCAGGATCCTGTCCTTTACAATCTAACACTTAAATCTTACAGTCTACACAGGTGAACAAGAGATTGTTATGACCATGGATCCTGAAACAAATAAAGGTATTAACACCTCTTAAGGTGGAGCCAAGACGGCAGCGTAGAAGCAGCAAGATCCGATAGCTACCAAACAGCCACCCTAAACACCCATAAAATATGACTCTGGACAAATTCTAGGACTCTCAGACTCACAAAAATACAGAAAACATAGCTCTCTCAGAAGGCAGCTCAGCAACAGGGGATCATCGCTGCACCCTGAAATCAAAACACAACCAGGGCCCAAGGCAGACAAGAGGGGCCAAGCAGAGCAGAGCCTGGCTGCAGCCAGTCTACAAGAGACAAGATCTACAACCTCCAGCAACTCCACATATACCAAGGTGTGAAAAATAGGGATTAGAGAAAGGAAGCTTAGCAGGAGGAAATCATCACGCAGGCCTGCAGGCCGGTAGCCGAGACCAGCCCAGCCTGAAACTGCCATGTGGCCAGGCTCCACAGTGGCCAGGAGGAGCTGAGCCTCCCAAGCTAAAGCATGAGTCTACTTCAGAAAAGATCTAAAGCACCTGGAGCAATCTTCACATCTACTGATTAGAGGTCAGTGAAAGTAAGTGAAGCTTTCAAGCTAAATTTGTGGGAGGAAAAGCAGTTTGGCCAGTCTACCCCCAGGGCAAGGAAGCAGTGGTGGAAGGGCAGGAAATGCTTCAGAGCCACTGGCCTGTCGATCCAGCAGGGGGGCTGAGTCCATTTATCAGGCCCAAGTGCTCTTGCGTTGAGCAGTCTGGATCTGGATTGTGGTCTTGGGTGGAGGACCGGGGGAGCACTTTCAGCAAGCCAAAGGTGGGGTGGGGCAGCAACAGCCCCTCTAATAGCTCCAGCAGCTGGGAAAACCCCAGCAATTTGGAACAGAGCTTTAACCCCCAGGAGCAGAGTTTTGCAAAGTTAAAAAGACCCAACCAATTAATTGACTGGTCAACATGAGGAAAAGGAAGCAAAATAAAACCACCAATAAAACTCTAGAATCCTTTTTTGTGGACAAAAAGATCAAAGCATGAAAAGGGAGGAAGACAACACAGTCAGAACAACCATACCAAATACTTCTAAGACACTTGAAAAATGCCTAGAAGCTATAGATAATCTGAAAAAGGACTTTGAAAAACAAATAAGAGAAGTGGAGGAAAATTGGGAAGAGAAATGATAATGATGCAAGAAAATCATGAAAAGAGAGTCAACAAGCTGACTGAAGAAAACAAAACATTAAAAAATAGATTAACCCAAATGGCAAAAGAGGCCCAGAAAGCCAATGAGGAGAAGAATGCCTTAAAAGGTCTAATTTGCCACATTGAAAAAGAATCTCAAAAGCATTAGGAAGAGAATATTTCCTTCAGAATTAGAGTGGA
>CM053601.1:61877573-61895302 GCA_028646575.1 Pseudocheirus occidentalis
GCATAAAAGGGAACAGATTGTGGGAGGGGCCTCCCAGTGGGATCAATGTTCTGGGCTGGGGGGTAGGGGCAAAAAGGGGAGAAAATCTGTAACTCAAAACCTTGTGGAAATGAATGATGTAACCAAGAAAATAAATTAAAATTAAAAGAAGAAAGATTCCACAAGATACCTCCTAAAAGAGATTTCAAATTGAAAACCCCAAGAAATATAGTAGTCAAATTCAAGAATTATCAGGTCAAGTAGAAATACTACTGCAAGCAGCCAGAGCGAAACAATACAAATATTGTGGAACTACAGTCAGGATCACACAGGACCTAGTAACTTCTACATCAAAAGTTTAGAGAAATTGGAATATGATATTTCATAAGGCAAAAGACTTGGACTACAACCAAGGACCAACCGACCAGAAAAACTGAGCGTAATATTTTAGACAAGGAGATGGTTATTCAATGAATTAAGGGACTTCCTGATGAAAAACCCAGACCTCAATGAAAAATTTGATTTTCAAATGCAAGACCCAAGAGGGACATAAAAAGACAAATAGGGAAAACACACACACACACACACACACACACTCCTTGTTATTTAATAAGAGTAAATTGTTTATATCCCTACAGGGAAGCTGATTCCTGTCAATACTGAGAATTGTATAATTGTCATAACATTTAAAAGGGATATGCATATATAGAAGGTGTGGGTATAAATTAACTAAAGTGATGATAAAAACCTTATTAAAGAGTGCAAAGGTATTGTAATGGGAGAAGAGGAATAAACACATATTATGGTAGAGGGATAGAAAGGATGGAGATGAACATAATGAGTTTTATTCTCTTTGATTTTTGTTTGGAGGGAATAACATCATCAGTTATGAAAGGAGAGAGAGGAGCAATGTATGAGGCTTACTCTCATGGGATTTGGTTATACAGTGTTAAGTATAATAGTCTATCATACCCTACAGACAGTAGGAGGGGAAAGGGGAATGTAGGTGGGGATGGTTAGAAGGGAGGGAAGAAGTAGTAAAGGAGAAGGGAAGAAAAAGGAGGGTGGCTGATAGGGAGGGGATATGGAGCAGGTAGTTGTCAAAAGGAAAACTCTTAAGGAGAGGAAGGGAGAAGGGAGAAAGAAAAGCACAAACAGAAGAGGGAATATTATGGAGGGAAAGACACAGATAGTAGTCAGAACTGTGAATGTGAATGAGATGAACTTCCCATAAAAAAGCTGCAGATAGCAGAGTGAATTAAAAACCATAATTCTACAATATGTTACCTACAAGAAACACATTTAAACTGGGGGATACATAGGGGGTGAAGGTAAAAGGCTGGAGTAGAATATATTATTCTTCAGCTAAAGTAAAAAAAAAAAGCAGGGGGTAGCAATCTGTATCTCAGATAAAGCAAAATGAAAAATAGATCTAATTAAAAGATAAGGAAGGAAACTATATCCTGCTAAAAGGTATCATTGAAAATGAAGTAATACCATTACTTAACATATATGCAACATATATGGTATAGCATCCTGATTCCTAGAGGACAAGTCAAGGCAATTAGAAGAAGAAATATATAGCAAAACTATACTATTAGGGGCCTTCAATTCCCACTCTCTGAACTTGATAAATCTAATCTCAAAATAATGAAGAAAGAAGCTAAGGATGTGAATAGAATTTTAGAGAGCACAGACATGATAGATCTCTGGAGATATCTCTGGGATAAAGAGGAATATAACTTCTTCTCTGGAGTATATGGCACATACACAAAAATTTACCATGTACTAGGGCAAAAAAAACCCTCAAAATCCAGTGAAGAAAGTCAGAAATACTAAATACATCATTTTCAGTTAATGATGCAATAAAATTATGTGTAATAAAGGGCCGTGGAAAAATAGAATAAAAACTAATTGGAAACTAAATAACTTAATCCTAAAGAATGAGTGGGTGAAACAAAAAATCATAGAAACAATCAGTAACTTCATTCAAGAGAGTGACAATAATGAGACAACATACAAAAACTTGTGGGATGCGGTGAAAACAATTCTTAGGGGAAATTTTATGTCTCTGAATAAACACATGAATAAAATAGAGAAAACATAGAGATCAATAAATTGGGCATGCAACTGAAAAACCTAGAAAAAGAATGAATTGTAAATCCCAAATTAAATACAAAATTAGAAATACTGAAAACCAAGGGAGAGATTATAAAACTGAAATTAAGAAAAGTATTGGACTAATGAATAAAGCTAAGAGCTGGTTTTATGAAAAAAAAAACAACACAATAAAACTGATAGACCTTTAGTCAATTTGATAAAAAAAAGTTAAAGAAGAAAACTAAATGACCAGTATCAAAAATGAAAAGGGTGAATCTATCTCCAATGGAGAACAAATTAAAACAATAATTAGGAATTATTTTGCCCAATTTTATGCACATGAATTTGACAATCATATTGAAATGGATGAATGTTTACAAAAATATAAATCGCCTAGATTACTCGAAGATCAAGTAAAATATGTAAATAATGCCATATCAGAAAAAAGAAATTGAAGAAGGCATCAATGAACTCCCTAGGAAAAAGTCTCCAGGGCCTGATGAATTTACAAGTGAATTCCATCAAGCATTTAAAGAACAATTTATTCCAATATTTTATGAACTATTTGGAAAAAAAATTAGAAAAAAGGAGTCTTACCAAATTATTTTTATTACACAGATATGGTACTGATATCTCAATGTGGAGGAGCCAAAATGGAGAATGAAAATTATAGACCAATTTCCCTCACAGATATAGATGCAAAATTTTAAAATAAAATATTAGTAAAAGACTAAAGCAACTTATCACAAGGATAATACACTTTGACCAGGTAGGATTTATTCCAGAAATGTGATGGTTCAATATTAAGAAAATCATCAATATAATTGATCATAACAATAAAACTAGAAGAAACCATAAGATGATTTCAATAGATACAGAAAAACTTTTGAGAAAATACAATACTCATTCCTATTAAAAACATGAGAAAGTATAGGAATTAGAGTATTTCTTAAAATAATAAGTAGCATTGATCCCAAACCATCAGCAAGTATTATATGTAATGGGGAGAAGCTAGAAGCATTTCCAATAAGATCAGGGGTGAAACAAGTATGTCCACTATCACCCCTCTTATTAAATCTGGTACTAGAAATGTTAGCTATAGTAATAACAAGAAAAAAATTGAAGGAATTAGAATAGACAAGGAAGAAAATAAATTATCAGTCTTTGAGATGACATGATGATATATTTAGAGAATCTTAGAGAATTCAATATAAAAAAATATTTGATATAATGAATAAATTTAGCAAAGGTGCAGGATATAAAATAAACCCACATAAATGCTCGGTATTCCTATATATTTCTCATGAAGTCCAACAGTAAGACATAGAAGGAACAATTCCATTAAAAGTTATCAGAGACTTCATATTTTTATAGAGCTAAGGAAAATAGAATAAAATTTATCTGGAAGAACAGAAGATCTAGAATATCAATGGAATTAATAAAAAGAAATGCTAGGGAAGTTGTCCTAGCCATGCCAGATTTTGAACTGTATTATAAAGCAGAAGTCATCAAAACTACTTTGTACTGGCTAGGGAATAGAGTAGTGGGTTGTAATGGTAATGGGTATTTGAACATCTTCCCTGCCTCTTGTAATGGCAAGCAAACAAGTACTTAGCACCTTGTTTCAATCTGACTCTTGCCCTTTATTATATCCAGTCTTTGTTAAGAAACAGCTTGTGAATCCCATAGTGGGAGGAACTTGCTTTTGCAACAGGAAAGGGAAAACAGGAAAGACTTAATGACAAAAATAAAGAGCTGAGCACAAGCTGAGAGAGAGTCAGAACTTCTGGGAGCAAGCAGTGTGGAGGCTGAAGCAGCTAGTGTGAGTGAGAGAGGGGCATTCTTGCTTAAGGGAACCTGTTTTGTTTGAAGGCCTGATGGAGGGGTAGAATGTTGGTGTTCACTGAATTGGTTATGTGTATCCACTTCATGGTTACTGTAATGAATTTGGCTTTCTGTTTTCTGATATTTGAATAAATGCCTTAGTTCTGTACTACACATAGAGAGCCTGTTACATTTTCTGATTCACAACTACACTAGCATATTCACAGCTGACATGGGAACTATGAATATTGCATTGGTGTTATTTGGGTCAAATGTGTAGATTAGGTACAGGAGACACAGGAGTCAATGACTATAGTAACCTGCTGCTTGATAAACCCAAAGGCTCCAACTTCTGGGATAAGAACTCACTATCTGACAAAAACAGTCTGGCAAACTGGAAAATTAAATCGCAAAAACTGGGCATAGATCAATACTTACCTCATTTCCCAAAATAAAGTCTAAATGGGTGCACAATCTATAAGTAAAGGCTGATGTTGGAAGTAATCTGGAAGATCAACGAATAGTTTATCTGTCAGATTTATGTAGAAGAGAAGAATTTTTGTCCAAATAGGAAATAGAGAGCATTATAAAAGGCAAAATGGATAACCTTGATTACATTCAGCTCCAAAGGTTTTATACAAATTAAGTCAATGTATCCAATATATATATAAATTTTTGGAGGGCAGTTGGGGTTAAGTGACTTGCCCAAGGTCACACGGCTAGTTTTTTGTGTTAAGTGTCTGAGGCCGGATTTGAACTCAGGTACTCTTGACTCCAGGGCCGGTGCTCTATTCACTGCGCCACCTAGTCACCCCCAATGTATCCAATATTAAGAGAGAAGCGGAAAATTGGGAAAGATTTTCTAGAACCAGAGTCTCTAATTGTTATGGGAATTATCTGAATACCTTCCCTGCCCCTAGACTCTTTCATAGAATTAAGTGACTGAGAACCTTCCCAAATTTGAAAATAGACTCCCCCCCAATAGGCTGAATGTAGTCACATGGATTCTGTGGCAGGAGGCTTGTTTTTCAGGAACTCCCACACCTCATTACTTTGTGATTGGGCAGTGAGTCAGGAGATAATATCACAAATATTATATGATCTAGGAGAAGGCTATATATACCCTGATGTAAGTTTTTGCTTTGGGGCTTACTTTGGAAAGAGTTGTGTTATTTGGCCAGATGAGACTCTGGGCAGCTATTGATCTCCACCCCTTCCTCTCTTCCCCCTGCTTTGAGAACCCAGATGTTGGTACTTCCTTCTCTGGCAACTAACTAGGTAGGGATATAATTGTCAGATTTTGGAAGCCTGTCTGCTGATGTTTCTTTGCTTGTAACTTGTTTACATTTTGTTTGTATTCTCTACAGTTCAGGGTGTTGACTTTTCCCCCTGAACTAGATGAATGATATATGTTTGATTGATTAAAGTAAGGCTGTTAACCCATTTTGAGTTGCTTTCCTTTAGAAAAGCAGATCTAAGAACCTGTGCTAGTGAAGTGGCCAGGAACTAGTTAAGTAGATATCTCATGGACTCAAGATTTGTGAAATTAGAAATCCAAGTAAAAGCCTTATGAACTCAAGATGAACTTGAGCTAGAAGTCAGTGAATGGGCCTATGAGCCAGCCTAGGGTATGGGAACCAATCTAGGTAATTCATCTTTTACTTCTCAGGTCATCATGCCCTGTGCCCCTCCTTCTATCCATCATCTCCTGTTTCAGAAACTCCCCCCATGCTTTAGTAACAGATTGCTCCCACCTGCACAATAATTAGCTTAGTGACAAATTATGTCAGTTAGCAAAACAAAGAAGTTGTACTGTATATAAGTTTCTGCAATCCTGAGCTCTGGGCTGCTCTCCTCATGAGACAGCCCCAGCTGGTACATTAAAGCTCCTTAAAACTTTTTATTTTGACTCTACGTTCACTTTGTTAAGACTTGCCATTTCACTAGCAGCCATCTTGGGTATGCGAGGGCGCTTGCTGATATACTAATAAAAGTATTATTCCTAAAATATATGGAGAACAGAGTCAAATTTAAAAGAATACAAGTCATTCTCCAATTTGTAAATGGTTCAAGGATATGAACAGGCAGTTTTCATAGGAAGAAATTAAAGATACCTATAAGCATAGAGAAATTGGTCTAAATCACTATTGATCAGAGAAATGCACATCAAAATTCCTCTTAGACACCACATCTCATTTGTCAGATTGGCTAACATGACAATACAGGAAAATGATAAGTGCTGGCGAGGATATGGAAAAATTGGAACACTAATGTATGGTTGGTGAAGTTGTGAATCAATCTAACCATTTTGGAGAATAATTTGAAACTATTCCCAAAGAGTTTTAAAGAAGTACATACCCTTTGACCCTGCAATACCACTTCTAGATCTGTATCCCAAAAAGTGAGGAAGTGAGTGAGTGAGAAGTGAGAAAAAGACCAATATGTTCACAAATATTTATGGCAGCTTTTTATGGTGGCAAAGAATTGGAAATCAAGGGGATGTCCATCAATCAGGGAATGACTAAACAAGTTGTGGTATGTGAATGTAATGGAATACTATTGTGTTTATGAGGAGCAGACATGCTTCATAATAAACTGGAAAGACTCATATAAACTGGTGCTGGGTGAGAAGAGCAGAACCAGGAGAACTTTGTACACAATTACATACACATTATATCTGTGATGAATGACTTTGATAGACTGGGCTCCTCTCAGAAATGCAAGGGTATAAGACAACTCCAAAAGACTTGTGATGGAAAGGGATATCTCCATCTGGAGAAAGAACTACAGAGTCTGAATGCAGATTGAAGCGAACTATTTGCTCTCTCTTTTTGGGGTTTTATTTTGCTTCATTCGTTCTTTCTTATTGTCCACTCCATTGGTTATAATTCTTCATTACAACTTGACTAATGTTTAATGTGAAGGTATTTGTAGAACCTATATCAAATTGCATGCAGCCATGGCAGGGAGGGGGCGGGAATGAGACGGGATTGAGGGGGAGAAAATTTGGAACTCAAGGAATAGTGGAACTGAATGTTGTAAACTAAAAGTAAATTAATAAATTTAAAGAATAAAAAAAGAAATAACCAGAGAGTCAAAAGTTAGACATTCGATATCTTAACATCCACACAAAGAGAGGTATGACTATTCCATGAAGTTCCCTAACTGATTATTAAATACATCAACTGTGGTATAGTATAGTAGCAAACCCATTCAATATACACATTTCAGAATAGTTATAAGTTTGTTACAAGGGACCTTAAACAATATATGGGGCAACCATGCTCCTTCATCCAAAAGCTAGCTTTTTTTTTTGTATTGTATCATTTTGATGGGTTTGCTATTATTAGGCTCTATGGGTTATAGATAGAGGGACAGGTAGATAGATGGATGGATGGATGGATGGACAGACAGATAGATAGATGGATAGACAGATATGATTCCCACTTAAAGATACATTCAATGTATTTGATAAACTTAAGAGAAGAGAGAAATTTAAAATTGGAAAAAAAGTGTTAAGTGATGTACAGTCCACATGTTAAGTGATTGCTGCAGGCCATTAAGTACTATAGAAATTCAGAGGCAAAGGAATGCAACTGTTGGCTAGAGTAATCATTATTCTTCATGAGTGAGGTTTTACTTGAGGTGAAAACTGAGTTGAAGTATTTGTAGGATTCAGGTAGTTAGAGCTTCTGAATTTATGTAGGAAGCTACATCATGCAGTATCTCTCATATCTTTCTCCTCTTCCTTCAGACATCACATTAATTTTATCACTTCTCACCTGGACAATTATAATGATCTACTTGATCTCCCTCTTTACAATTTCTCTTACACCATTTCAATTTTCACTTAGGTGTTAAAGTAATTTAGTTGCAAGTCTGACCATCTCATCCCCTGAGTAGTTCTCTATTTTATATGAAGTCAATTTCAGACCTGTTAGCCTGGCATTTAAGGCTTTGAATAATCTGAATTCCGCCTACGTTTCTAGTCTGATTTCATACTACTCCCTTTGATAAACATTTTGAATTTTTTTTTCTTCCCAGCATTTGGCAGTGACTCACCCATGAACAGTACATAATAAATATTTGTTCAAGTAAAATGAATTAAAACCCTTTATATTGTTGTCAAAATAGACTTCTAACTATCCCTGAACTATATAGTCTATCTCCTATCTCTACAATTGCTTGTGTCAACCGCTATACCTAGAGAGTGCTTTCTCCTCATCTCTGTCTCATAAAATATTTTAATTTTAATACTTGCTCAGGTGCTGGCTTCTCTGCAAAACCTTTTGTGATACACCTAGATGTTAACAATCTCTCTTTTCCGAAATTATTTTTAATTTATTCATGGCATGTATGTTATTTTTCTCCAGTGAAATATGAGGTTTTTGTGGGTTTCGATATGCTTTTTCTGTCTTTATATACCCAACACCAAGCATCCAAAAAGTGATGACTAAATATTGAAATGAAGACAATGGAATGAAACTTCAAATATATCACCCTCTCCTTCAAATGATTTTATGTCTGCTGTTGCCTTGTTTACAATGAGCAAAAGATCTTTGTTCCATTTCTAACTTTATGGCATACCATCTTTCCAAGTGTATTTATTTTGGTTATGCTGCATTTTGTACAGTACACATGTACCTGTTTATTGAATCCTATTTTCTCATTGACTTTCATTTCTTAATGGGCTTTCATTTAGTAGTAGTTCTTAAACTTTAACTTTACATCTCCTCTTTCTCTCACTCTCTGTCAAGCAGTTAATGATTTGCAAACAGACAAATATATAATGATATAAGGAGCTCAGAATTTAACAGAACCCCATGGAGAAACCTTTTCTTTCAATGACCATAACCCAATTGAAATGTTTTATGCATTTGTATTTCCCCACAGGCTTTCTCCTTTAAAGCAAAGCATTTTTATGTATATGATCTGGTGGATAGAAAGTTCAAGGCAGAGAAAAAGAAAGGAAATGTCTCTACAGTGTTTGCTATTCCATACCAAAGTTTCAAATATTTTTTTTTCATTTTTTTGAAGGGCAGTTGGGGTTAAGTGACTTGTCCAAGGTCACACGGCTAGTTTTTGTGTTAAATGTCTGAGGCCGGATTTTAACTCATGTCCTCCTGACTCCAGGGCCTGTGCTCTATTCACTGTGCCACCTAGCCACCCCCTCAAATATTTTTAAGGTAGATTTTTGCCTAATAATTTCTTACCAAATTAATAGAGGTTGACAACATTGCCCATGCACCCAAAGGTCTATACTCTGAGAGCTTTAGCAGCTGCCCCATTCTGTGTGGTTCTTCAATAAATCCACCTCTCTTTCAGTGCTACTTGGATGGATTCCAAAGAGCTACCAGATGCTGTTTGCTGTATCTCAAACAGTGCCTGTAAAGCTCTCACAAATACAGACTGCATACTCAGATTAAGAATGAGTCTTCCTTAGAAATCCATATAAGAGCCTTATTTTAGTTGCTTTTCCTGAATTGTGGGTGCTTATTTTCTTCTGCAAAGATCTTCAGTCTAAAGGGATGGATCACTTAGCTCCTCCATATTTTAGCCCAAATTTACATCCTAACTAGGCCTCAGGCATTTGTTTCTTGACCCTGTTTCAGAACCGTATATCTAAACGTGGATTTCAAACATAGCAACAATAGTTTTAGCCTCATCACCTTATGATGATAAGTTTGTCCACAGGGAGAGGTGATGCCCCTTGGTGTATGTGGTATGTTAAGTGTTTCACAGGAACACACCACTTCCAAAGGAGAAATGGAGAAGCTCACATGTTTGATTTAGCTGGGACTCCTGACTCTTGAAGAAACTATTAACATGAGGTAGAATAAAGGACTGGGAATTTCACCAATATGGTTACTCTCTATATTAATAGAGATCTTGACGTATGTATATATTAGTAACTAGCTTTCCAAAGCTCATGTACCTGGTGAAAACAAACAGACCAAAAACCCCAACAAAATCAACATATGCTCAAATTAACATAGGCAAAACTTGCTTTAAGTGAAAGGTAATTAAAGATTTAATTTTGAATTTAATATTGAAAAATCTCAGAATAAAACTTAATGAATTATCTGAATGTGAAGGTTGCATTGAACCTAAATGGAACTCTTTAATTCTAGTTGTATGTGAGAACAACAACAAAGAAATATAGAATGTCAAAGGAAGATTATAATTTTAATAAATGCTTGTTCATTTTTCCTATCTGAAATAAAAATCCTCAACAGATTTTTGTGAATATATGCATTATTTTTGTTTTCCTTTTTATTTCTCTCCCATTAGATTGTAAACTCCTTGAAAAGTAGGACTGTCTTTTAATTTTCTTTGTTTACTCAGGATTAACAAAGTTTCTGGCACATAGAAGGCCTTAAATGAATCAGTATTGACAGAATAATTTCCTTTTTATTCTTTATTATAAGAGATAGCTTTCTGGGAGGGGAGGATACAATAGGAGACATAGGTGATATAAAAACAAAATTTATCAACAAAATGTTTTTTAAAACAAATGGATGGATTTATGTCACCCCTTACTTTAGAAACTTGTGAAACTAACAACCAAAATTGGAGTCAGAAAATTTGAATATTTAGTTCATTCCTCAACTTTATAAAATAAAGATCACCCTCCAAGAGTTCAAGTTACAACAGAAAGGATATTTTTCTAACCTTTCTCCCTTAACAAAAACAACTTGTTTGGGGATTCCATGGGATTTTTTCTGATTGTGGACTTTGTGTATTGTGGAACCCACAAATCAACACAATGCACATATTAGTGTGTTCCCATTCTAGATATTTAATTTTAATGACCTTTCATATAAAACAAGCTTTGCCTATAATAATTTTAAGACTCTACATGGTTGGGGAAGGTGGAGTGGACTAGCAGTCCCACAACAAAATGCGTATATATCTGGTGCCTCTGTAAGACAGCATTTTCAGGATGTTTCCTTGATAAACAAGCAGCAAGAGAATTTTGGTTTTGATTTTGAACATGAGGATTATACTTAATTTGAAAAATATTTCAATTGAGACAACCAGTTGAGGAAATGTCGAGAAGAGTACTTAAAGCTGGAGAAAAAAAATAACATTATGCTGTATTATCGAATAAATAATGTTACTCTGTAATCCATCCTTTTCCCCACTGTGTCAGACCCCATTTCTCAGTCTGACTCACAATGTGCTGTTGGGTAAATGATCACTCCTAGCCTTCAGGGTACTCACTAGCTAACCAATTTAAGTGGGACCCTTACCTCTATTTATAGATAAATAGTGGACCAATTTGAGCTAGGCCTTCCCCAAGGGACAACTCTTCTGTCTCCTAGTCAAAATTATGAGTGATTTAGTTTCCTGGGGGAGGTGGACTTGATCTGGATGGTTCTGACTTTCTGGCCAATATTAGTAGAACCATGAGACTCATAAAACAATTAACATTCCTTAATTTTTAGATATGTGAGTGATCAGTCACACCTGAAGGTCAGCCTACTTTCCCTAGCTGAAGATTAATCACAACACCTGAGTATTACTTCCATCTCCCAAAAAGGAAATAACACTGAGAAGCTGAAGGAACTCTTAACCCAACTCCTTATTAAAATGTCTGCCAATCAGGATTATTTTACCTTTGCCAGGAGAGATCCAAAGGATGGACTATCAGGACAATCAGAAGAAAGACACATCTAGGTTTAAAAGGCCCTCACTCAGGGTCTTTGGTCTATGAAAGAGACCACTGACCCAATTTATTGGTTATTGCTAGCCTAACTAATAAGGTGATTGTGCTAAGGCTTTTTGGCTGGGATGGTCAGTGTGACCCTTTTCTTCAACAGTTTAATGTATCACTATTAATAAACCATTGTTTTGCCCAGAAGTCTTGCCTCATTTTACCTCAGTGTCATTTTAGTCACCATGAGCTGAAATATTTGAATGAAGCAATTAGTTAGAAGGGCATTCTGGTAGGAAACCACCCCCCCCCACACACACACACAAAAATTCATCTAGAATAGTTAACAATATTTAAGGCATAATTTTAAACAGAAATAAAAATAGAAATAATTAGGCAAAAAATAGAATTTACCCTGAGGAGCAAACCATATGTTCAGCTACTAAGCTGAATTTTGTTTTACATAAATTCTAACTTTTTACATATGCTAGAATGCATTAATAATTATCATTTTGGCCACAGTTTTAAAGGTTGAATTTCTTGTCTAGACACACATATATACAACCCTTTATTACAGCATATAGCAATTATGATTATGAAATTTTGGTATTAAGTATTTTCCACCACAGACAATTCTTATCTTACCTATTCTCCTGATCCTTCTGCTATTAGGCACAATTTAAAGATCAGATAATTTGAATTAGATGATCAGAGAATTCAGAAAACTCTTGAAATATGTAATGTGTAGATGCTATTTCTAGTTTTTTTCTTTTCCTCTCTCCTCTTCCCTTCCTCTTCCCCTCCTCTCCTTTCCCCTTCCTTTTAAAATTCTCTCCTCCCCATCACTTTCTCTCTTTCCTGTCCTCTCCCTTCTTCTCTCCTTTTTTCTCTTCTCCCTCCCCTCTACTTTCCTCCCCTCTTTTCTCCATACTCTGCCCTTTCTCTCCTTAGCTCTCTCCTTCCCCTCATCTTCTTTTCTCCCTTTTTCCCATCTCCCTTTTTTCCTACTCTCCTTCCTTCCCCTCCTCTGTCCTTCCCTACCCTCTTTTCTCCTCTTGACTTCTACCTTCATGTCTTTTGTAGCTCTGCATTAATTTAATAGAAAGCACTCTCATATGAATTTCTTTTTGTTTTTTTCATATTTCCCAAATGTAGTTGGGTAAAACAATCCTTTCATCTTTTCCTTCTCTTGTATTTAATTACCCCTAGCTACAAATAATCATTAAAAAAATAACTTCCATACAAACTAGAAGGATAAATTCCAATTCTCTAATTTTGGTATTAGTTATAAGCAGCATTTTATGGGGAATGCATGTGACTATCAATTATTACGTCAACTGAAAATCTTATAAAAGGAAACAGACAAAAAATCCATTCATCAAGAATAGTCCCTCATCATTTTCATCTTAGTTTAGAAACACCACCATTCTCTTCTCCACATCTGAGACCTTGAGCAGATTTAGAGCAATAGAACTGCTCTGAATGTAGTAGGTATATGATAAATGTTTATTGAATTGAACTACTGTCTCTGGTAAAAAGAAACAACTCTATCAATTTATCGAATCTATGAGCACCAAATGTATTAGTGTTATATAGTTAGAGTAAGAAAGGACAAGTGAGGGAAGAGCCAAGATGGCTCTTGGAAAGCAGGAAAACTCAGTGAGCTCCCCCATAACTACCTCAAATACCTACAAAATATGACTCTAAGCAAATTTTAGAGCTACAGACACCACAAAGTGACAGAGAGCAACAAATTTACCACTGAAAGCAGCCCAACAGGCAGACAGGAATGGTCTATCACAGCAAGCTGGGAGCCCAGCCCTTTTTGAACCTGCCATGTTAGCCCCAGGCCAGCCCCAACCATCAGCAGCCAGAGCAGACTTCTGGAGAGTACCTGAACCAAAACTGTGGCAGTTTCCAGAAATATCAACCCATAAATGCCAAAGACAATGGAAAATGTCAGTGCATCTGTGTTGGAAGTGATGGGTACAGAGTATGGTCCAGCCTCTGCCTCCCAAAGGGAAAAGCAGCAGAGAACAAAGATACTTCAGCCTGTGACTGTGCAGCTGCCTGCATGTTGCTGCTTCAGTGTTCCTGGACTGCAGAACTTAGGGGGACCAAGCAAATATTCAGAGGTTAATAGCTATTGCTTTAACCTGCCTGGATCCTGATGGCGGTCTTCAGTGGTGGTCCTGAAATGTGTGACCATCGAGCCAGAACTTCTTGGGGAAACAAAGAGGGCATCCAACTAATAGCTCTGGCACCCATGAAAACCTCATCAATTTGGGACAACACTCCCTCTCTGGCAGTAGAGTTCTACTGTGGCAAAGAGCTCAAAAGTCAAGCAATTGGGTGGCAACATGAGCAAGTAAGGGAAGCAAAGCACACACTGCAATCAAACCTTAGATTCCTTTTCAGGGACAAAAAAGATCAAAGCATGGAATTGGATTAACACAACAAAGTCAGAACTCCAGCATTAAAAGCTTCCAAGAAAAAATATGAACTGATTACAGGCCAGGGAGGAGCTCAAGATGGACTTTGAAAATCAAGAGAAGTGGAGGAAAAATTGGGAAGAGAAATGAGAATGATGGAAGAAAATAATGAAAAAAGAATCAACAACCTGACCAAAGAAAATAACCCCTTAAAATAGACTAACTCAAATGCAAAAGGGGCCCAAAAATCCAATGAGGAGAAGAAACCCTTAAAAAAGATGAATTTTCCACATAGAAAAAGAATTTCAAAAGCTTACCAAAGAGAATAATTCCTTTGGAATTAGACTGGAGCAAATGGTAGTTAATGCCTTTATGAGAAATCAAGATATTATTAAGCAGACTGAAATAAATGAATAAAATAGAAGGCAATATGAAATATGTCATTGGAAAATCCACTGACCTAGAAAATAGATCAAGGAGAGATAATTTGAAAATTATTGGACTACCTGAAAGCCATGATAAAAAAAGAGCCTAGACATCATCCTTCAAGAAATTCTCAAGGAAAATTGCTCTGATATTTTAGAACCAGAGGACAAAATAGAAATATCACCAGATCACCTCTGATCACCTCACTGATCCCTTCTTGAAAAAGATCCCCAAAAGAAAACTTCTAGGAATATTATAGCCAGGTTCCAGAGTTTCCAGATCAAGGAGAAAATATTACTGTGAGCCAAGAAAAAACAATTTGAGTATTGTGGAAACACAATCAGCATAACAGAGGATCTAGCAGCTTCTATAATAAGGGAACACAGCGCTTAGAATATGATATTTCCAAGGACAAAGGAGCTAGATTTACAACCAAGAACCACCTACCCATCAAAACTGATTATAATGTTTCATGGGAAAATATGTTCATTCAATGAAATAGAGGACTGTCAAGCATTCTTTATAAAAAAAAACAGAGTTGTATAGAAAATTTGACTTTCAAATACAAGAAGCAAGAGAAACATGAAAAGGTAAACCTGGAAACAAGTCATAAGGAAATTATCAAAGTCGAACTATTTACATGCCTACTTGGAAAAACAATAATTGTAACTTATGAAACTTTTCTTAGCATGACAATAGTTGAAGGGAATATAAATGTCTACACACACACATATACATACATATACAGGGTATATGTGCATGTGAATACATATGTGAGTGTGTGTATATATGTGTACAGGTATGCAGAGACAGAGGGCACAGGATAAATTGAATAGGAAAGGATGATATTTAAAGGTGAAATTGAGAGGTGACAGAGGAATACAATGAGAGGACATAGGGAGAGAGAGATTAGCGCAAATTATCCCATATAAGAGAGGCAAGGGAAAGCTGTTACAATGGAGGGGCTGAACAGGAAGGCAAAAAGGAACAGGTCAACCTTACTGTCATTGAATTTGGCTTAAGGAGGGAATAACATACATACTAAGTTGCACTCCTTATCCTACAGGAAAGTAGGAGGGAAGGGGATAAGTGGGAGTATGATAGAAGGGACGTTAGATTGGGGGGAGGGTAGTTAGAAGCACACACTTTTAAAAAGGGACAGGGTCAAAGTAGAAAATAGAATAAGTGGGGGCAGGATAGGATGGGGAAATATAATTAGTCTTTCACAGTATATCCAATATGGAAACGTTTTGTGCAACAACAAATGTCCAACCTATAATGAATTTCTTATCATCCTACTAAGAGTGGGTAAAGGGGAAAGAAGGGAAAGAATCTACAATTCAAAGTTTAGAAATAAAATGTTTTTTAAATATTATTATTTTTTATTATTATTAACTTTTACATGCAGCTGGGAAATAAGATATACAGGCACTGGGTTATGGAGATCCATTTTGCCCTACCTGAAAGTCAGAGGGGGAATGGGAGAAGATATAAGAGAGAGCAGATTGAGGGAGGGGGTACTCAGTGGGATTGCTGTTTTGGGGTGGTGGGTAGGGGAGTGACAGGGAGAAAATTTGTAACTCAAAATCTTGAGAAAATGAAATGTTATTAACTAAAAATAAGTATAAAATTTAATTTAAAAAATACTGGGACTTAGGGAAAAAAAAGAAAGGACAAGCAAGATTGTCAAATTCAACCTACTTGTTTTACATGTGGGGAAATTCCTGGAAATTCAATGATTCACCTGGGCTCATTTGCACTGGATCCCTAAAAGGAAAAGGCCATATCTTTGTGACCTGGACTCCAAAGCCCCTCAACCAAGTCTTTACTTCTTGGGAACAATGTCATATTTCTCTTGGCTTAAGTCTTCATCCAAACCTAGAGAAAGTCTGGAATGAAGTTCTCAGTTGTAAATATATCAAAAGAAGCATTGTTTATTTACCTTTTTGAAACAAGGAGAATGCAGTGACTTAGAAATCCTTAGTTTCAAAACGCATACCACAAATGTTTCTGAATATCCTCAGTTGCTGACTAAGTACATGGGTGGGGCTATTTAAATTAGCTCAGAGAGGGCTAAATCCTCCAGCAATAACTGAGGTTTGTGTGCTCTTTCTGGTAAATATTAAAGTAATAAGAAAACCAGACCACAAGAAGGAAGGTTTGAGTTCAGCTGAGACTGAACTAGAATAAAACACAGGGAATAAAGGAGTTTTTTTTGTCTTCTGTCTAAAAACTTTTTTTTAATTAAAGTAGATCTCACAAAAAAAGAAGAGAAAAAAGGAAAGCTAGCATTCCATTCTCTTTACATACCCCAGCTGAATTTGACATAATCAATTGTCTGGGTGCTTTTATAGAGACAGATTTGGTAAGAAAAAATATTCCTTTGGGTGAGAAAGAAACCTTTCTAAGCAACATACAACAGGTTGTGTATTTTTCATCTAATAGCATGACCACTATGGGAATTGACCTAGATGAGTATGGAAATCTTCATTATTCAGGAATTATTTTTCTCCTGTGTTTTCAATTCACTAAATTAGCCTCTGCCGTGTATTAAACGTAGATAGCTAATGTCACTTTATTGCTGCTGGTCTTATTCCACATCTCTTCTCACATAACCCAATCTCCATAATTAGAAAATAGCATGACTTCTGCATCTAGTACATCAGGAAGGGAGAGATGTTGTGTTTTTGTCTTTATTTCCTATGCCAAGCTCTGCAACACTGATGGGATAATAACATACATTCAGTTTAATAATGGTAATAGGTACACTGACTTGCCTCTACTATAAAATAACCTGTGAAACAAAGGAAAGCTATGCATTTATTAATTTATGCCCAGCCTCAAAGTTAACTTAAAAGTCAAACAAAATTTGAGGAAAGTTTCATACTTCAGATAATCACAAGACTTGTGCTATGTCTTAAATACTAGATTGACAGGACAAAGCATAAACTTCCAAAAAAACAAAACAAAACCCAGCACCCAATCAACACCGATGATTGCATGTACTTTCTAGTCAAATCTTTCTCATCCATTCACTCCTATCCCATTCCAATCAAGATCTCAGAGCTTTGTGAGTAAAAAATTTTAAAACACAATCCATGAGATTATCAGATATTCTTGAAAATATTTTTAAAAATATGATAGAGCAGTGGAATTCTTGGAAACTGAAAACACCAGAAGATTAGGTGCTATAGTTTTTGCTTACTAATTTGGTGATTTTTTCCTTGCCTACCTTGTGTCTTCTACCTGGATAATTCATTATGGAAAGAAGCTGATTTTGAATTTGCAAGGGATACTGCAGCAGAGAACAA
>CM053601.1:61895802-61915238 GCA_028646575.1 Pseudocheirus occidentalis
ATTCAATAATTATTATTGATATTTAAAACTAATGTTTTAAATAGTTTTTTCTTGATCTTTGGCTTTCAGAATTTGACTATGGTATTGCTTTGAGTTTCCCTCATAGGATCTCTTTTAAGTGGTTATCAATGGATTTTTCTATTTCTACCTCCACCCCTTGTTCTAATGCTTCAGGACAATTTTCATTAATTTTTTCTTGTATTATTGCATGAAGATTCTTTTTGTTTTTAATTTTAAGCTTTTAATTACTACAATTATTTTTATATTTTCTCTTCTTGATCTATTCTTCAAATCTGTTGTTTTTTCTTATAAGATGTTTTACTTTCCTATATTTTTCATTATTCATATTTTGTTTAATAATTTCTTGATCTCACATAATTTCTCTGGCTTCACTTTGCCCAGGTCTAAATTTCAACATGTCATTTTCTTCCTTAGGATTCTGGATCTCCTTTTTAGTTGGTTGACATTCCTTTCATATTTTTTCTTATTTTGCTTGGATTATCCTTATTGTCTTTTTTTAGTTTTACCTCTACCTTTTTCACTTGAATTTTTAAAGTCTTTTTAAAGGTCTTCTATAAATTCTGTTTTGACAGGTGCCCATTTGATGTTACACTTTGGATGCTCCTTTCCTTCAAATTCCTCCTCTGAAGATGAACCGTGGTCATCTCTATTCCCATAATAGGTTTCTAGAGTTGAATTGTTTCTCCTTTGCTGTGCATTTTCTGTGGTAATAGCTTAATTTTTCTAATGACCTCTTGCCCTGGGATATGGCAAATGGTGCCTCTGGCCCAGATCTTTAGTTGTCTCCCTCTTGTCTGAAACCAAAGCCAAACCTTCAGTACCCTATAAGTGCCCACAGCCAGGGACTTTCTGTCCCACTGCTTCTGAACTCACTGGACATGTGCTGGTTCCTTCTCATTCCTGCTGATCTTTGCAGCACACCTGGGTCTGGCATGCCTGGCCAGCAGACATTTCATTGCTCTTTCCTGGCTGAGACACCTATCTATTGCAATAGTAAATGTTCTGGTTGCTGGGGAACGTAGCCTCTCAAACCAACTAACTCCAGTCTGCTTGCTGTTAAAAAGAAACCTAGCCTGGAAGTGTTTACTCTTCACAAACCTCATCCTGGGATTTTTCTTTCTGATCTCACATTGTCCTGGGAGGATCCCTTTTATGCCCCTGTTCTTATTTTTATCCACCCATACTTTGTTTTTGCCCTAAGATGCTATTTTAACTATTTTGTGGGGAAGATTTTGAGAGCTTGTTATTTTCTGACCAACTCCGCCATTTT
Source organism: Pseudocheirus occidentalis (assembly GCA_028646575.1). NCBI lineage: Eukaryota > Metazoa > Chordata > Mammalia > Diprotodontia > Pseudocheiridae > Pseudocheirus > Pseudocheirus occidentalis. The sequence continues at coordinate 61,897,094 of CM053601.1, forward strand.
CCCAGAATCCTCTCTCAGAAATTCTTTTTTATTGGCTGTGAATGATTCTTACTTTTTGAGCTATCACCATCAGGGCTTTTTACATCTGAAGAACCTTTAATTTAGTTACTTTCATACCTTGATTTTTAATTTTGTCAATTCAATACTAAAATTTTCCTAAGGATTAGACAAACTAAATCCTTTCACATATTAATTTATTTCTTTTTTATTTTTTTCCTTCATCAAACAAGCTTTAGTATTACCTAAATACTTGTGCCTAGGATGAAATCCAAATTACTTTGTTGGCTTCCAAAGAAAGACCTGCCACAATCTGACTCAGGCTCATCCTTTTAGAGCTAAACTGATTGCATAACTTTCTGCACCCTATGTTGTTCTATTAGCATCATTCCTGTCTGCCACTTCATGATCCTATTTGAGGTTTTCTTTGAAGAGATAATGGAGTGGTTTGTCATTTTTCTCTCCAAATTATTTTATAGATGAAGAAACTGAGGGTTCAGTGACTTGTCCAGGATTATATAAGTAGTAAGTTTCTGAGGCCATATTTTAATTCAGGAAGTTGAATCTTACTGACTTGAGGCCTAGTATTCTGTTCACTGATCTACTTAGCTCTAATATTACAGTCCACTTGGCCTTCTTGTGGTTCTTTACACATAACATTTCATGTACCACTGTCATACCATCCCTCATGCCTAGAATGTTTTTCCACCCCCTGTTTTTTCCTTCTGTAATGCTTACCTCCTGTCAAAGCTCAGATGAAGTGCTACTTCCTACTTGAGGACCATTATTCATTCCACCCCTCTCATCACTCATCCTTGTGAAATCATTTTGCCATATATTTATATTCAAAGATAATTTCTTTTCTTTTGCAAAATGTCTGTAATTGGGGTGGAGCCAAGATGGTGGTGAAGAAGCCAGAAAACTCTATGAGCTCCCCCATAACCACCTTAAATACCTATATAATATGATTCTAAACAAATTTTAGAGGTACAGAATCCACAAAGTGACAGAGAGAAACAAATCTATTACTGAAGGTATCCCAGCAGGTGGACAGGAAGGGTCCATCTCAGTGTCCTGGGAGCCGAGCCCAGCCCTGTATGACTCTGCAGTTTTGGACCTGGGGCAGCTCTTACCAGCAGTGGCTGGAGCTGACTTTGGGAGAGTAGATCACCAGCAGCTGTGGAGGTTTCCAGAAATATCAACCCCAAAATGCCAAAGACAAAAGAAAAGGTCAGTGGAACTCTGTTGGAACTTGGGGGTGGGGGAAATGAAGAATGGTTTGACCCCTACACCTGGAGCAAGAAGTTAGGGAGGCATGGCAACTGTGTAACTGCAGCCCATTGGCTGCTTCAGAGCTCCTGGCCTGCATATTGTAAGGGGGCCAAGTGACCATTTAGAGGGCAATCACTCTTGCCTTAACCTGCCTGGATCTGGATTGCTGTCTTGGGTGAAGGTTCTGGGGTGTCTGACCAGTGAGCTGGAGCTTGTTGGGGCAGCAGAGAGGGCACCAAAATAATAGCTCCAGCAGCTGCGAAAACCTCAGCAATTTGGGACAAAGCTTTCCTCTCTGGAAGCAGAGTTCAACTGTGGCAAAGCATTCAAAAGTCAAGTAATTGAGTGGCAACATGAGCAAGCAAAGGAAACAAAGAAAGCACAGCCATCAAACCTTAGGTTCCTTTTTTGGGGACAAAAAGGATCAAAGCATGGAATGTGAAGAAGACGATGGAGTCAGAACTACTGCACCAAAATCTTCCAAGAAAAATCTGGTGTATTTCTGAAGACTATTACAGTCATCATGCCCCTGAATTGCTAAGCAGATGCATTTCCATATCAAGATGAGAGTTACCATGTCCTGTGGTGGTGAGCTTTGTTGTATATCCATGATAGGTTTGGGAAAAGTAAAGCTTTTTTTGTTAAATGTTCAATGACCTATGACTGCTATAACATCTAAGGAGATGGTTGGCCTTAGGCCAACATCTAAAAGTAATACTGGAAATTAACTTTCTAATGTCAAATCTTCTGTGCACTTTTACAATTCAGTCAAATACACTAGTAGACTTAGCCTTACCAACATTTTTTTTTGCTTTTCTATAGTCTTTTTCAGTTGCTTCTGATGCTTTGTGATCTGTTTTTGGGCTTTTCTTGGCAAAGATTCTAGAGTGGTTTGCTATTTCCATCTGCAGCTCATTTTAAAGATGAGGAAACTGAGGCAAAAAGGGTTAAATATTTGCTCAGGTCACACAGGTCAGTTGGAAATGAACCAAGCTCTTTCTGAATCCAGGTCAAGTACAACATGTCTTTTAATTTTAAGTTTCAAGGATGTACAGGAGCATTAACTGATTGGTGACATAATCCTTTCCATTTGTTGATGAAATCCTTTTGTGCAGTAGTATTATAAACTGATACACAATTGGACATTTGGTATGCCAGGTGCTCTGATGACGAAGGTTACTTAAGAGTCTACCGTAAGGTGAGAGCTGAAGAAAATTGTTTTGTCAATATTGGGAAATATGATTGAGGGAATTCCACCATAATAGATGGTTTTCTTATTTGCAACCTTTAGACTTACTAGGGCACTGAGACATTGAGTGATTTCTCCCTAGTCACATAACTAGTCTGTGTAGAGAACGAACTTCAGCTGAGGTTTCGGGACTCCAAATCTGTACCTCTGTTCTCTATACTACACTGACTCTTAATTATGTTATACAAAATATTTTATTTGTTATTGTAAAAATATTTAATAATCCACATTTTTCAGTGGCAGAGGATGATGGTGACACAAGTGGCCTAAGGAGCAATGGGGGAAAAACTTTTTACCTTGATAATTTTTGTCTCTTCCATATCTGAACAGTCCTCTCTGAGCTCAATACTGAGTATTCAAGTTAGCTAGACAGGTAAGTGTTTTTTTTATTTTTTCAATGTTTTTATTCAAAGTTTTGAGTTTCAAATTCTATCCCTGCTCCCTTCCCTGAGGTGGGAAGCAATCAGATATAGATTACACATGTGCAATTATGTAAAACATTTCCATATTAGCCATTTTGTATAAGAAGCTCAAAGGAAAAAATGAAAGAAAAAGTGAAAAATAGCATGCTTCAGTCTATTTCAAACATATCTATTCTTTTTCTGGAAGTGAATAATATGTTTCATCATTAGTCTGTTGGGATTGTCTTGGCTCATTTTATTGCTGAGAATAGTTGAACAATTCTCACAGAATGTGAAGAAACTACAAGGAGGTAAATAGTGTGAATTATAATGATAACCCATTCTTCTAGAGCAAAGAGCTTAGTACAAAATATAAAATTGGCAGGAATTCACATAATATTAAATCATTGAAAAAGTAAATAAATAAATAGTATTTCTAAGTCAGAATTTAAATTATCTGTAGGCAATTTAAGATGTACTTTAAATAGAAACAGAAACAGGACCAATGATTTCATTGGAATAGGAAGCTTCTGGGAGAGGAAACTTCTTTTCTATTGCAGGTCTGTACCTTTTCTACAATCTGTAGTCTTAGAGAGTTCCCTAGAGCAGTGGAGTAAAACTTAAATGGAAAGAGGTGCCATTAACTTGTACATAAGAATCCCTAAAGTTGCATATTAACTTAGGAAACCACAAATTAACATTAGGTAAATTTTGTTGTATTTTCAGTGATTTTGCTTAATGTTTTCCACCCATTGTAATCCAATTCTGGTAGCACTCTGAAGGGTTGTGAACTACAGTGTCACCACAGATCATTCAACACTTCTATCCTAGAGCATTGGAAGGTTAAATGAATTGCCCAGGATCACACAGTAAGTATGTGTCCAAGACCAGGTCTTCCTGGTTGCAAGGGCAGCTCTAAATGAATATGTCTTTAATCTATATTATGTTAATAATATTAATAACAAAAATTATATTTATTATTAATAGCAATGATTATTATTAATAACTAAGAATAACAGTAACCTTTGTGTGTGTTGTTTGTCCTTCATTCTCAGAGAGGACCATGACATCAGGTATATGATGCCATGCCTTAACAAATAAATTGAATTTAAGTGATGGAGGGCCATGCAAAGTCAGCACTCTTACTTTCTCCTCTGGAGTCATCTGGGACCAGTGGTCAGATCTAGATCAAGACAATTAAAGATAGCCCAGGATGCAGTGGAAAATCTTGATATTTTTAAGCTAAGGTCTTTTGAGCTTTCACTTTGACCAAAGCAATGCACATTTCAGATTTCATGATAATATGAAATATTCTAATTTCCCTAAAATTCTGTTACTGATATCTTTTGAAAATGAAAAAAAATGAAATGCCTAAAGTGTTATTTCATTAGTCTCATGTACCTATGTAGTAAAAAAAAGTTAATTAAGGTATCTTATATTTTAATAATGAATGAGTATAATTCATTCCATATTGGACATTTCTTCATAAAAGTCTTAGCTCTTCTAGATATCTCCACACTTGTGGCCTCTTCTGACTATCATGTTCCTCTTTGAAACTTCATTTTAAGGACATACCCATGATAACCCTGTTCATCTGTAACCTAGAATAGCTATTTACTCTCCTGATGACTTTATTACTCTGTCCAAGTACTCTCCCACTTGAGATGCTTCCATTCCGCAGAGTTAAGTGTATCCTGGTCTTCTCCTACCAACAAGTGATCAGAGAAACAACTGAGACAATTTACTGAGGGCTTTCCCTTTCTCCTTTCCTAGGAAATTCCTCTCTCATCTTGCCCTCTCTAAAATCCCCACTTTTGTCTTCAATCTGTCCTTGTCTAATAGCTGCTTCCATATTATCTTTAAATAGTCACTTCTCTTCCTCATCCTTAAAAAATAAAAACAGTAGCAATAGCAACAATGACAGAATCTCATTTGATTCATCCTTGTTCTCTAGCCACAATCCCCTATCTCTCCTCCCTATTGTGGCTAGCTCCCATGAGAAGGCCCTTTCCTTTTCATTTTCTCTCATTCTCTTCTAAAGTCTTAATAATTTGACTCCTTATATCATCATTTAACCAAAACTGCTTTCTCCAAAGTTAATAATCGTCTTTTAGTTGCCAAATCTAATACCCCTTTCTCAATTCTCATCATTCTATCCCTTTGTAGCCTGTGAGCTATTGATCAGTCTCTCTGATTTTTTGAAACAGTTCTCTCCTGCTTATTTTTCCACCTATTGGACTGCTTCTTACCAATTTCCTTGCACGATTTCCACTTAAGTCATACCTGTTAACCTTACATGTCCCACAGAGCTTTGTCCTGAACCACCTCCTGTTCTATCTCTCTATATTTTACTTGATGATCTCATCAGTTCCCATGGATGAAAGAATCATAATTATGAAAACGATTCTCAAATGTACTTAACCAGATCTAACCACTCTCTTAGCCTTCAATTTAGAATCACTTCTTGGAATGGATCTACCCTTGATATCTCAGATGACCTTGAATGAGAGAAGGAGGCTGATAACTTTGCCCAGCCCTGCCTCACTTAAATGCAATTCATTTGCAAGTCAAGACATCTTCCTCCTGAGGTCATTGGTTCTCTTCAAGAAAAAAGGACAAGCAAAAATATGTTAGTAGTAATAGCTACCCCACTGGAAACTCAACTGGCCAGTGCCAGTTGCACAGTACTCCTTGCTTCCTTCCTCTCTTCCTTCCTTCCTCCCTTCCTTCCTTGCTGCCTCCTTTCCTTCATCCTATTCATAAGGGGAATCATACCACTACATGTAAGTGCTCTGCCAAAATGAATATAAATTTTGAGTGCTGAAATCTTGCAAGATATCTTGGAGTTCAGGGGCTAGATTGCTTTTCTCTTTCCTACATATTTTTTATCATTTTAAAAAACTGAGACAATTCTTTTGTCCCATATACTTTCATTTATGATTCCTTGAAATAGAGCTCTGAAAAGCCAGGCTTTAATAAAGCCCATTGGGATTCAAATGGAGCTACTTGATCATGCCTTTAACTCAAGTCACTCTGGTTCTTGCTTATTGACCAACAATAGGTCCATGCCTAAGTCTTCTTTGGTCATTTTTTGCTTTTTGGTGACTAAGAGTAAGTGTCAATAGCAATTGATCCTGTTTTAACTAGAAATCCTGAGATTCTTCCCCTCTAGTTTGTTTTTTTTTCTTTCAGTAGGCAAACTAGACCAGTTTTTTTGCCTTGTTTCTTACCTAGCCTTAATCACCCATTTGGTGTTGCCTCAGACAAACTGAGATTTAGGAAAAACCTTAGTTTAAAAGGGCCAGTGTCTTCCATTGCATCCAAAATCATCTCCAGTGGTCATGATTTATGTCTTGCCACTGGACCCAGATGTTTCTCAAGGAGAGATTCAGGCTGGTGACTTTGCATAGCTCTGCCTCACTTAAATCAAAATTCACTTACAAGTCAAGACATCACCTTCCTGATATCATTGGTCCTGTTTGAGAAAGAAGAATGAACAACAATAACAACAGTGACAACATGTCATATTTTCACTGATAATATTTCATTTTCAAATAATTCTACTCTTTATAGAAGAATAATGGTTGTTTGGATATCTTTCCATTACTTCTAAATTTTACTTTAAAATTAAAAATCATAATCTCAACCAACGTAGAAGTAAACAATTAGAAAATGTGATGTCTGACTTGCGTTTATTATTGTGCAGCTCAATGTGTGTGAAATTCTATCTATCATAATATTTTAAATTCATAAATATCTTGAATAGTGAGTAAAACATATTAGGATCAAACCTGTAACAGCTCATGGAGATACTTCTACAGAAATGTGCTACCAAATGTTTAATAAATAGCTCTGGGGGGAAAATAACAGTATAACATATGCTTTTAAATTAAATCTGCATTATAAATATTTCTTCCATCACTTTCTTAAGTATAGGCAACTAAGAAAACAACAAATCAGTTCCTGATTTCCCATTACCATTTACCAACAGGTAAAGTGCTAATTCTGAAGAATTAATATTGGTTCTTGTGACCCAGTATGAGGCGATTCCAATAAACTTTGTCTTTATGTCTAGTTTCCAAAGTCTATAGAAATTTTCATATGTGTTACCTACAACAAATGTTAAGAGCTGAAATTGTGATGCACACGGGTCATCCTAGAAAGAGTACTAGTCAGGAACCCAGGGAATCCTGGTATTCTAGCCCAACCACTAACACCTCTGTATCACTGTGACTAGTGAAATGACCTTCACTAAGCTTTTCAACCTCTATAATTCTTTCCTATATTTGGTATTTTCTTTAAAAATCATTCAAGGTGACACAATACTAAAACAACTGACTGAGAAAATAAATCAAACTCATTACTTGTGATCTGCAAAATATCTCAACTGTTTTACTGAATCTTTCACTTTTTATTGGTCATGAAAGCACTGATAGACTATAATAGATATTTACAGAAACTGTTTAATATTCTTTGTGGAAAGAAAGCAGTATAGACAATAAAATTTGATGCCCAGCAATATATCTTGAAAACCTTTGGAGCTGGTTACTATATATGCAGTGAACCATTTTTTTTATATTAGATTTTCTTTAACCCTTTGCAGACTAAAGCCCATGGCTGATCATTTCATTACCTATTTGTATATAGTATAAATATAAAAAAAACATATAAAACCCTCTGATTTTGCCCTCTCTTACCCTTCATCATCTGTTCCCTTCTTATCTTTCTACACTTCCAGTACTTAATTTGCTCTATAGTCAAACCAAAAGGCATTTTTTTTTTCACTCAGGACACTCAATCTCCAGACTTTAGGAACTTTATTTTGACCATTCCCTATACCTGGAAGTCTCAATCTCTTCATTTGTACCTCCTAGACTTCCTGTTTTTTTCAAACTTCTGCAATTAAGAATCCTTTTTCAGTCCTCCTTAACTTTACTGTCTTAATTAAATCCCTCTGAGATTATCTTTCATTTATCCTATCTCCATCTTGTTTGCACGTGGCTGTTTTGATATTATTATTATTACCATTAGACTGTGAGCTCTGTGGGAACAAGCAGTGTTTCATTGTTATTGCTGGGGTTTTTGTGTACCTAGTATAGTATTTGGCACATACTAAATACTTAATAAACATCAATTATTTTCTGAGACTGGAGTTCTGTACTAAAATCCTCATGCTGTTACATCATAAATATTTTCTTTATAAAGGGCCAGAAAGCACTGCACATGGTGAGAGTTAAATATTTGAGACAAAAATAATTAATTGTATCTTAACAGACAAGAAATGATTGGTTACTGCTATTGGGGACTTGTTTCTGAATTAGATGCCTGTTTATACTCAGACTATCAACCAGTTAGATCAAAGGTTAAGATCAATATCAAATTAGAATAAAAATCAGGATATAATACCTTGCCAAGAAATTACAGTAGGTAGATTCAGGTAGATCCTAGAACAGCTGAATGGTGCAATTGACAGAGTGCCAGGCCTGAAGTCAGGAAGATTCATTTCTCTGAGTTCAAATCTGGCTTCAGACACTTACAAGGTATGCCATCCTGGGCAAGTCATTTAACCCTCCTTTCCTCAGTCCCTCAACATGAATTGGAGAAGGAAATAGCGAACCACTCCAGTATCTTTGCCAAGAAACTCCAAATGAGGCCACAGAGTCAGATCCAACTGTAACAATTGACAGCAGTGACAACAGCCTGATGTGTTTATATTATCTGAGAAAATTGATTCATCTCCCAAAGTGAGAAATGTGTAAAAATAACATTATGCCAGACTTCTATAATTTTTATAAGTTTAATTTATATAAAACAATTACCACCTCAAAGAGGCCCAAAGATCCCAGAAACCATCTAAATATTAAACTACTTGGTAAGGGGAGAAACTTTTCAGAGGTAAAACAAGCTCATTTGCAATGTATCATGGAAAAAGAAGGTGGAACACAATGAGCGATGGCATTTTACATAATAGACAAAGGCGACTGAAGGAAAAAAAGATGCTAGTAAAAGTCAATGTCAAGCCCACCTTAAAAAAAAGAATCCTATGAGTATTTTTATTTAAAATATTAAAAAAGGAAAACAACAAATAAAAATCAGATCTGCAGGAATTCAATTTAAAAAATCATTTCTTATAGTAACAAGAGCACAAACACCATATTGGAATTTTACCACTCCAATAATGACTGATTGGCATATAAAAGGTACAAAAGTTGCAGGAAGATAAAACTTGGAAGAACAGTCATGCCTGTCTATACTCATAGAAAGAAAACTATGCTGGAGTCAAAACAATTTTAAATACAGGAATTGGCATAGTTATAAATATTTAGTTGAGAGGAATATAAATTAATTGAAAAAAGGATAGCTTGGTAATATTTTTAACTAATGTATTATTGATTGATTTTTTATGTCATCCTTCAAGATATACTGTCTAACCATCCAATATGGCTTTCCTTTTTTAATAAGGAATATTAAAGTGATATACAAAACTAGTGACTATATCAGAAAATGTATGCATCACTCCATATATATTTCCATGAAAAGTGAGAAGGGGAAGCTCTAATCTCTTCTCTGACAAGATCTCTGTAAAATTATATCATTCAGTTTCATTTTTGTAGAATATTTTTGTTATTATAATTGTGTTTAGAATTTCCTACTTCTGCCTACTGCAAACCATTGCAGTTCATATATTTCTTACATTTATCTGAATTCTTCTAGTCATAATTTCTTTAGGGCCATAATGTTTCATCATATTTATATAATAAAATGTGCTCAGTGATATTCCAATAAATGAGGACTTACTTTGCTTTCAGGATTTTTTTTGTTATGACAAGAAGTGCCTCTCTGAATATTTTGTAATATATGAAGACTTTCTTTCTTTGACTTCCCTGGGAAATCTGCCCATCAGAATGCTCTCTAGATAGGAACAATTTAATAACTTTCCAATTTTAATTTCAAATTGTCTTCCAGAATTGCTGGATATATTCATATGTTCATCAAGTCTGTCAGTGTGCTTGTCTTTTCACAGCTCCTTTAAGACTGAATATTTTTGATACAATCTACCATGAACAACAACAAAAACAAAAGGTAGGGATAGCAGAAAGTCACTAATTAAAAAGACAGTCACCTGCTTTCAAATTGTGATTAAAGATTTATAAGAATTATTTTTGCCATACGAAAAAATTATTCAGAATGAAAAAATCTGAAGGGGATAGCTGCATTCCTGCAGATAATTTTCATAGAATACAAAGTCTTTACCCTTCCATGGGTGAAATATGTAAAGAATAATAATCTTATTTCGTTGATGTAAAAAATAATAAAATCAGCATAAAAATGCAACTTTAAATTCCCCTCACAAAGTGTCTTCTTTTTATTTTTAAGTTGTACTAAAAAAATTATGAAAGCTTTTTTTTTTTACTGCAGAAGATGTTTCTTCATTGATCTGCTAAATTTTGGTATTGAATAAGGACACCCAAAACAAAGAGACCTATATTCATCTAAAGTGTTTACTTGCATTTTATATATTTGCAATCAAATAATAGATATAGTTCCAAATGCTTCTTTCACACATGACTTTCTATTCTTTGTTTCAAGACCCTGTGCTGCATAAAGCTTCCTCACTGTAGTTCACAGGAATTAAAAAAAAAATCTTTTTAATTGTGGGCAGGGTGGGGAAAATGATAGATATACAATATTACATGACCATTGATTGCATTGAGTTGTTTGATCTCGGATTACGCATGGACAGTGAACTAGACTCACAATTGAGGATGCATATAGATCCATAGCACTTTGAATAACTCTAAGCCATTTGATTTTAAAAGTGTCTATTACCTGAACACTAGTATTCTCTTTGTGATGCTGTATGTCTGCTAACATGTGATGCTTCATGAATGCCATGGATATTGGGGAAATTATATGTGACCTCAAAAGCAATAATATTTATTGGCCTCATTTTTCTCATTTGAAAAATGCAGATAATAGTATCTCTAGTGTTTATCTCATATCACAAATTGATTTGAGCATTCAATGAAATAATGAACCCAACAGCAGTTTAGAAATTTGATCTGTGATATGAATGTCAGAATTAGGTGTTTGTTTCTGTTTTTACTTCATTTTTCAGGACCATATGTGATTATATAGGTAAAGGAAAATCTCAGCCTGCTCAATCTCCCAATATAGACTACTCTATATGCTCAATATAGCCTGCTCTCATTTAGAGACTGGGAGCATTAACTGAGGGCATTGAGAGGAATCCTAGAATTGAAGAATATGATTATTGAAAGGAATTTCAGCAGCTATCTAGCCTAATCCATACAAAGCTTCCTCCTCTATATCATACCTGGTATACTATATGTTGCATGAATACACATATTATTTATATTCACAAACATATATGAATATATATTACATTCTATATAATATGAATAATAAAATATAATTATATTCTTTGTTATATATAATAAATTCAACCAAAACATTAGATCCACCAGAAGACAATACTCCTTGACCAGTACAATCACTATTATCTCTATAGTCACACATATCCTCTTATGAAAGTAATTATATTAAGAAGCCTAGCAAAATCTGCAGATCTAAAGGCAGTGCTTTCTTCTATTTGTCTCATTTAGAAATAGTAGAAAACTTATTTACATAGGTTGAATTAACTATAAATTGATCCCAACATTTATGTATACCAGGGTGTTTTTATGCTGCCGAACTTGGTGCCTCCTTTCTGACTCAATATTCAATATAATGGTTTGTTGCTGTTGAGATAATAGTTGGCAAACTTGAACAAGTTACTGGAAGATTTGCATCATGTAAACACACTGAATAGCATCTCTTCCACCTTCAACTCCATACTAAGAAAGAAAGGTATTATTGTCATGATTATCATCATCATTACTGGTATCCTTATCATAAATTAGGGAAAAAACAGACTACAAAGAATCTAGTGATAGAAGAAAGAATGGGTTGAAACAAAAGTTTGCCTTTACATAATAGAGTATTTGGAATTTAATTTCCTTACTGTTAACAGAACTAATTTAGAACAGCAAGTTTACTCAAGTGCAAACAATATAATACTCGTATCTGTGACTAATAGAATGAATTTTTTAAAATAATAAAGCAGGCTATATGTCTGGCATGTATTTTAGTTAAAGCTTGGTCCTTCACTCCCTTTTGACTGTGAAGGCACACTAGATTAGCTTATTATTATCATTTTTTTTCTACATAGTGTGAACCCTCACCTACTCAGAACTCAGTTCTCTGGCTTATTTACATTTGGATCTTCCATTGACCCTACCACACATAATTATATCTTGAACAAATCTTTGTTGTGTTCTACTCATAGATAGAGGAAGGCATTCTCATACTCTGGGACCATTATTGGTCTCAGATGAGAAAATTGATAAAGGTATAGAGCAGTGGTTCTCAACCTTCCTAATGCCATGACCCTTTAATACTCGTATGTGGGCATATCTGCATGTGGGCAGACCCACCTGGAGATGGATAGAGAAGCGGTGTCTCGGTTCCTAAAACCATCAGAAATGTGTGTTTTCCACACATTTAGGTGACCCCTGTGAAAGGTTCATTCAACCACCAAAGGGTTCATGGCCTGCCGTGGCCCACTGCTGCCCTAGAGAGTTTTTGAAATGTAGAAAATGAGAAGAGAGGGGGTAAAAATTGAAAAGCTTTCATGTTTTAAATAAATTGGAGGTTTTGATGTAGTGAAAAAGTTTGAAAAAATTAGCAATGGTTTAGTATATCTTAAAATGGTGGTATGAGATGAAAAAAGTAACAGCCAAGCTATCAGTGAGGATACTGTGAACTTTAAAAAAAGAGTAAATCGACCAGGTTTTTACTTGTTGCAGCAACCCAGGAATAAAAAGGCTGAGAAAGGAGGAAGAAGACATTAAATGTTACCTAAACAGAAAGAAAACTGCAAGATGAGTAAAGAAAGTGAAGCAGAGAGAGATTCTAAGGTTTTGTCAGAAGGAACTACCAAAATAGTAAACAACAATGGAATGTGCTAGGGAAGACTAAGTAAGGTAGAAATGAATGGCAAGGGAGATAGGTAGGAGAATAGAGAAGGATTTCTAGTTAAAATAGTGATTGTTTATAACAAGAATGATGAAAGTGAGAGGTTGAACAGTATTTCAAACGCTTACAATAGACATAGGGTATAATTTTAGCTACTTAAAGAGTTGAAAATTAAGCAGGTCTATTGTTCCAGTTAGACTACGTAGCTTGATTTTTTTGCATAGGCATTAAATGGTTGCATTTAATGCATTTGCATGGCCTAGAAATCAGGAAGGTAGGGATGTTATAAGCGAGGCTATCTATTAAGGATGAAAATTATCTCCTCTGAGCAAAAGACATCAAATTCATTGTATGGACTAAACTGAATAACTAACTTTATATATCTAGAAGTAATTTTTATGCCCTTTCTTATTCCACATATGGTTCTCCAATGAGATATTTCACATTTTCTTCTTTTTTTCGTCTTTGAACTCTCTTTTGTTTCTTGATGTCTGATGGAGTCATTAGCTTACACTTCTTGCAAAATTCTAATCTTTAAGGAATTATTTTCTTCACTGGGCCTTTGTACCTTTTTCCATTTGGATCTTTAAAAGTCTTTAAAAGTGTCATTTTCTTGAGCATTTTTGTACCTTTTCCTTTTATCTATTTTTTACAAAACTGTTAATTGTCTTTTCATGATAAGTTTGCATCTGTCATTTCTTTTCTTATTTTCGTCCACCACTCTAATTTGATTTTTATAATCAATTTTGAGCTCTTCTAGGAATTTTTCTTGGGATTGTGTTCAATATGTGTTTACAGGCTTTGTTTTTACCTATTTTTTTCTCTTTTTTGGATGGGGGAAGGCAGGGCAATTGGCGTAAAGTTGCTTGACCAAGGTCACGCAGCTAATAAGTGTGTCTAAGGGCAGATTTGAACTCATATCCTCCTGACTCCAGGGCCAGCACTCTATTCACTTCACTACCTGGCTACCCCCCACCCCCTTTTTTATACCTGTTTTGGCATCAGTGTAGTCTTCTGAGTCTCTGTCTTGATCTTATCTGTTACTATAATGTTTTTTATTTTTATGGTCAGGTTCTTTTTGTTTTTTATTTGTTTGTTTTGATCATTTTTTTTCTATCCTAGTTTTTGACATTGAATTTCATATGTTAAACTTGACTTCTGTTCTCTGTCTGGGGGTGGGGTAAGGACTGTCCCAAACTCCAGGCTTTTTTTTTCCACTGTTATTTTTAGAGCTAGTTCTGGGGGTTTGTAAATTTTCAGTGCTTCCAAGAAGGTGAGATCCTGGGAGAAGTATGACTATTGCTCTACTGGTTTGTGACCTAGTCATTACCTAGGAAGAGCCCCAGATCCCTTGCAACTGCAATCAGTCCTAAACTGTGACATATGTAAAATTGGGTAGGGGCAATCAAGTTGCCAAAAAGACCTTTTTCCTGTGCCCAGTGCGAGCACACGGGGTCCCTGTAATCTTTTCCTGATGAGTTGCCAGATCCCCTTACCATCATTTGAGAGTTCCTTAAGCTGCTGCTGCTGCTGTTGTTGCCACCATTTTATGTCACACCTGTTGTTGCCATTAAATAGGTTACAGATGAACCCCAATCTAAATGTCTCAGACCACTATTTCCTATGTCTTAAGTTGTTTTGGGTTGGAAAAATGTCTCACCCTGTCATGTTTTGGTTCTTCTACTTCAGAATTGAATTTAAGGCATTATTTTTAAGTTTAGAATGAGATATTATTAGAGTTCAATTGCTTCCTGTACTCAGTTATCTTGGCTTCATCTTCAGAAGTCAGAAAATACTTTACACTTCTGAAAACACAAGTCTGATTATGTCACTCCCCTGTTCAAAAACTTCCAGTTATTTCCCATTTCTTATAGCATAAAAATATATATATTCTTAAGCCTTCTATTAAAAACCATTTTACTGAAAGTCTGTCTTATATGCGTCTTAGAGTAAAAATGTTGAAAATTAAACAAATTATTTACCCCTTCCTCTAGACCAAGCTTTCACCTCTTCTGAACTTTTCTACTGTGATTGTGGGTGCCATCCCAGTCACAGGCACCACTGTACTCTCACTCACACAGGCTCACAACTTTGGTGTCACCCTCAATTATTCACTTTCTCTCAATCTCCCCATCTAATATATTGTCAAGTCCAATATCTCACACCTGGGGCTATTCTAGTAGCCTTCTGGTTGATCTCCCTCACCCGAGTCTGTTTGTACTCCAATCTTCCCTCCCCTCAGTTGACAAATTGATTTCACTAACAATTCAACTAAAACACCACATTTTCAATATATTCCTGTGCCTCCCTATCATCTCCAGAATAAAATATAAAATCTCTTCTTGACATGTAAAGCCCTTCATAATTGTCCATCACCAATTTTGTTTTTCCAGTTTTCTAGGGTCTTACATGTTTTCATCTAACTGCCCATAATTTGTCAGTAGTCCAGAGATACAGATCTTCTTATGTTCATCAGACAAGACCTCCATTTCCTAACTCTGGGCATTTTAACTGGCTATCCCTGTCATACCTAGAATGCTTTTTTTCCTTATCTCTATTTTCTGGCATTCCTGATTTCCTTTAAATGTCAACTAAAACCTCACATTTTACAGAAAGTCTTTACAAATACCCCTTTATTGTTAGCAGCTTCTCTCTATTGATTATATCCAGTTTATTCTGTATAAAACCTTTTTTACATGTATTTTTTCCTTGTCTTCACTATTACACTATGAGTATCTTTGCAACAGAGAATACTTTCTGCTTAGTATCCACAGAATTATCACAAAGCCTGCTACATAATAGGTACTTAATAAATGCGTGTTGACTAATTCATATTATATTGTTCCAACCTGTTTTTTCTAGTGTTCCTCCAACCTATTTTTTCTAGTGTTCCTCCCTTATTACCCTATTTCATCTATTTTACAGCTATACTGGACAAGTGGTCTCCTGAGTTTGTCTAGCCCTCTGTTGCTATTACATATGCACACAGGCTTAGGATACACAGATTCTTGCTATTTCCACACATTGAAATCCTTATCTTTCTTCAGCTCAGCTCAGGTGCCTTATCCCCTGTAAAGGCTTAGATCATTGTGTACTCTGCAGCAAGCATCTAAGACATACTCAGTCATCAGGTTATTCCATAATTCATGTTAATATAAAACCACAAAATTGGCAAAGGCCAAAAGTGGTATTCATTTTCTTTACTGAACATGTCACATAAAAACTTCTGGCCCCTATAAACCTGTTTGGACAAGACAGACAAAGGTCATTTTCTCTATTTTGAAATTTTCACCATAAAGGTTAAAAGAACATACGCAGTTTAACCTTGATCTGGATAATAGTTCTATCATCCAAAAGCAGAAAATCAGCTATTTGTTCCTTCTTAAAAATAAGAATCTAAAGGGTCTTTTTAATTAAGGATATTTTTTTAAATATGACTTTGAATCATAGATTTAAAACTAAATGTGCCCTTAAACGTTATTAATACAACTGTCTTCTTTAACAGAGCAGGAAACTAAAACCAGGAAGTATTGAGGGATATGTCCAATGTTAAGGAGGCTACAAGTGGCAACATTCAAGCCCAAGTCCTCTAAATCTTATCATAGAAACTGAATTCTGGACTATTTGCCATAGTATAACAAGAGGATATCATTCTCTGGGAAACATGCTTTCTTCATCTACTTGTTTCACTTGTTCCTACTTATTACTCTCTTTCACTCTCCTGTATCAAATCAGGTGCAAAGTCCTGTCATTTTTACTTTGATGGCATCTCTCCTATATGCCCCCTTTACAGCTCTGCCACTGCCACCACTTGATTGCTGGCCATGATCACCTCATGCTGTGACTGTTGCTATAGCTAGCAGTTATTGGCCTTCCTTGAGTCTCCCTACACTCTAGTGTATCCTCCATTCAGTTGTCAAAGCAATCTTACTAAAGAACAAATTTGACCATGTCACCTCAGCCCCCATTCACTAAACTACAGGGGCTCTTTTTCACCTAAAGTATATGACATAGTCATATGCTGGACTCTTAAAGGTATTCATGTCCTGCTCCCACCCTCCCTTTCCTTTGTATTCCTTTTCCTTTCCTCCCAAAAGTACTCTATAGTGACATTGATCACCTTGCTATTACTCACTGTATACTCCATCTCTTAATTCTGGGCAATGTTTCTTGCTGTTTCCCATGCCTGAAACTCCCTCCCTCTTTACCCTACTCCTAACTTCTGTGGCTCCCTTCAAGTCACAGCTAAACTCATACTTTTGAAAGAAACTTTTCCAATCCCTTTTAATTCTGGAGCCTTTCCTCCACTGATAATCTCAAATTTATTTTATACATACCTTGTTTATATATAGTTGTTTGTATATTGCCTCCCCTTTAGACTAGAAGCTTGTTGAGAACAGGAACTGTCTTTTGCCTTTTTTGTATCCCTGGTGCTTACTTCAATGTCTAGCACAGGGGTGGGGAACCTGCATCCTCAAGGCCACATGAAGTCCCCAGTGTGGCCCTTTGACTGATTCCAAATTTCACAGAACAAATCTCCTTAACAAAAGGATTTGTTCTGCAAAACTTGGACTCAGTCAAAAGGCCTCACCCAAGGATCTAGAAGGCCACATTGGCCTCATAGCCACATGTTCCCCACCCTTGGTCTAACACATACTATTTGCTTAATAAAAGCATGTTAATTGGTTGACTGAATTCACGTAAAATTTCAAAGGTTAGTCTTTTAATTTGTTATTTTTCTTTTCATATTTTTGTTTTCTTTAAAAATCCAGAATGGATCAAAAAGAACAATTATCAAGGTAGTAGGTAGACAAAGCAAAGGCTAGAAGAAAAACTGGATGGACAAAACAGGACGTTTTGGTTAAATTGAAGAACATCATTAATCACTTTGCTTTAAAAGAAATAGATCTAGATAAAACAGAGTAGAACCATCTCTTTCAGTCAATTTTCTCCTTTTCTAGCAATGTTATCTGGCCACGAAAGGGCTATGAATAAGGGAGTCAACCATTCACAGCAGAGCAGCACTGAGCTAACTAGAAGGATCTGTCATTACTTAGTCTTTTAAGAATCATGGTATCCGAGGGGGGCGGAGCCAAGATGGCGGCATAGAGGCAGCAAAGCACCACAGCTCCCACACAAACACACTAAAAAACTCATAAAATGGGACTCTAAACAGATTTTCATGCTC
>CM053601.1:61915738-61938108 GCA_028646575.1 Pseudocheirus occidentalis
GGAAGGAGAGACAGATGATCACTGTCACAATATGTCCACTATGAAGATGTCCTGTATAATCACACATCCACAGCCTGTATTGAATTGTTTGTCCTTCCAGTGGGGGTGGGTGAGAAGGGAGGAATAGAAAGAATCTAGAATTTAAAGTTCTGCAATACTTGCAACTAGGAATTAAGATATACAGGGGCTGGGATAGGGAGACCCTCCCTGCCCTACCAGAAAATAAGAAAGCAGAGCAGGGGAGGGGCTTTACAGTGGGATTGCTGTTTTAGGGTTGGGGCAGGGGCAAGACGGGGAGAAAATTTGTAATTCAAAAATGTAATGAAAATGAATAATGTAAACAAGAAAACTAATAAAAATAAATTTAAAAAAAGAAGATAGGGGGTGGGGAAAGAACACTCATTAAGGAGATAGAGAGGTTTGTGAGTAAATACTTATCATATATTAGTTTGTGGGAAGATTAAATAATGGCATGGCTCTCAGCATTATTATGGCTTCTGAATTTCTTTTGTACTATGATGGAATCAGCTCACTGGGTTTTGGGATTTGGTTTTCTGGTGTCTAAATAAATCTTTCAGGTCTTTCCTCTATCTGGAGAATCTGTTATGTTTTGCTATCTAATGTTATGCAATACTTATAGACATGATCTTTATCATGACTGTGGGTGCTGTAAATATAGCATTGGTGCCACAGGACATTCGTGCATCATGCCCATCTCTAATGATTCCTTCAAACAGCTTCCATAAGCAATCTCCTCAATGCACAGATTTACTATGTTTTCCCCTTATACACAAATCTTCAATGGTTCCTCATTTATTACAAGATAATATACAGTTTCCTCAGGCTGACATTTCAGGTTTCCATAATTTTACCCCACCCTACTTTTATCTCTGTAGTTCATAAGATCATATTTATGTCACCCGTAAGATAAAAAAAAAGTTAGGTTAGAAGGGAATTTAGAGGGTATCAAGACCATCTTTTGTTCTGTAGATGAGGAAACTGAGGCCTAATGAAGTTAAATTGCTTTCTTAAGGTTGCATAGAAAAAAGCACCAGTGCTAGTAAATAATATTTCTCTGCCTCTAGAAATCCATAAATTTACTCAACCATTTACCAAACATTGCTGATTTTATCTCCACATATCTCCTTGTCTCCTCTTCATTCACATGATTTCTGTTTAATGTCCAGCCCTTCTCGTCTGTAACCTAGACAACTGAAATAGCCTCTTAAAGATTCCATGCTTCTTGTCTCTCTTTTCTCCAAATTCACTTCCACACAGATGCCAAAAGTTATATTCCTGAAGCACAAGTCACACCACATTTATCTCCAGTTAAAAAAATCTTTAGTAGCTCCCAATTGTCTTGTGAGAAATTACAAAAGTATTAATCTTGCATTGAAAAGTCCTCCCCAATCTAACTTATTTTACTTTTCTGGTAAAATCTAATATTATTTCCTTTTATAATGTTTCAATTTCTGTCTAGTTAGTCTTTGAATTTTTCCCTATTGGAGGTGTTCCATCTCCAAATACTTTTTTTTTCTCATGGGTTCTCCCCCATCTAGAATGTATTTCCATTTCACCTCAGTTGTTGATCATTTCTTCAAAATAATTCTCTCTCTCTCTCTCTCTCTCTCTCTCTCTCTCTCTCTCTCTCTCTCTCTCTCTCTCTCTGTTTCTCTCTCTGTCTCTCTCTGTCTCTCTTTCTCTCCCCCCTACCCACTCCCTGTATGTATACGTATATGCATGCATATATATCTGCATGTATGTGTGTGTATGTCTGCGTATATCCCATAGACCATCCTATATATTTTATAGTCATCTTCTAAATAAAACCTTTTCAGATACCTCCAGTGGTTGGTAGTCTTTCCCTACTGAAATATAGGTAAATAGAGAAATGCTAGCAGTGTCTAGCAAGGTGTTTTGTATATAGCAGACACTTAAGGAAAAAGCATTTCCTAGAGGGAGAACTTTTAATCTATTGTCTTGTATGTACCTTATTGATTAACTTCACTTTCCCAGTGTTTTCTCACCACCATGGTACTCTAGGGTTTGATCTATGGGAACACTTTAGTAATAATCATTGAATCTGCAAGGAGCCTTTTTGGTAGCAGGAAAGAAGTCTCAGCTGGCAGGTGTTGACAAACCAAGCAAAGGAAAGCTTTACAAATTCTTTCCCTGAGTGAAGCAATCTGTTTAGGCATGGAGTCTCCATGAAGCCTTCTACAATAAAGTTTATCTGAAAGTGTGTGTGTTTGTGTTTGTGTGTGTGTGTGTGTGTGTGTGTGTGTGTCTGTAGAGGAGGGAATCACATTGAGACCAAGGTAAGAGTCATTTTGAAAGCTGAATCTTTTGATGCCTGTAGTGCTTACAGAAATAACTCCAAGCTACTTCCCATTCATTATTTTCACAATAGGTTGCTCAACAGACAGAGACATAGGTGACTGGCATGGAAACAAAGGTATCTCAGTCATGTTCCACTGTTTGACGTTGCAGTTCATTGTGTATATGTAGAAAATGGAGCTTTTAATGAGATGTCCAGCCAATGGGCAGGAGATTCTGAGACCTATGGGTAAATATCATAGCCTCCATCAATTAGAAAGACAACTGGAAGATCTATTCACTTCAACTGCACTGTTTTCTTTTCTTGCAATAATACTTTTTACACCGTGCTTGACAATGGTTTGCAGCATCAACAATAAAAAAAATAAGTAAAATCAACTAAAGTAAAACCAACTCATTGTGTACAATATTATTTGCATGGTTTTATTTTATTTCTCTCACTGATGTGCTGTTTTCAGGCTTTATTTTAACTTTATGAGGGGCAATGTGATGTAGCAGACAGAGAGTTGGCATCAAAGGCTGGGACATGTGAGTTCAAATATAACCTTTGCCACATACTGGCTTGAGAACTTTAAAATTATAAATTGCAGCTAAGATGCCAGCCTGTATTACTAAAAGGTATTTTCTTGCTAGCAGTTTCCTACACCAATAGGTCCATTCCCATCCCTATGTCTAGTTTAAAGCTGGATCAAGTATTTACAGCTTGAAGTGATAAGAAGTGATCAGTCATTAAACCTATATTTGAAGACTTCCAATGATGGAGCACTTAGCATTTCCTAAAGCAACCCTTTCTATCTGGAGTTACTTTTGATTTTTTGGAAAGTTTCTCTTAATATTGAGTCAATATTTGCTGCTCTGCAACTTGTATCTCACATTCCCCTGACTCTTCTCCCTGGGAATTAGCAAAATATTTACCAAGTACCTGATAGGTAACATAAGGGAAATACAAAATTAGAAAGTACAATCCCCACCCATGAAAAGTTTAACTTATGGGGGTGGATGTCAAAGGTAGAAGCAAGGCAGGAATAATTTTAAAAGAATTTGTTAACACACCCATCTAAGTAAGTATTTGTGAAAGGGGTTCAAGAAAAAAAATGAGTGAACAGAGTGGGGTGGGATGAATTCAGAAAGGTTTTCTGAAGGTGGGGAATTTTGAGTAGGTTGTTGATGGAGCACTGATTGGCAGAGAGGAGGAGGGTGAACTGAGAAGTATGTGCAAAGACAGAGAGTTGTGGAATAACAGCTTGCTTTGGTCAGAGCCTCGGGCTTTGAAAGATCACAGTCAGTCAATTAATGTTTACTAAGCAATTACTATATGGCATGTATTACACCAAGCAATTATTATACAAAGAAAATCAAAGAATCCTTACTCTCAAGGAGCTTATAACCTAATGGGGGAGACAACTGTGTACGAACATGCTATATAGAGGATTAATTGGAAATAATAAACAGAGGGAAGGCAATAGCATTAAAAGATGTTGGGGAATGACTCTCTTTAAAAAGAGATAATTTACTTGGGACTTAAAGGGATCCAGGGAAACCAGGTAGTAAGTGACAAGGAGGTAAAGCATTCAAGATCTAGGGAACAGGCAAATGAAAATTGGAAGCTAGTTTCATGCTTAAGGAATAGCAAAGAGGCAAGTACTAGGAAGTGCTTTCAGGAAGGGGTGAGAGCAGGGATGAAGTAGGAAATACAGGTGAGGTAAAAGCAAAAATGCATCAATAAAATTATTTTAAACCAAAAATTTGATATTAATATTGAATAGTAGCAGATAAAGAGAGTATGGAAGCACTGGGAAGGAAGCAGTAAACTTTTCCTTTTCCTCTTCTTGAGAAAGTATATATATATAAACTTTGAAGTTGCTAGCAAGAAATTCATTATCTTCAAAAGGAACCTAGGGTTCAATAAAAAAAGATGAAAAGAATCTAAAAAGAAAAGATCTGAATCATGAAGACAGACATACAGACAAGTGAAGGTACAATTTTTCTCTAGCAAGTGTATTATCTTTCTCCACAGCAATAACCTACTGGCCAGCTGGTTCCCAAACATAGACTTTAGCCTCATGCTTTCGAATACAAAGGAAACATTTAGCTTTTGGACCAGAAAGGTATAATCAGAATCAGTGTTAAGACTAACATGTGGGTTGTGGTAATCCTGACAGTCCCCAGTGGCTTAAAAAAGCTATTGGTTACTATTATACTCCAAATAATTAACTGCCCTTTTCATGAAAGACTTCTATCCAATTGTCTAACAAGTCCTAAGGTAAAATTATCATGAACTTTCTGGCTCAGATTTCTTTTGACCAGTAGCTCCAACTAGAATAATTTCCTCCCATTTAATTGTGCTTCTTACAGTAGGATTCTTAGATGAGAAGATACAGAAACTTATTGGTCTCATAGTTTCATTTCAGTATCTCAGTTTTACCTGTGTTATGCCCATGCAAATTATTTTTCTCCCATTCAAAAAGGTAAAAAAAAGGCTAATGCTTCATTGACAAAGAGAAAGAGCACAGTAGACCATGAATTTTTGCCCATTTTTGAAAATTTCTTGGAGCCCATAACCACAGATTTCAATGCCAAGATGAATTACAAAGCTGCAGATATTTTGATGCTAAGCTTCTCCTGAGACTTCTGTGTTGCACAGCTCTTCTGCCATGCTCTCTTGACTATTTCAAGAGGTGGGACCAGATGTACTTGTACTATTTTAAGGATGTTGCTGTTTCTCCCAATGACATCTTTATGGCTCTCTTGCCATTTGTTCACCTTTAATAGCTGCTCTCCCATACCCTTGTCCATTCTCTTTATTTGCAATCATGGTAACTGAAGTCTCTGACAACGTTAAAAATATTTAAGTGATAATGATACCTGCCATTTATATAGAACTCCAAGGTCTACAAAGTGCTTTACATCATGTCATTTCATCATCATCATCCGCATCACCATCATCCTCATCCTCATAATCATCATGACACTTATATAGTTCCTTAAGTTTAAAAATATTTTGTAGGCATTTGTATCCTTTGAAGCTCGATACAGTTCTGTGAGGTAGATGCTATTATTATGCTCATTTTACAAATCAAGAAATTGAACCTGAATATGTGACCTTGACAGGATATCAATAAATATAAGACTCAGCCCCCAAACTCAAGCCTTTATTACTCAAAGTACAGCATTCTGTTTAGTATGCCAAGCTGCTGGCTTCTCAGCACTTTCCACTTGAATGGGGTGTTAGGTTTGATGTGTTTCTAGGCAAGTAAACAAACATTTGCCTAGTACCTACTACATTGGAACTCTGCGAAGCAGCAAGAACTGTTTATACCTGAGTTAAAAGTAACAGAAAGTGATGTGATAGGAGTGGAACAAAGAATGTTTGCTAGGACATTTGCTAACATGAGAGGCTGTAAAGAGATGACAGATACAAGATGGACAGCATAGAACTCAAATTGAATACAGGAACAGAATACTGGACACTGTCTTTTGGGGACTGTAGAATTCTCTGTAACATTCTGAATTAAACTAGTTCACCTCTATAATCTCATTCAAATCTAAGACTTAATGCTTCTACTGTTGTGGAGGATTCTCTCTTAGTCATTATATTCTGATGACATTTTCATAGAAAATGGTAACAGGAAATAATGAGCGCTATGTACTTTATGTTTTTTTATTTGATTGACTAAACTATGTATTTCCATCAAATCATTTGAATAGTTTTACCCTGTGTAATGGTAATCAATATAAATTTGAAGATCCCTTTTTCTTATGTCAAGTAAGCAGGTACTTAGACCTGAGTAGTCAAAACTCTGTGAAAGAAACAGA
Source organism: Pseudocheirus occidentalis (assembly GCA_028646575.1). Classification (NCBI taxonomy): domain Eukaryota; kingdom Metazoa; phylum Chordata; class Mammalia; order Diprotodontia; family Pseudocheiridae; genus Pseudocheirus; species Pseudocheirus occidentalis. The sequence goes on from CM053601.1 coordinate 61,921,892, forward strand.
AGGTGTGAACTCTGTCTTCTGTTGCTGAAATAACAGGAAGGAGTTGGTTGAAACAGGAAGCCAATGTGAGAGTGTCTATATAAGAAAAGCCCCACAGAGGCACGTTCAGAATTTTCTCCTGACAAGATCCTAGTGGAAGAAGATGTTCTGTTGAGAGATCTGGTGAAGGCTGGAGTTACTGCCGGGATGGCTGCCTGGAAGGCCAAAGTGGGTGTAGCTGCTGTCTGGAAGGCAAAAGTGGGTGTAGCTGCTGCCTGGAAGGCTGAGATTTCTTCTGGGTCCTAGGGCCAGCTGAATTGCCAGAGGAATAAGGAAGTATGACCAGGAGGGTAAGACTGTTTGTAGCTTGGTTGGTCCTTGAATCCTTGGGAACAGAAATTATGAAGGTTTTGAGGTGGATTGGACCCTGTGAACTTCAGTGTATAGCAAGAACTTCCTGGTGGACTGGACAAGGACCTGGGAGATGTCTACCTCTGAATCCAGGTGACAATTTGGTGGATTCACGTAGGAGCTGGCCCCATGGAAGGGGATTCAGGAAATATGAGAAACCATCCCAGGTCAAGATGAAGAAAGGATCTCTCCTTGGATATTGAATGTTGTGATGATAACATATTTTACTAGTGACCTTTTGTTTGGGGGAGGGTGGTTGTATTTTCTAATGATTGTACTTAGTGATGAATGATACTTAGTAATTGTGAATCTGAATCAGTGATTGATTGAGTTAATTGGTAGAGGGTTTGTGTATTTTCTAATGATTGTATTTAGTGATTATCAACACTTAGTAACTGATTGCTAAAAAAGTGACTGATTAAGTTCAAATACTTGCCCCAGGAGTGGAAGACTGACTTGTATTCTGAGATGATTGAATGACTAAGTAAGGAGGCAAACCTTATGGATACCAGATGATTGTCCTTTTTTTCTTTGTTCTAAATACCATAAGCACTTTGGTGAAAATTATGTGGCCATTTTAATGATAAACTGTTGTGAACACTATATTGTGATTTCTGTGATAAGATGTAAAAGATAACTATGTCAAACTTACATGTAAAGCCTGAAAGGAGAATATGAATTGGTCTCAAGACCAAAAAGTCCTCTTGGAAGAACTGGATCTTAAAAGATAAGTAAGTGGGGTGACTAGGTGGTTTAGTGAATAGAGCACTAGCCCTGGATTCAGTAAGACCTGAGTTCAAATCCAGCCTCAGACACTTAACACTTACTAGCCATGTGACCTCAGGCAAGTCACTTAACCCCAACTGCCCTGCTGCTCCCTGCAAAAAAAATTAAATTAAAATAAAATATTTTTTAAAAAGAATTAAAAATAAAGATAAATAAGAGAGGCAGAAGAAAAACTTGGAACAGTGATGAGAATTATGCAGGAGAATTATGAAAAAAGAGTAAACAACTTAGAAAAGGAAGCACAAAAATTGACTGAAGAAAACAATTCCTTAAAAAAATAAAATTGGTCAAATGGGAAAGGAGGTAGAAAAGCTAACTGAAGAAAATTAGAATTGGGCTACTTAGTGGAAGCAAATAACCCTATGAGATAACAAAATTAGACAAACAAAATGAAAAGAATGAAAACATAGAGGAAAAATGTAAAATGTCTCAGAAAAGCAACTGATCTGGAAAACAGATACAGGAGAGATAATTTAAGAATTATTGGACCACATGATGGTTATGGTTTAAAAAATTAACCTTGATAGCATCTTTCAATAAATGACTGTAAAGTCAAGCATGAACAGCTTTCCAGAGGATGGCTGTTGTGAACAGATTTCAAGGTACATAGTATAGTGAACACTCTATTTATTCAATAACAAATCAGAATAAAACATTGACAGAAAATCAAGGTACTTCATACACAAGGTTGCAGCTTATCACAGAAAATCAAAATACAGCATTCACAACAACTTATCCCAGGAACAGCTACATAATTTTCACCGTAGTGGTCACATGGTTTTGAAAGAAAAAGTATAATCATTTAGTCAATCAATCATTTAGTAACTCAATAATTCAATCAGCTCAATCATTCAATCATCCTTAGGGAGGCTTTCCTCCTTAAGTGACACAAAATACAAAATTCAAAGTACTCTGTCCTCTGGCATTCATTTAGTCAATCACAGAGTCCTTAATTCAATCACAAAGTACAATCACAAATAAATTACACAGTTCAGCAGACAGGGCTTCCAGCTGTCTGACCATGACATCTATACCTAGTTAGTTACCAGAGAGGGAAGCACCAACTTCTGGGTTTTCAAAGTCTCAGGGTGCTCAATGGCTGCCCAGAGTCTCATCTGGCAAAATCAAACAACTCTTCCCAAAGTGAGTCCTAAAGCAAAACCTCACATCAGGGTCAGTCACTACTCAGTTTTCATGGACAGGTCTCTTCATCTTAACCCAAAGTAGTCTCTCACATTCCCTGGATCCCCTTCCATGATCACAACTCCTACCTGGATTCACCAAACTGTCACCTGGGTTCAAAGGCAGATATCTCCCATTTTATTGTCCAGGTCTCCATGCAGTCTCTGTACCACACTGAAGCTCACAGTGTCCAGTCCACCTCAAATGCTTTACAGTCTCTGTTCCTGGGAAGTCAAGACTTAACAAAGCCACAAACAGATTCATACAATATACCAGCATCACAATCTTTGGAAGCTCCAGCTGGTCCTTGGAAGTCTTTGGCAGCTCCCAGGAGAAGCTGGTAGCTTCCCAGCAGAAGCTCCAGCTGGTTCCCAGAATCAAAATAACTTCACCCAGGTTCCCAAAATCAAAATCATTCTCTCCAGCCTGAGGAAGGACAGGGTAAAAGGAGAGAGAAAACTATAAAGAGGGGGAAAATAGGATAGAGGGAAACACAGTTAATAATCATAAATATAAATGTAAATAGGGTGAGCTCTAGCATAAAACAGAGATGGATAGCAGAGCTGATTGAAAACCAGAATCCTGCAAAATGTTGTTTACTAGAAACATTTTTGAAAAAGAGGGATACACATGGAGTAAAGACTAAAGACTGGAGCAGAGTATATTATGGTTCAGAAGAAATTTTTAAAAATCAAGGTAGCAATTCTGATCTCAAACAAAACAACAACAAAAACAAATAGATCTAATTAAAAAAAGAAGAGACAAGGAAGGAAGCAACATCTTCCTAAAAGGCACCATAGAGGGGTGGCTAGGTGGTGCAGTGAATAGAGCACCGGCCCTGGAGTCAGGAGTACCTGAGTTCAAAGCCGGCCTCAGACACTTAACACAAAAACTAGCCGTGTGACCTTGGGCAAGTCACTCAACCCCAATTGCCCTCCAAAAAAAAGCAAAAAAAAAAAGGTACCATAGAAAGTGAAACCATGTCAATAATAAACAGTGGTATAACCACAGCTTCAGTCAATTGATAGAGAAGTTAAGTGAGCATAAGAATAAATGGAATGTTCTTTTAAATGATAAATAGTATCAATTTTAAATAAATAGCAAGCATTATATGTAATGGGGTCAAGTTAGAAACATTTCCAATAAGATTGGGGGTGAAATAAATATACCCAGTATCACCACTGTTATTGAATATTGTTCTAGAAACATTAGATTTAGCAATAAGAGATGAAAAAATGATGGAATTAGAATAAAGAAGAAATAAAGCTATCACTCTTTGCAGATAATATGATGATATATTTAGAAAATCCAAGAGAATCAAGTAAAAAAACTACTTGGAATAATAAATAACTAGCAAAGCTGCAGGATATAAAATAAACCCACATAAATCATCAACATTTCTATATATTACTAAGAAAACCCAACAACAAGAGACAGAAAGAAAAATTCCATTTAAAGTTACCTTATACATTGTAAAATATTTGGTAGTCTACCTATCAAAACAAATCCACAAACTATATGGACACAAATCCAGAACTCTTTTCAACAAATAAAGCCAGATCTAAATAATTTGAAAACAAAAACAACATTAGTTTCTTGTGGGTAGGCCAAGCTAATGCAATGAAAACGACAATTTTCATTAAATTAATTTCCTTACTAAGTGCCATACCAATGAAATTATGAAAAAAAATATAGATCCATAAAAAATAATAAAATTCATGTGTAAGAATAACATTTCTGGAATATTAAGAGAATTAATCAAAAGAAATACATGGAAAGGTGGCTTAGCCATACCAGAATATAAATCCTATTATAAAAAAACTAACTGGTACTGGTTAACGAATAGAGTGGTGGATCAGCAGAAAGGTTAGATGAACAAAATATGGTAGTCAATAACTATGGTTATCTACAATTTGGTAAACTCAAAGACACAAATTTCTGGGATAATAACTCACTATTTGACAAAAACTGCTGGGAAAAATTGTAAAATAACTTGCAGAAACTAGATATAGACCAACATCTTTTATTCTATACCAAAATAAAGTCAAAATGGGTACACAATTTAGATATAAAGGGTAATGCTATAAACAAATTAGGAGAGCAAGGCACAGTTTACCTGTCAGAATTATGGAGAAAGGAAGAAATTATGATACAACCAGAGATAGGGAGCATCATGAAATGCAAAATGGACAATTTTGATTATATTATATCGAAAAGATTTGCAGAAAGCCAATGCAACCCAGAGTAGGAGGGAAGCAGAAAACTGGGAAAGATAATAATATCTCTGACAAATATCCCATTTCTCAAATATATAGAAAACTGAGTCAAATCTATAAGAATGCAAGTCATTCCTCAATTGATAAATGACCAAACAATATGTACAGGCACTTTTAAAAGAAAAATATGAAAAAAAATGATCTAAGTCACTATCAAATATAGAAAGGCAAATCAAAACAATTCTGTGGTGTAACATCACACCTGTCAGATTGGTTAAAACAAAAAGACTGGAAAATGATAAGTGCTGCAGAATATGTTGGAAAATTAGAGCAGTAATGCAGTTGGTGGAGTTGTGAAGTGATCCAACCATATTGGAGAGCAATTTGGAACTATGCACAAATGGCTATCAATCTGTACATACATACCCTTTGACCCAGCAATATCACTTCTAGGTCTGTAGCCCAAAGAGATCATACAAATAGCAAGAAGAACCCACATATACAAAAATATTTATAAAAATCTCTTTTTTGGTGGCCAAAAATCAGAAATCACAGGGATGTTCATGAATTGGGAAATGGTTGAACAGGTTGTGGTATATAAATGTAATGGAATACTATTGTGCTATAAGAAATGAGGAGCATGTAGAGTTCAGAAAATCATGGAAAGACTTACATGAACTGATGCTGAGTGAAATAAGCAGAACTAGGAGAACATTGTACACAGTAACAACGACATTGTGGGATAATTGACTTTGATAGACCCTGCTCTTCTCAGCAATGCAAGAATATAAAACATTTCAGAAAAACTCACAATGGAAAATGCTATCTACCTCCAGAGAAAGAATTTGGGAGTCTGAATGAGGATGGAAGGATACTATTTGCTCCCCTTTTCTTTTGTTTTTTTTTTCTTTCTAGTGGTTCCTTCCATTGGTTCTAATTCTTCTTGAGATAATGACTATGGTGAAAATATGCTTAAGATGAATGTATAAGTAGAATCTCTATCAGATTGTGCCCCACTATGGGGAGTGGGAAAGAGAGGAAATAGTGAGAAAATTTGAAACTCAAAATCTTATGGAAGTAAATGTAGAAAAATGAAAATAAATGAATTTTTAATGTGACCCCAAATCTTGTTTTTCTTTTTTTTCAATTTATTTATTTACTTATAGTTTTCAACATTCATTTCCACAAGATTTTGAGTTACACATTTTCACCCCATCTTTCCCCTACCCCCCCAGCCCAAGATAGCAAGCCTACTGAATAACCCTTCTCCCAATCTGTTTCCTCTTATATCCTCCCCTATCCTACCAACCCCAAGTTTCTAGTAGGGCAAGATGGATTTCTATACACAATTATATACATGATATATCTTATTTCCTATTTTCAAGTAAAAAACAATTTTTATTTTAACATTTGTATATAGAAATTTGATTTCCAGATTCTTTCCCTTCTTCCCTCTTCACCAACTCCTACTGGGAGGACATGCAATTCAATATAAGTTTTACATGTGAAGTAATACAATACTTTTCCACATGAGGTATATTGTGAAAGGATAGCTATATTTCCCTCCATCCTGTTCTGCCCACCACTTATTCTATTTTCTCCTTTCACCCTCTTTTTAAAAAAAATAAAATTTGTGTTTATTTTTAGTTGTCATCATTGATTTCCACAAGATTTTGAGTTACAAATTTTCTCCCAAGCTTTCCTCTCCCCTCTAAAAACATCAATCCCACTTTATATCCCCTCCCCAATATGTTCTCTCCTATATCCTCTCACATTCCACTCTGACTTTCCTGTAGAGCAAGATGGATCTCCATACTGCAGTGCCTGTATACCTTATTTTCCACTTGCATATAAACAAAATAATAATAATAATGATAATTATTATAATAATTATTATTACACACACATATAATTAAACATTTGATTTTGCAACTTTGAATTCTAAATTCTTTCCTTTGCTCCTTCATCACCCACCCTTACCGGGAAGATAAGCAATTCAATAAAGGTTGTACATGTTTAGTTACACAAAACATTTCCATAATGGATATATTGTGAAAGACTGACTATGTTTCCCTTTTTCCAACCCTGCTCCCCACTTGCTGTATTCTCTAATTTGACCCATTTCCTTTTCAAAAGTGTGTGCTTCTAACTACCCTTCCCCCCACCCTACCCTCCTCCCTCACCCCACCTCAGCCTCAACCATTTCACCCCTACTCTCCTGTAGGGCAATATATCCAATTTAGTGTGCATGTCTTTCCATCACCTAAGCCAAATTCAATGAGATTTATGTTGGCCCATTCCCTTTTAACTTCTTCTTCTTCCCCTCCATTGTAACAATTATTCCTTGCCTGTTCCATATGAGATAATTTACCCCATTCTGTCTTTTTCCATCTCCTCTCATTATATTTCTCTCTCAACTCTCAATTTCACTTTTTAAATATTATCCCTTCCAATTCAATTGATCCTGTGCCCTCTGTCTATATATGCCTGTACGCATATATACACACACTCATATATGTATTTATACACACATATGCCCATCTATATAGAAATACATATGTATGTATACATATACCCACACACATATACATACATACACATACACACATTTAGATTCCCTTCAACTATCCTCATATAGAGAAAAGTTTGATAAGTTACAACTATTGTTTTTCCATGTAGGCATGTAAATAGTTCAGTTTTGGTGAGTTTTTATGATTTCTTTTCACCATTTACTTTTTTGTGTTTTTTTTTGCATCTTTTATTAAATGTCATATTTTGTATTTAACTCGGGGTTTTTCATCAAGCATGTTTGAAAGTCCTCTTTCATTGAATGACCAAATTTTCCTTTGAAACATTATACTCAGTTTTGCTGGGTAGGTGATTCTTGATTTTAATCCTAGCTCCTTTGACCTCCAGAATATTATATTCCAAGCCCTTTGATCCCCTAATGTAGAAGCTGCTAGATCCTGTGTTATCCTGATTGTGTTTCCACAATATTTGTTTTGTTTCTTCTGGGCTGCTTGTAATATTTTTTCCTTAATCTGGGAACTCCAGAATCTGGTTATAATATTCCTAGGAGTTTTCTTTTTGCATCTTTTTCAAGAGGTGATCAGTGAATTCTTTCCATTTCTATTTTGCCATCTGGTTCTAGAATATCAGAACAATTTTCCTTGAGAATTTCTTGAAGGATGATTTCTAGGTTCCTTTTGATTATGGCTTTCAGTTGGTCCAATAATTTTTAAATTGTCTCTCCTGGATTTATTTTGTGAGTAAGTGGTTTTTTCCACTGAGACATTTTGCATTGCCTTCTATTTATTTCATTTGTTTGTTTCTGTTTAATAGTATCTTGATTTCTCATAAAGTCATTGGCTTCCATTTGCTCCAGTCTAATTCTGAAGGAATGATTCTCTTCCATGAACTTTTGAAATTCTTTTATCATCTGGAAAATTTGGCTTTTTGGCCTCTTTTACCTTTTGGGTTAATCCATTTTTAAGGTGTTATTTTCTTTATTCAGGTGTTAACTTTCTTTACATGATATTCTTGGATCATTCTCATTTCTCTTCCCAATTTTTCCTCCACTTCTCTCACCTGATTTTCAAAATCCTTCTTAAGCTCCACCATGGCTTGTAACCAGTTCATATTTTTCTTGGAAGTTTTGGTGCAGGAGTTCTGACTGTGGTGTCTTCCTCCCTTTCCATGTTTTGATCCATTTTGTCCCCAAAAAGGGAATCTAAAGTTGAATTGCTGTGCTTGCTTTCCTTCCTTTGCTTGCTTATTTTATCACTCAATTACTTGACTTTCAAGCAGAACTTTGCTTCCAGATGGAAGATCTTTGTCCCAAATCACTGGGGTTTTCACAGATTTTGGAGCTATGAGGAGGGTGCCATGTCTGCAATGCCCACAAACTCTGGTTCACTAGTCACACACCTGAGCACCAATACCCAAGACCATGATGCAGATCAAGGCAGATTAAAGCAAGAGTGATTATCCTCTGAATGCTTGCTTGGCCCCCCTAACATCTTCAGGCCAGGCGTTGTGAAGCAGCAATGTGGAAGTGGCTGTAGGGCTGCCACTCCTCCATAACTTCTAGCTCTAGGATCAGGGCCCAGACCTGCTTCTCTGTTCCCCGCAGTTCCAACAGACTTCTACACCGGCCTGTCATTTTTTCTTTGGCATTTATGGGCTGTTAATTCTGGAAACTGCCACTGCCATTGATGATCCACTCTCCAGAAGTCTGCTCAAGCCACTGCTGGTCAGGGCCACTGTATGGCTAAAACTGTGGCCTCACACGGTGCTGGCCTCCCTGCTTGCGGCAATGGACCCTTCCTGTCTGCTTGCTGGGCTGCCTTTAGTGGGAGATTTGTTTCTTTCTCTCAGTTTGTTGGTTCTATAGCTCTAAAATGTGTTTAGAGTCATATTTTATAGGTATTTAAGGTGGTTATGGGAGGAGCTCACAGAGTCTTCCTGCTTCTATGCCACTATCCTGGCTCCCAGCCCTGTCTCTTTTCAAAAGTGTTTACTTCTAACTACCCTCTCTCCCAATCTGCCCTCCATTCTATCATCTCCCCTCTTGTCCCCTTCCCCCCTATTTTCCTGTAAGGTAAGAAACCCAATTGAGTCTTGGGCCTGGAGTCACAACAACCCCAGGGGGAGGAGGCAGAAAGTGTTTTTATTAGCTCTGTTTTACAGCTGTTGGAACTGAGATAGACAAGGGCTAAGTATCTTGCTCGGGGCCACCCAGCTAGTAAATGTTGAGACAGGATTTGTACTCAGAGCTTCCTGGCTACAGGCTTAGCAGTGCCACCTAGTTACTTGTTTAAGAGCCAACCCTTATCTCTTCCTCTATGTTATTCCTGGATTTATTTGAGGACATTTCCCTAGTCAATAGTCACTCTATCTTTCTTACACAAAGGGAGGTTGCAGGGTCTTACATGAAGAATGATCATTACTCTGGAGATGAGAACATGAATTCTGATAGCCAGTAATGACTTGCCATTCTCTTTATAATATCATATGATACATCAAAATGTTATATTATAGTATACTGTAATATATCATGATAGGATGGTATTAAAAATATACATTTCAATTTTCTGGAGACAATAGTGTCCCATGGCTCACAGCCATGTACTACCATAAGATTATTTGCAGTATTAGTATTGAAACAAAAGGGATTTATTTTAGGAAGAAGTTTTGGTTTTGGTTTCAAAAAAAAAGATTTAAAATTTCTGAATGGCAATGAAAATTCCCCTGCTCCTCTTTGTTCATTTCTGGGACCAAATCTTAATCTTTTTGTAATGTTTATGAAGGTGCCTATAGCAATAGAACACAGAGTTGGAGACATGAAAATCTGAGTTCAAATGTGACCTAAGACACTTTCCAGTTGTATGACCCTGAACAATTCACTTATTCTTTATCTGCCTCAGTTTCCTCATCCATAAAATGAATGTAAGAAAAGCATCTACCTCCCAGGGTTGAAGTGAGGATCAAATGAGATAACATTTGATTGTAAAGATAAGAGCTTTACAAATGCTATTGTGTTAAATAAATACTTGCTATTATGATTTATTTCTCATTTCCCAAATAACAGTGAATGGTCAGGCTACTTCCTGCTAAAAATAAAACAAACAATAGCAATAGCAAAGAGTCAAGAAATTTTTAAAAAAGTGAATAATGAATATCAACAAATAAATATATGATAAAGGAAGATAGGGTGATAAAATGGAAAAGATGAAAGATGACCTTTTCATAATTCATGTTACCTATTGGTATCTTGTTGATATCAAGAAGAAGCAAGGAAGGTCCCAGAGCATGTAGGGAACTTATTGCTTGTGTCAAATCTATAGGATCTCATGAAAAAGAAATTTACCCCCTGAAGACGTTCAAAAACATTGAGCTTTCTGTTCTTGTAAGGAGTGACCATGTTGATGACATTTCTGATCCAGTGCGGTAAAATTTTATTAGGCAGATAGAAAGCAAATTATTTTATTTTATTATTTTATTTTATCTTATTTTATTTTATTTTATTTTGTTTTATTTTAGAGACTGATTTTCCCATCTTGCACAAGAAAACAAGGCAGTGGACCATCATGGGTCTGATTCCACTGATGTTCAGCACAGGACTTTAATCCATCCTGTTTCCTACCTCTACTGTTTTTTTTTTCTTCTTTTAGCAACTTAGTCAACTCCTACTCACAAGGATTCATCACTCAGTTGATAAACATTAAATGCCCACTTTGTAACAGACACTGTTAAGTGCTGCGGACAAACAAAATGGCAAAAGACAGTGCCTGTCCTCAGGGAGTTCATAATCTAAGGAATTTGATGCTAGACTTAGTACAGATACCTAATTGACTTCAGTCTTCTTGTGCCTCTGAATGTGTGTTCAATAAGCCAATCTACCTTCCAGTATAAGAAATTATATTTCTACAACACCACATCTCTCAGAAAGAAAATTTTAAATGAGAATTAGCATACTCTCTGGTCAAATCACTTTATGTATGCTATTTATATAAACTATGGAGCTCAGTTTTCTTTATAAACAGAGTAAAGGTGGGAAGAACAGATTTGTCCTCCGAATACTTCCAGCACTGAGGGTTGATGAAACTTAACTTAGAAACACAAATATACCAAAATCAATATATTAGATTGGAGTAAACTAGTAAAATTTAATTTTGACGATTACTATAACAAATTCTCACTTATTTTATATTTCTTTCCTCTTTGGCTTCCCTTTTGGGTAACTTAATGAAAAATTTAGCTTCTTCCTTTGCTACCAATTGTACTATCGGCTTTAAAAAAATCAACAAACCAAAAGAATATTGATCTCTTATCAGGTTAATAGATAGTTATCTAAATGACATCATTTACTTTGCGGTCCATTCTTTGAATCTCTTATAGTATTTTCCTGAAACTACCACCTTCCTTTTTCCCTGGTAGTAGAGGAAAAAGGCAGGCAAAATTCACCTAATGTATCATTTTTGACATGTTGGTTGCTTAGTCAGTGGTGTGTAGTCTGCTATTTCTGATATAATAAATGTTTACTGTATTGCTAGTTTAATGAATGCCTTGGGCTACAATACTTGTTTGTGCACTTCAGTAACATATATCTTTAGTGCCAAAGGGATGGTGTTGTCTGCTTAAACTAATAGAAAGCAAAACTGAATAGAGGAAAAAATAGATTCAAGTGCAGCTGCCTCAGTGAGTCTTTCCCTGAGAAATCAGGGAACATGGGTGAGGGGGGTGGTAAAGAGTGGCAGCTGTTGTGTCAGTCAATGAAAGAGGTGGTAGTGAGCAAGAGTTTGAAGGGAGGCAGGTTTTCATTTTCGGTTGCTTAAATTGAGTGACTTGATGGTCAAGATACATTTTAATTTTATTTCATGAGTCTTACATTGGTGGGAGAGGGCAAGCGAGAGGGAGAGACAGAGTGAATAAAAGAGAGAGAGAGAGAGAGAGAGAGAGAGAGAGAGAGAGAGAGAGAGAGAGAGAGAGAGAGAGGAGCAAGGGAGGGAGAGGGAGAGGAAAAGGCCAATGTATTCTTTTTAGAATGTCTAGAAAACTTATTGAATATTTATCCAATATGTTGTATGGAGAAGAAGGTTGTAGAAGTCGGAAAGGGGCTTAAATAATTGAGTAGTCATTCATCCAAGATTCTCTATAACAAAGGAAGGTTTGAAAAGCCCATTCTATAGAGGCATCCAGCTCAAAATAAAGCAGAAATATAAGAGCTTTTTTTTAAATTAGAGAATTTTCCTTCAGATCTTAGTTCTTCTGTACATTATCTATAAAAATCACAAAATGAAGTCATCCAACTAGTGTTGTGTTTCTTGTGTGTCATGGCCCCTTTGCTAATCTAGTGAAGTCTATGAACACTTCTTTAAAATAATATCTTAAGTGCATAAAATTCAAAATAATCTATCACAAAGGAAATCAATTATATTGCTCTATATACATATATGTGTGTATATGCATATGCATATGCATATATATATATATGTTCATGGAGTCCAGATTGAGAAGTCGTTAAATAGATGATCAATAATTTCTACAGTCCTTTCTAGCTCTGTATACTAAGATTTCAAGTCAAGACCTATTGAAGCTTCCATGTATATGTCTCAGACATTTTAATTTAGTCTTTCAAAAAGCATTTTATAGGCACATAACTTACTGATGAGTAAGAAGAATATGTTTATATTTCTTTAGACCAAATCTAAGAGTAGATAGCAAAAAAGGGTTTTTACAACTCTCAGGTTCTAAATGAACAATTTCTATAGGCACTAGTTTTCTCATCTATAAACTGAGGGTATCTTTTATTTCTAAGGTTTTTTTCTTACTCTTATGCACTATGATTCTTAGATCACTATGTTGTTAGGGCAAGAAGCATATGCAAGATGGAGAAAATACATAATTGAAAGGTCATGGGATATCAGGCATATAAAAAAGCCCTGAATCTGCCTGTCTTCCTTGGTCTACTTTTTACTTTTGACATCTACATGTTTTTGTTCCTCGTTCAGGTCTTTAAACTTCCATTTACACCCACAGATATGGTTTTGCTCCAATCACAACAGTAAAAACTTCTATTCTCTAATGACCATAGACCTAAAGTGGGAAGAAACCTCAGCTGCCATCTAATTCCACCTGCATTTCAAATGGATGAAGAAAAATAAGGCCTTAAGATGCTCAGTCTCAGAAAAATAAGATGAGATTTTTGTGACTATAGTCTAATTTATCTTTTCCTTAGCTGAGAAAACTTTTTTTGCAACATTCCTTAGTCTATATCCATGTCCACAGAGGTAAAATCTCATTAATTTAATCAAATAATTTTTGGTGTATTTTTGGTGTTATTTTGTAAACAACCACAGAAAAAATTTAGAAATCATGCTCCTTATGGAAGGAAGAAAAGGGTAAAATTGCATTGCTTTGGGGGTATTTTCCATCAAAGGACCACTGGCTCTAGCTGGAAACTCCTCCCCAACTTTCATACAAATATCATCTCAAATCCAATTAGCATGACATTCCTACATACATCCTTGTACAAATGGAAGAGATTGGAAAAACCATTTAGTCTTTCTCCTTCATTGTATGGATTAGGAAACCGTGGCCCCGTGAAAGTGAAGCATTTTGTCCCAAGTCACAAATATGTTTATGTGAACTCCAGAAATAGAAGACAATTTCCTAACATCCCATACGGTTACTCTTCATATCTAGTTATTCTGTTTGTTTCATTGAATCCATTCAACTTTTATTGTGTCTCCTAAGTCAATTTGTATGTGTAGTCAAGGGTGTTTTGTTCATTTCCCATTCTATCTCCCCTTCCCCTCCCCCAACACAGAAAGACACTTCACCTTATACAGTACAGTGGAATTAGCACTGTGTCTGGGGTTATGGACAGACCCAGTAGGGACCTCAGATTCACCTAGTCCTCCATCTCACTTCCACATTTTATAGTTGAAGAAACTGGGGACCATAGATGGTATGTCACCTGTCCAAATTTTCACAGCTCAAGTCCTGACTCCAAAGCCAGTGCTTTTTCCACTATTTGAACATTTACTCTTTAATTTCTCCTCAAATACTTGGTCTGGCACAAAATTACATTCAAGTAAATGATCATATTCTTTTTTCCATGTCTATTTATTTTTATTTATTTGTATTTTATTTCCCCCCAATTTCATGTAAAAACAATTTTGCTTTAATCTATACTCAGGCATCATCAGTGCTTTATCAGGAGATGGATAACATTTTTCATTATAAGTCCTTTGGAGTATTCTTGGATCATTGTATTGTTGATCATAGCTAAGTCATTTACAGCTGATCATCTTACAAAATTATAAGATGTTTTGTACGCAGCATTATTTTGTACACAGCATGTTTCACTATGCATTAGCTCATGTAAGTCTTTTCAGGTTTTCCTAAGAGCATCCTGGTCATTACTTCTTTTTTTTCCTTTTTTAAAAATTAATATAAATTTTTATTTGTTTTCTTCTTTACATCATTCTTTTCCATGAGATTTTTGAATTACAAATTTTCTCCCCATCTTTCCCCTACCCAAACCCCAAAATATCATTCCCACTGTAAAGCCCCTCCCCTTATCTGCTCTCTAACTTTCTGGTAGGGCAGGGAGGGTCTCCCTACCACAGCCCTTGTATATCTTAATACCTAGTTGCATGTATTACAGAGCTTTAAATTCTAGATTCTTCCAGTTCCTCCGTGGTCACCCACCCCCACTGTAAGGACAAGCAATTCAATACAGGCTGTGCATGTGTAATTTTACAGGACATCTTCACAGTAGACATATTGTGACAGTCTGATCATATGTCCCTCTTTTGTATCCCTCCCTCCCTTGTTCTGTTCTCTACCCTGTCCCTGTCCCTTTACTGAAGTGTGTGCTTCCAGCATCCCTCCCCCAAAACCTGCCCTCCCCTCCATCATCCCACCTCTCATCCCCATACCCCCTACTCTCCTGTGTGGCATTATACCCAGTTTAGAGTTTATGTCATTCCTTCCCTAAGCCAGATTCAATGAGAGTAAATGAGAGTAAAGTTGTAACAGTAATACCTTGTCTCTTCTGTATGGGATCATTAACTCCATTTTGTCCCTCTCTGTCTCCTCCCATTCTAGTCCTTTCCCACCTCAGAATTTCACCTTTTAAAGTATCATTGCTTCGTATTCAATTGATCCTATACCTTCTATGTACACATATACACACATGTTCAGATATGTATTCATACACATATATAGCCTCCTATACAGACATATGTGTAAGTATACATACATATATGTATATGTGTATACACACACACACACACACACACATTTGTATTCCCTTCCCCTATCCTCATACTAAGAAAAGTTTCATAAGTTACTATTTTCGTTTTTCAATATTGGTATGTAAATAGTTCAACTTTGATAAGTTCCTTATGATTTCTTTCCCATGTTTAACTTCTCATGCTTCCTGTGTTTGATTGTCAATGCTTGAAAGGCCTCCAGCTCATTGAATGACCATATTTTCCCCTGGATTATTATACTCAATTTTGCTGGGTAGGTGATTCTTGGTTTTAATCCCAGCTCCCTTGAGTGTAGAAGCTGCCAGACCTTGGGTTATCCTAATAGTGTTTCCACAGTATTCAAATTGTTTTCTCTTGGCAGCCTGTAATATTTTCTCCTTTATTTGGGGATTCTGGAACCTGGCAATAACATATCTTGGAGTTTTCTTTTGGGGATCTTTTTCAAGAGGTGATTGGTGAATTCTTTCAAGTTCTATTTTTGCCCTCTTATTCTAAAACATCAAGGCAATTATCTTTGAGAATTTCTTGAAGGATGCTTTCCAAATTCTTTTCTTTGGTCATGGGTTTCAGGTAAACCAATAATTTTCAAATTGTCTCTCCTGGATCTATTTTCCAGGTCAGTGTTTCTTTCAAGGAGATATTTCTGATTGCTTTCTATTTTTTTTCCTTTGTTTGTAACTCTTTAATAGTATCTTGATTTTTCATAAAGTCATTAGCTTCTACATGCTCCACTCTAATTCTGAAGGAATTATTCTCTTCAGAATGCTTTTGAGATTCTTTTTCCATCTGGCAAATTTGACTTTTTAAGGCATTCTTCTCCTCATTGGCTTTTTTTTTTTAAATTTCAATTTATTTTCTT